>CM024757.1:148526342-148926342 GCA_014218235.1 Colocasia esculenta
CGAACATCATGTTGACGAGCCTCTGATACGTTGCCCCTGCATTCTTCAGTCCGAAAGGAATTCGGATGAAGCAGTACATACCTTTTTCCATGGTGAAGGCTTTTTTCTCCTCATCCTCGGGGCCATCCAGATCTGATGATACATGAGTAGGCGTCAAGGAAGCTCAGGAGCTCGTATCCTGCTATAGAGTCGACGAGCTGGTCGATACGAGGTAGTGGAAAGCTGTCCCTTGGGCACGCCCTGTTCAGGTTGATGAAGTCCACGCACATGCACCATTTTCCATTCACTTTCTTTACGAGGACGACGTTTGCCACCCACTCGGGGTAGAAGGCGTCGCGAACCGTCCCCGCACACAGGTACTTTGCGAGGTTGTCATCCACTGCTTCCTGGCGATCGGCTGATAACGATCGCTTCTTCTGGCGCATGGTCGGATCTTGGGGCCGATGTTTAGGTGATGCTAGATGACCTCTGAGTCGATCCCCGAGAGATCGTCCTCCAACCAGGCAAAGACGTAGCCGCTCCATTTTCTAAAATCTACCACCTCGGCTTCCCGCTCCTGTAGCTCGGTGCTTATCATCAAACTCCCTTTTTCGATTTCCACCTCCTTCATTTGTTTTTTGGGCTCGTGCCTTTTTTCATGTTCGTCATGGACAAGATTATACTCGGAAATGGCTAGTTCTTTTGCTTTTATGGAGTTTACATAACCTGACGGGCTTCGGTTTGGTTCCCCACGACCTCGCCGATCCCGTTTGGAGTTGGGAACATCATTTTTTGGTGATATGTAGAGTGGACTCCCCCGAGCGTCCCTAGGAGGCCCCGACCAAAAATTGCATTTTAGGCCGACTTCACTTTTACCATAAGGAAGTCGACCTCAACCGTTACATGACGAGGTCGGGGGCTGAGTGTGACCTTCAGTTTGATTGACCCCTCGGCATTTACAGGGGTTTTTCTAAACCTGAAGAGGGGCGTGGCAACTGGCTTCAACTCGGAGCTCAGGTTGGTCATCTTTGTGAAACAGTCGTAGAAAAGGACATCCGATGCAGCTCCATTATCAACCAATATACGATGTACGTTATACCCATCGACGTCGGCATGAACAACCAGTGCGTCATCATGGGGGAAACTAAGCCCTGCTACATCCTCCTCAAAAAAAGTAATGAGGCCTTGGGCCCCTGGTGTGGATCTGCTCGAGCCCGGGCTTGCGGCTGACGCGTACGCCTTCTGCTTCCTTTCGCTGTGGCCCCCGCTCGCCGAGCCACCTGCCAGCACCAAGACTGCCCCTTTGCCTCCACATGTCCCGTGCTCCTCCTCAGGGGTGCGTTCCTTCTGTCGCCCATCCACGACGTCCTTCCTGATGATGCCGCGTTGCAGCATCTCTAAGATCTCCAATTTGAGTCTTCGGCATTGGTCAGTGGTGTGACCTGGTCATCGGCTCGGGACGCCGAGATTCTAGCAGCTTCTTGATGATCGGCAGGATCTCGGATGGAAGCCTGCCGAAGATGCGGCGAGACTCATCTGGTTGGCGGCTTGGATCTAGCCGCCTCTCCCCACGTGCCGTGGGTTCTTCTCTCCTCTACTTCTTCTACTCTGGTGCCTTGCTCGTGGACCCCAGCTCGAGGGGCGTCAGAGCTTGCCTGCTGTGTCGACGGTGAACTCCAACCTCACGTACTTCTGCATGCAGGAAAGAGGTCAGAGAGAATCACAGGTAGCTTTTGGCGATTGAGGCCACAAACGGCGTGTTGGAGCGGATCCTTGTCAGGATATGGACGACTGTCCTCAGGTCGAGATCCACCACCTTCATGACCTCGAGCTAGAATCTCTTGGCGTAGTCTTAGAAGATCTCGGCCTCCTTCTGAGTGACGAACCAGAGATCCTCGGTACACAAGGAGTGCTGCACCGTGTTGTAGAAATGGTTGAGGAATCGCTGTGCCAAGTTGGAGAAGCTCGTCACCGAACGCATCCGCAACGCCTTGAACCACTATAGGGCCGCATCGTCGAGTGTTGAAATGAAGGCTCGGCACTTCAGCGCGTCGGAGATGTTCACCATCTCAATCTACCCCTGGAAGTTATCAAGGTGATGAATCGGGTTAGAGGTTGCGTTATACCACCGGAACTTCGGGAGTTGGAGCTTCATCGGGACAGGTGTCGAGCTTATCTCCTCCACAAATGACGAGGTGGACAACAGTGTTGCCACCGACGGGACGCGGGTTCCTCGCTGCAAGGCTTCAATCTTCCGGTTCATCTCCTACAGGTCATTATTCCATCGAGGTTCCGCAAGGAGCAGGTTTGATGGGGCTGGGGTAGACTCGGTTGAGAAGTGGTTGACGTCGGTCCTCAACGCTCCTTGTTCGGTTGCCACAGCGGGCGCCGCGGGCAGCGCTACGACCTGCGATGGAACTGCTGTCGATGGTATGGAGGCCACCGTTTGGATGTCGGCCTGACTTGCCGACATCGCCGGAGGGGCGGCTTGCTCTTCGGTCGTCTCGACGACACCTGCAACAACTGCGATAGGGGCGATAGGGCAGTTGCCGGCCTCCCCTTGAGCCGCCATTACCTGTTGATTCTGCTCCATCCGAGCTAACATCTGATGGAGGCTTGGCATCATTTGCTTGATGCGGTCGAGGTGAGAGGAAGTGGTTGAATCTTGGTCTCCGAAGCCGAAACCACCTCCAATAGTTTCTTCTACAATGGTAGCAGGGACGATCTCGTCTCCGGAGAAGAGGACCACAATCTTTCCCTTGGGTGCCATGAAAAGCTTTTTGTATGAATTCCCACAGACGACGCCAAATGTTTCTGCTAGAGCAAGGAGGTCGGCCTTGTGACGACCCTCATTATACGGTATGGTTATACCAACCCACGTCGGTATAGCAAGAGTCCTCACAGTGGGACATTACCCAAACGATACTAACAGCTGAGATACACGCGGATATACACAGAGTAGCGGAAGTAAAGACAACTGTCTCCATTCATTCATCATCCACATTAACATACATGAAGTTTGAAATTAACAATAAGGAACTAAAAGTTCACCTAATTTAAATTGCTGAAATTAAATACATAATGTCCACATATACAACATTTTTATGATAATTCTAGTACAATGTTCAAATTACATACTATGGAATACACGAATCACAAAGAAACTCCAAAACTAGCTAATCTCCGCGCTCGGAGTTCGTCTCTACTGCCTCCTCCAAGGGTGCCACGTCACCAACTACACCTGTACGCCGAAGCAAGGAGTGAGTCCAGAGACTCAGCAAGAAACACTACCCATAACATACACGTATAAGTCTTAGTAGTTTCTACATGCACATTTACAATTGCAACACATGGCATGCTAGTCAATTTAAAGTTTCAACCTATCATGAAAGTTTACAACTTTATACATGGATCATGCTTTCAGATTTCTAAGGATAAAATTACCTATCACATGCTCTCTATTCCATTTACTCATGAAATTTTGTCTTTAAAGAACCAAGACATGAGAGCTACCAACATGAACATTGTGCATGCATGAAAGGAAAACACGACTAGCATGGATCTTACATGTTTTTAAACGCATACATAAATGTTTTCACATGCTTTAAGTTGCTGATTTCACCTGGTTTAATGGCTATAAACCTATACATAAGAGCTACAATATTGCGTAAAACATTTCATGTGATCATACAATCAAGCTATCTTGTACCCGTTTTCACCAATTATCCCTAACATGGATTCTAGACATCTTTGCACATAATAACATGATGATAATAACATAAATTCACTGATTTCACATGATTTCAACATCATACCCTCTCATTTCGAATTTCCACATTTTCTTTACACAAGTTTCCTCTTTCACATATTTGCACTTTACACATACACATTTCACATTTGTTCACTTACACATTTACACATGAACACATTAAACATTACACATTACACATTTTAGGTGCCGTGACACA
This sequence comes from Colocasia esculenta, assembly GCA_014218235.1. NCBI lineage: Eukaryota > Viridiplantae > Streptophyta > Magnoliopsida > Alismatales > Araceae > Colocasia > Colocasia esculenta. The sequence continues at coordinate 148,530,290 of CM024757.1, forward strand.
TAGTCCAAACCACCAAAGAAGGACATATACACATCACATTACACATAGACGCCATCTAGGCATTCCAATGGCGACTCTTGGACTGCGCAGACCGGGAGAACAAGTCTCCACCCTAACCAGTGGTGCTTGTCCACCTCCAGGATTTCCCCCTAATGCCCTTAGGGTCACTTACACATTGAACTTTCTCAGGGGGACTTTTCCCTGATACAGCTCCACTGCCCTCTACGGAAGCAGTGTCACATTGGCACAGTTACACTTTAAACTTTTACCGATTTACACATGGTTTTACACATAGCACTTTTCATCTCATTCACTTTCTCACTCACATGCACATCTCTGTTTTTCTAACATGGCACTACATATTTCAGAGCTTAACACACAGTCAATTTCACCGTTCAAGTTAGGTTTGAGCACTATCTAATCACATTATGATATCATACGTAGATTTCTATAATTCACATGGAAAATGCATAACTTCTTATATACTGGTCCAAATGACCTGAAATTTTAACCACATTCTGTTTTTGGGTTCTAGATCACACACTCAAATTTTTAGATTTTTCTGAGCCAAATAGAAATTACAGAAAATCAAATACCTATTTTGCATGTCATTCACAATTTAAATTAACATGGAGTTTAACACATCATGCAATTTGCCATTTACTGTTTGAACAGAGGCTACTAATATATATGCATGATTTGAGAATACAAATTAACCTGAATCATACATCTATAGTTCAATCATCACAATCTTTCTTGCTTGTCTTTTATTTACCGAACCAAATTTATTAGCAACTCATGCAAGCATGGACAAATTATCAAAATGGATAATACATATACTGATCTACAAATCTTCATACTCTGACAAAACCAAGGCATTCAGACTAATCCTAACCATGAAACATGGATGGACAAGATTATCACAATTTATGCTTACAAGCTCAAGAGATACACTTTTCTAACATTCACCATCACACACCATACTCATCCACACACCACAATTGACAATATACATAGTGTATAGGTTTACCATATATCCTCATCACAGAAACCATACCGAAAGTAGTATATAGGAAGGGCAGAACAGGTCACTGTTCTGTCCAGAGGAACTTGGCGGCGGTCTCTGGCCGCTGACTCAGGGTCAGCGGCATGGTCGATGGACGCCAAGCATGATATCGGCGTCCATTGACCTTGCCGTCATGTAGGTCTATGCAGAAACACAGACCCGAGCTCTCAAACTTGGGTGAATGGGAGGGTCTAGGACTCGAGGAAAAATCCATAAAAATAATAGAAACGACCTAGACACATACGGGAACATCATGGATAGGTCACATGCCTTTTAAAAATTGCCCCAAAGGATCTAGGGTGTTGGTGAAGCCCTCCTTGGGCACTCCCAAGAAAGTGCAGAACTCCCTCCTAGATCTTCCTCCTCCGGGCTCCTGGACGATTTCACAGCAAGGGACCGTCGGGGAAGCCTTCCTCGTCGATCCAGCAACCTCCTTGAAGCAGCAGATCTCCGGAAAAATCTTCAGGTTGATGGATTCTTGGGTTCCAAAGTGGGTTCTCTCTCAGTTTTCTCCTAGGGTTTTCTTCTCTCTTTTTTCTCCTCTTGCAAGGTGAAGGAAGGAGTGGGAAGGGGCCATTTGGGTTCAGACATAAGGAGAGTCTCTCTCCCACTCACCAGGTGACTTGACAGCCTTCAGAGCCGTTGGGGACAGTCCCCCAATGGTTGGCTTTCTTGTTTCAGAAGTTTGCAGCTCTGCTGTGCATGCAGGCCAGAGAGATTGGCGTCCATATCGCTGGACGCCAGGATTAGTGTCGGCGTCCATGTCTGGACGCTGACACCACCTCAACGGCCAGGGGTTGACGCCAAGATGGCCTTCGGCCAGAAGTCTAAAATATGAAGAAACCCATGCATACCATGCATATATACATGCAATATGTATATGGTATTATATCCATATTATCACCATGAAATACATACATTATTTATATCTTATTATAAACATATGCACACGTAATTATACTAATCAACACGTACGTAATATGTACATACATACACAAGCACAGATATACACACATAAATACAAATAATGCGACGGAAATTCGAGGGCCTTACAGGCCTAGGCCGAGTTGCATATGGAGCGAAGAGGTCGGCTCAGGCCGAATGCGCCCAAGGGATGATGGGATGACGAGATAGATGCTGCCGAGCTCCCGACCTGCAAGGCCATCGAGGCTCCTCGGTGGTAAGAGACTTCGACGATCAAGTCAGTTCGAGAGGTCGAAGAGAGAGGATTTTTGTGCTAGAAGTTGCGTACCTTTCTCACGAGGGACGTCTCTCTCTTTTATAGAGCTTCCGCGTTCCGGATTGCCGGGTGTGACTCGTGGACACCGCGTACGAACTCGCCCTTGATTTCCGCATGCCGAGGTAGTAGGCGGCAGGTGTAGCTGGACAGATCCCGGTTGCTCCGGGCCAGCGAGCGCATATAGCCTGTAGGCGTGATCTTCGGGTCCTTCCTTTAACTTTAACAGACCTTCCTTCCCTTGCGGTTATGCGGGTTATAACTGGGAATGTCCATGCTGACGTGTTCCCACCGAGGATAGTGAAGGGACTCAGCTCGACCGAGTGCTCAGATCAAGGGTCCTGCGAGTCCCAGCTTGGCCCAATTGAGAGATCAGGGTCAGTTCGGCAGACGGCGTGCTACCCGGCCGAGTCGCCGAGGACCGACCCATATCATATATATATATATATATATATATATATATATTATATATATAATAGTGGTTTGTTTTAGTTCTTGTGGTTGTGCACTTTCTTATATGTTCTCCTTAGACATGTCTTTTAACCCTTCTGAGCTTCAGATCATGGGTGGCGGTTCAGGGTTCGGGTTACTAGTGGGTAATTGGTAATTCGGATCATGAGTCGTTACAGTTTCCATGTTGAAATCCATCAGAATCTTACTGGTCATTATAGCACACCACGACTATGAAATCTAGAAAATGAATGTAAAAACCAAACTCCTCAATGGCAACCTTGAGGAGAGGTATATATGATACAGCTTGAGGGATTCATTTCCAAGGAAGTCCAAATAAGTGTGCAGGTTGCTTAGGTCTATTTATGGACTAAAGCAAACTTCCCGATGTTGGAACATACGGTTTGATGAGGCAATCAAATCTTATGACATCGTTAAGAACAGAGATGAGCCTTGTATGTACATGTAGGTAAGTGGAAGAGCTATCACCTTCTTGGTGTTGTATGTAGAAGATATCCTCATCATTGGGAATGATATTAGAATGTTATCTACAATAAAGGCTAGGTTGTCAAAGAATTTCCCCATGAAGGACTTAGGGGAAGCATCTTGTATTTAGGGATTCAGATCTATAGAGACATATCAAGAGGATGTTTTACTTGTCCCAGTCCACAAACATAGACTCCATTGTCAAAAGGTTTGCATGGAAAATTCCAAGAAAGGTCTGATACCAATGATACATGGAATTTCAATTTCTAGGAGTATGTCCCCAAATACTCTAAAAGAAAGGGTCAACATGGATAGGATCCCTTATGCTTCTGTGATAGGGTCTATCATGTACGATATGCTATGTATTAGGCATGATGTAGCACAAGCTCTAAGTGTTACGAGTAGATATCAGGCGGATCCAGATTTGGAACACCAGAAGATAGTAATGTGTATCCTTTAACACTTGCGAAGGACTAAGGATCTTTTACTGGTATATGGAGGATGTGGCCTCAAGGTTGAAGGCTACATGAACTGGAGTTTCAAGTTTGATATCATTGATCACAAGTCTAACTCGTGTTTGTGTTTACCCTGAGTGGAGGGGAAGTAAGCTGGAAGAGTTCCAAACAAGAGACTACTACTGACTCCACCACTGAGATGAAGTACATTGCTGCTTTAAAAGCAGCAAGGGAAATGAGCTTAGATGAAGAAGTTCATCACAGATCTAGAAGTGGTGCTTGGCCATGGGGAGTCAATTCTATTGTTCTACGACAACAACAGAGCGATTTCTCAAGTAAGGGAACCCAGGTTTCATCAGAAGTCCAAGCACATTCTGAGGAGGTTCCACTTGATTAGAGAGATAGTGTCCTGTGGTGATGTAGTAGTGAAAAGAGTTCTATCCAAAGATAACATTACAGATTTACTGACAAAGCCCTGACTCATATTGTTCTTTAGAGGCACTGAGGTCTGATGGGGATCAGACATGTAGGTGATTGGCTTTAAGTTAAGTAGGAGATTGCTAGTTATGAGTGCCCTGCAAGCCAACTCACATTAGTGATGGCACTTGTAATTTTGTACTAATCTTTTTTGGTAATATTATTAATGGCATTTTCTCACTATATATTACATGCATGTGATGATGTGATATCCATGGATCGGTGCAATGGGAATTGGATCATGATGAGATCATAATAATGAGACCAATTCTCTTTCAATATAGATCCTAAATATTCCTAGTCATATATTACTGGATAGGCCGGTGTGCTATATACCTGTCCATATGATGGAGATAACTGGACTTATACTACTTGTATCGAGACACTAGGGTTATGGTGCAAGTGCTCATTGGATAATGAGTCCACTGAATGATCTGCTCTCAGAATGATGTATGGTTGATGACACTTGATTATCAGACAACGATTCTGTGGACCCAGTTGTGTAACTGGTCCTTGGATTGAGACACCAACGATGTCTTGTTTAAGTACTCCATTCTTTGATACTAGACTTATGGGTTTAAAAGTTCAAGGTCTAGTATAGTCAGTTATTAGAAATGGTAGCCAACCTTACGAAGGCAATTGTGTGTCAATAAAGGATCATCCACTCTCAGCATCATGAGAGGAATATCCCATGTGTTCTTACTCAGGCAAATCCCTAGCCAGAGTCGATCAGATTAAGAGAGAAGGAGTTCTCCGGGAGAATCTGATAATAGTGAGAATCAAATAGATTTCGTATAGGCCTAACAGTACCATGCCTAATATACCGCCTCTTGAATATTAGTTGGATATAAAGACTAAAAGTACACGATAACTTAGGACAGAAGGGACCAATAGATTGATCCACTAAAAAAGTCTAGGGACTATGGCGTAGTAGCATAGTACATCCATAATCGATGAGTTGAGTTAATTATTATGGAGATAAAATTCACTAAGTAAGAAAGAGTTTTGAGTCAAAAGGTTTCTAAGGGGTGCAACTCATGGCTAGCTCGGTATTGGGCCTAGAGGGTCACACCATAAGGTGGGCACGACGATAATAGGGAATTGGATAAGAGTTATCCAATTTGGATTCACTCAACCGAATGTCATGAAGTTATGTGGTAAACGACAGTGTCTACTGTCGTCCACAGCTCCCTATAGGACAGTCAAAGCATGGTAGACAGAAAGATATGTGTCGTCATAGTTTACGACAAATCGATTGTTGCTAGTGTAATCAGGGGGATTGACGCCCCCCCTCGACACGAACAAGTACTAAATCTAGTGGTGTGTGGACATGGAATGTGATCGCCACCTAGCAAGCTGCCTTATAAATAGAAAAATGAAGACGGCTAACTTAACTAGGAAGAGAGAGAGAAAAGGGGGGCGGACCTGGTGTCGCGGTGGCCTTAGCGGTTGCGACAGTGCTGATAACGCGACGCTGATGCCAGTCGCATTTCTTTTCGCGTCATCCTCCGTCACACGTTCTCTTTTGTGCGGGAGTTGTTGGAGTGTGGACCTTCTTTTCGTCTCCAGCCGGCGGAAGGCAAGAGCTCCTCGTGGATGACGCTTGGATGCCTGCCACAAAAGAAAACAAACAAAAGGAAGCCCTATTAGAACACGTTAAACATAGTATCTCTTCTAAAATAGAAAGAAAGGATGAGACATGGAGGGACGAACTGGGGTTTTAAACCCCTTGGGTGTAGGAAACGTGGGTGCGTGCTGAATATGTTCTATCTAAGAAAAACATGAAAAATGCATGCAAAAGAAGGAGAAAGGGAAAGGGAGAGAGTGAGCCCCATTAGGGCGACTCCTTGGCGTGGCTGCAGCTCGAAGGATCGTCCAAAAGCTTCAGGAGAATGCTGAAGTCGCCCTTCTCACGTCCCGTGCTCCATAGATATGGAATGGGTTGCTTTGGTGGAGAGGGATTGTGAGGGAAATGAAGGAAAGGGTGGCTGCAAGGCTAAGTATCTGTCAAAGGAAATTTTGGCAGCCCTTCGGGGTAACAATGAGGCTCTCCCCGTCCATGAGGAGGGGTCTCTTTTATAGAGCCATGAGAGAGAAAATGGGTGATATTATCTCTTCAAAATGGTCAAAATTCGAATGGGAGATAATGACCTTTTAAAATTGCAAGGGAGAGTCCAAGGGATCCTCACTAGAGTCCCTAGGGCCAAAATCTCACAAAGGGTTTGAGATATTTCCTAGGGATAAATCTAGATAATAGGAGGATAATGGGAGGTTGTTGCGGAGTCTGGTGCGCTCAGGCGTTGTCGCGGCGTATCGTGGGGTCGCGACTAGAGACGCGACGAGTCTGGGCATCGCAACAGTAAGCCCACGTGCATGGATATCATGCATGGGCTGTCGCGGCGTCCAGGGCCGTTGCGATTAGAGTCGCGGCACTACGATATGTCGCGACTAGGAAATCGAATTATTTGCATTTATCAGCCAATTACATAAAAATACGAGTTATAATTACATACGGACTCTCCAAAATAATAATGGGTGGGATTTCAAGGCAATTTTAAATTGTTAATGGGCTCAATCAAGGCTAATGGTGGGCTCAAGGTGAGTGACCAACTAGGGGCTAACTAGGATACCATGAAATGTGGTTCAACCCATTAGTCGGAACTGGGTGTCTACAGATTGCCCCTCCTTGGCTTCCTCTTTACAGGGTAGCGAAGCGGAAGTGGAGTGGAGTCGTCATGAAGTGACAGTGAAGCGGAAATGACACGGAGTGGACTGAAAAAGTGGGAGCCAAGGTAAAGAGACACTCGGTCTAACTAACAGACAACTGGAATTTCGTGAAATCCCCGAGTCAGCTGCTCGAGCAGGATGCCAAGAAGAACAAGTCTGGACGAGAAGGAGAAAAGAGGAGGATGATCAACCCCTCGATTGAGAGGTACCCTAGCCGATTGGCCTGCAGGTTTCGCCTTGGAGGGACATGTGCTTGCCAGGCAGGTAACTCATGACTCTGTCCTAGGAGCGGTTCGCAACCAAAATGGATCAAAGGAAAAGGAAAATTTGGATAAGTAATCCAGACATGGAAATTCTTATCAAACTGACGGGAACAACTCACTCGGAGACAAACCTTCTGATTCGGAGTGGAATTGGATTTCTTGTTTGGAAACTAGAGCATGATTGGGCAGTCAACAAGGGCTCATCAAAAGTCCTACCTGATGCATGCTGGGCTAATAAGAGAAATCATCAAAATGAATGCAAATAAAGGGAGAAAATAGAAAATATATCAAGGATAATATTGTTAAGCAAATAAGAACGGGTCAAGAGACTACCTACAACCGCAGTGCAGGCCTAGATCCATCGTTCCAAACATAAACAACTCAACGCGCCTATCCAATGATTACAATGTGAACTTGATTATCACTGTTTTGATAAAGGGGAACTCAAATCCCAGAACACATTGAGAACCAGCCGGTCCTTGAAACGATATAATAAGTAGAATACCATATAGTAATGCGAGGAGTAGGGATAGAAATACTTACCTGACTTCCTGTGACGAAGTCCCCCTTTTTGTGATTTTTCTGGTTCTCTGAATTTTTTGGTTTTGTTTTGATAAGAAACAAGATAAAAGATAAAAAAACACCATAATAATAAACAATCAAACACACATATACACAGGACAGGCATGAAAAACCACTCCTCGGGTGAAGAGGCGACGCTCAGCATGACCGCGCATCGTCGCGTCGCAGCGCTCTGTCACGACATGGTTCGCGTCAGATCGCGACGTCGCGACTCGGATCGAACCAAAAAACCAAAAGAAAAACAGAGTCATCCTCATCCTAGGACTCTTAGACTAACACTAGAACTCCTAAACATGTTCTAATCTCATCCTAACACCTAGTTACGAGATTAGAGTGGGATTATACCTCTCTAGAGTCTATAAAGAAGGGTTTAGGGGGTTAATCCCGTAGCTAACCCTTAGCCTCTCTTCTCTTCAAGTTTCCTCCCCTGTTCTCCTTCTTTGCCACCATGAAGAGAAATACTCTGCTTTCAAGAGGAGATCCCTCCCTACTCCGGTCCAAAGGCTGCTAGGGAGTCATATGCCGATCTCCAGCATCTCTCCGACATCCCGGGGCACATCTTCATGCGCCCGGATCTCCAAGTGGCTTTTCCTCAATTTCTGAACTTTCTGTACTTACGTTCTGTTTTTCCCTATTTTCCCGCTCTTCTCTTCCCTTCTGTTCTCATCTTTCTTCTTCTACCTCAGATCCTTCCCGGCCAAAGGCGGTTCTCCAAGATACCATGGCTATCTCCAATGCTTGAATTGCTTCCCCCTGCCTTGATCTCTCACTTGAAGGAGCGGGGGCTGTCTACCGTGCTTGTATTGGCCAAACAATACGACAAGATGGTGCACGTGTGGGATAGTGTCATGGCGTTAAAGGAGAGGTGGAATCCGCAAACTCACACATTCGTCTTCCGACATTTGAAGTCATCGTCCTTTTGGAGGAGCTGGAGATCATGCTTGCCTCCCGCGGTATCACAGGGGCGAGGAGTTGTCAATATCCTACACCATGGCACCAATCACTACTGGAGCATCCTTGCAGAGATCAAGACAAGGAAGACGGATTTGCACTCCATGACAAGCAGGATGCACGTCCACCTTCTTCCTATTGCGCAGTGGATCAACTCGCAATGCAAGCGCAAGACGAGCAATTATCGGGCCATCGCCAAAGAGGCTGCGATCTGCATTTGCGGAGTCATCCTCTTCCTATGATAGATGGGGCCATCTCCTTTGCAAATCTCAGCATCGTTGACTCCATTTCAGAAGGTATGAGCATTGGACAGGCTGTTTTAGGATTCCTCTATGCCGGTCTATCTTCTGCAGCTATGGGAGGTCCCTTCTTCGGCTCCATTATCGCCCTCGAGCTATGGATGGGCGTTCATATTCAGTTCCGGGCAATGGAGGAGTTAGCCACGGAGTGCAAGACAATGCTTAACCATCCGCTGGCTTTCGTGGGCGGCCCTCTACACAAGAGAACCAAGGCGTGGTGCAAGACGGCGTAGCTAAAAGGATGGAAAGCATCGCGTGATTATTTCAAAAGGATGACCGTGGCAGAGTTTGACATGCGCCCCCGCTTCATGCATGGCCAGATGATCAACCTACCTCAGCGTACGGGGCTCGCCTTACGACTCTTGGGCACTGAAGCACAGGTTACCTACAAACCGGACCGGTGCTACCTCCAATGCGGCGCACAGCACACACGGTGGTCCCCATCCTATCACACTACCCACCTACCCAAGAGAGGAAGATGAGTGGTGAGCAAGACGAGCGCGACGTATGCAGCGCCATCGTCCATTGGGAAGGGTGCGCGAGGAGCGTTGTCCAAGCCGAGGTAGAGGAAGACGATGACTTGATCAAAGAATACATTGAAGCATTGAAGAAAATTCAGCCAGCGACAGGGATTGTTTGAGCCTTGATTATTATTGATTTGTAGGAAAGATGGCAGCTAGGAACAGATTTGTAGCATTTATTTGATTGATAGAAAGAATTAGTGAATGTAATTTGGATTTGAAATGAATAAAACTGAACTTCTTGCAAGCGCAAAGGCCTCTGTTGATGACGCGATGCTTATGGAGACCGCCTTAATGACGCGTCGAGGCGGATGGTCGCGACATGGACGCGGTCATCACAACGGTCGCGACTATGTCGTGGCCCACCGTCCTGACGTGACTAAAACCGATCGGTTCAAAAACAAGGGCGCCCTTCTTTCATCTTTTCCAAGCTTTGTAAACCCCAAACCACTCAAACCTTGAACCTCCTCAACTCCTTGCTTCCTTTGCTTGCTTGCTTACCTTGTTTGCCCACGATCCCACTTATTCCAACGCCGATCTAGATGGAGGGAGAGAAGAATCCGGGTGAGGGCTCCTCTCAGAGGAAACGCCAGGCGAAGCGGCGGAGCTCCCGGCGCCAAGTGGAGGCGCCTCCGATTGAGGAAGAAGTGGACACTGCGGAGATGGATGTGGAAAAGGAAGAAGAGGCCTCGACCATGAATGTGGAGGAGGAACAGAAAAACGCGCCAAAGCGATGAAATCGGAGTAGATCGACTTTAAACCCTTGTATGGATGGGTAGGACTAGCAAACGGAGCCCCTAGAGGGCAAATGTAGGGCAAGAAGCCCGAGGAAAAGAGGATCAGACAAAGGAGGCTCCGGCCGGTCCGGTTCTGATAATGCGTCAGCCCGACCCGCCGCGACAGGGGTGTCGCGGCGGGGCGGGGCGTCGCGACCATGTCGCGGCGACTCGGGTAGACGTGACCTGATCGCGGCCTTGGAAGGTGACGCGATAAGGTCGCAGTGCCCCGCATTGTCGCGACAAGGTCGCGGTCATCACGGTTGCCGCGACTCCAACCGAACACTAAAACTGACCTGATTTTAACTGAACTTGATGCTGCAGGGTGAGATGAGGGCCCGAGTGTCTTGGACGCTCATTTTGGCTGTCTTCCTAGCATTCCCCCATTTCCATAGAGATAGGATAGAGGAGATGGGGTTTGGGGAGATATTTAGGATAGAGAGAATGAGGGTGGATTCGGCTCTCACCCAAGCTCTACGGAGCAGGTGGGATGCGGAGGCGACGGCCTTCGTATTCCCATGGGGACATATGATCCCTAGCCTAGAGGATGTGAGCTGGAACACAGGGCTCAGAGTGTATGGGAAGCCGGTGAGTGGATTCACTTACCCCTGCTATCATGACTTAGCTGAGCGACTGCTAGAGCTCCCTGTAGAGCGCAGGTCCTCCTTGGTCCCCAGGGTAGCGTTGCAGGCGAGTCTGGGGTTACATGAGGCGGGGAAGAGTGCTGGGGAGAGTAAGGATGAGTACCTCGAGCAGCTAGTTAGGGTCAGCCGGAGAGAGTTGGCGATTGAGCCTGGGGCTGAGGCGGACATGGACTTGCACCGCTTTCTCGTTCTCTTTCTTGGTAGACTTCTGTTTGCCACGAGAGGTGATGCAGTCCATTGCCGCAAGATGCCGCCACCACTGGACTGGCAGGAGGGATCTGGGGAGAGTGGCGGTGGACACTGAGGAGACTTGTGAGCCACCTCCCCATCTTTTGTACATGCTGTTCATCTTTTAGTGGAATTATATTTCATGTCAACTCTTAATGAATGATTTGCAATTGGTACGAGTGTGAGATCAGACTCAAACACGGGAGAGAGAGAGACGGAAAAAAAAATACCGAGCACCGCGCGTGTCCTTTAGAATTACCTACTCCTGCAAACTCATCAGAACAGGTCAGATCTGCTCTTTGACTCAGCCCCTTGCGCTTAAATAAATATGAATGTGACTTCATAATTGTTAAGGGGCTGAGCCTTATTAAATAGGCGGAAAGAAAGTAAACAATATATGCCAAAGGAAAGCGGTATGTACACACATTTTTTTGAAATTTTGGGATTTTTTGATTTTTTTAAAAATTTTTTGAGATTCTATTTTTGGATTTTTGAGATTTCTGATTTTTTTATTTTATTTTTTTAGATTTTGAAATTTTTTATTTTTTTAAGATTTTTGAAATTTTTGATTTTTTGGATTTTTTGAAATTGTTGATTTTTTGGATTTTTGAAATTTTTTATTTTTTTTAGATTTTTAAAATTTTTTATTTTTTTGGATTTTTCAAAATCTTGATAACATCACTTCTTGCCTTTTGAGTAATTGGCCATGGATCTCGTCCCCATCTCTTGTCTGATGGATAATGTCTATGTGCAGCGTGCATTTGACCTTTGCAGATTAAGGGTTCTTGCCCCTTGAATATTGATGTTCTAACACAGACCAGGTGTGAGAGTCCTTTGGTCTTCTAGGGAGAATAGGAAGATTAGTAATGAGACAAGACTTGGTCTTGGGGTCGGGTTTACTGGCTTATAAGATTTGCAATGGGTATGTCACATGTGCAATCTGTCTGTTGTCCAGGGACTTTAAGGTCATTGCTCTCTTTTTTTTTGAATTGGGGGGCATGCGTACGACCGGGCTCAAGGGCGTCCCGCGGGGAACTGTACTGCCACTCTTTGACATGCCCCTATTTTTTTTAGCATTCTTCTTTTACTTTTGTTTCCTTTCCCTTTTTCGCTTTTCTTTTGAATTGACCGTCCCTCTTTGAGACTTCATACATATGATACACACCGCTTGCTGGTCTACATGCTAGCTTTCCCTTTGCCCCTGGACCTCGTCCGAGTGAGAAGAGAATCGACCTCAGGTTCCCTACATGAGGGCTGAATGAAAACACCATAAACAAAGGGGAATTGGCCTTAAGTCGCCGTGTTGTGTGTGTGTGACTGGACATAGAGACCATTCACCACAATGAGGGGAAGCGAGGCACATGGCCAACAGCATTCTCATTTGCAAATAGGTGTTGTTATCAATATTAGGGGTAAATTCTCTTAAGGTACAGCCCATTCCATGGGTGAGAGAGCTCCTCACCTTCGGCATTAACTAGCCTATACGCATTTCACGGGTACACTTCCTTAACAACGTACGACCCTTCCCAATTTGCTGATAATTTAGACCTTGGACCTCCAGGTTTTATAAAAATGCGCTTCAAAACCATGTCTCCTTCTTGAAATTTACGCTCAATCACTTTCTTTTGAAAAGATCTTGAGAGTCTGTTTTGATATGTAAGTACATGATCGGTCGCGGCCAGACGCCGTTCGTCTAAGATTTCTAGTTGTACCAGTAACGCCTCCCGATGTTCATCGGGATTGAGTTCCTTGTCTAGCTGGACTCTTAGTGAAGGAATGAGGATCTCGTGTGGACATACCGTCTCCATCCCATAAGTAAGTGTGAACGGAGTTTGCCCGGTGGGCGTGCGGATGGAGGTGCGGTAGGCCCACAGAGCCTCAACTAACTTTTTCGGCCAATCAGCAGATTTATTAGACTCACAAGTTTTCTTTAGAATTTTCAAAAGCGTTTTGTTTGTGGCTTCGGCCTGGCCGTTGCCCTGTGGATAGTACGGAGACGAATGATGCAAGGAAATGTTGAATTTCTTACAGAGGTCTTGAAGATCTTGTGATATGAACTGAGGCCCATTGTCGGTGACGAGGCTGCTTGGCACTCCGAACGGCGCGATGATATTTCTCATGATGAATCTGCACACGGTTGAACCTTTGATCACTGCAAATGCTTCAGCTTCAGCCCATTTGGTGAAGTACTCAGTAGCAGTGAGGATGAAAGATTTTTGTTTTACCTGAGCATTAGGATCACCAAGAGGCCCGATGATATTAAAGGCCCACATGGAGAAAGGCCAAGGAGAATTTAGTGGATGCAAAGAGGAGGAGGGAGCATGGATTTTATCGGCATAGATCTGGCACTTGACACACCTACGAACGTAGGTGGCACAGTCTTCTTCTAAGGTCGGCCAGTAGTAGCCCTGCCTAAAAATTTTCTTGGCCATCATTTGGCTATTAACATGCCCTCTGCACTCACTGGAATGGGACCCTTCCACTACCTTCCAGGCTTCTTCGTCCGACAAACAACAAAGGAGCATTCCATTTAGAGCACGTCTGTAGAGCACTCCACCAATAAGGGTATATCTCAATGCCGCTCTACAGATGGCTCGCTTATCCTCCACTCAGCTTCTTCGGGGAGGTACCGTCTCTGCAAAATTGCTCAATCTCATGGTACCACGGCCTTTCTTCTAACATCATTTCTCCTAGCTCTACAAGCAATAACTCCTTCGCTTCTTTTCTCTCGGCCTTCAAAACTAGAGAACTCCTGAGGTTAACGAACCAAGGATCTTGGGTGGAGGGAGACTCTAACCTTTGAACGGTGATTGTCTCAGTGCTGCGGCTGAGAGGGAAGGAGAGAGAGGAGGCCAGGGATGCGAGCGCATCGGCCAAAATATTTTGAGAACGAGGATTATGAATGTAGATGAGTTGACGGAATTGCTTGGCTGGGAGAGTGACCAGATCTTGGTAGGGCTTGAGTTTAGGGTCACGAGTGCGATAGGTAGAAAGGACATGCCAAAGAACGAGCTGAGAGTCTCCTATAATCTTGAGATGACGCACGCCTAAGAGATAGGCGAGCTTAAGACCGGCAAGGAGAGCCTCAAACTCGGAGATGTTGTTGGTGGCATAGAATTGAAGCTGATAGGCTAGAGGAATGGTGATCCCTTCTGGGGTGAGCAAGACAGCTCCTATGCCCCGTCCCCTAGAATTGAGAGCCCCATCAAAGTGGAGCGACCAGAAGGGATCGCGAGAAATGAGCGACAGGTTTTCATGGGGAATTCCTCTTGAACCGTGTCACTATGGGGAAGAGGAAGGTGAGCAAGGTGCTCAGCAATGACATACCCTTTTATGGCTTTCTGAACTATGAAGGAATATCAAATTGGGAGAGGAAGCTTTGCCAGCGTGCCAATCTGTCGGCGAGGACTGGCTTCTCAAGGAGATACCTAATAGGATCCATTCTAGAAATCAAACTCACCTTATGAGCTAGGAAGTAGTGTTTCAATTTCTGCACTACCCAAACTAGCGCTGCACATGTTTTCTCCATTGTGGTGAGTTTGAGCTCGGAGGGATTGTGGAGCCTAGATAGGTAGTAGACTGCCCTTTCTTTGCCAGATTCATCATGCTGAGCAAGGACAGCTCCTAGGGAGTCCTCAATAGTTGACAGATACAGGATCAAGGGTTTCCCAGGGATGGGCGCCTGAAGCACGGGAGGATTCATAAGGTAACTCTTGAGCTCATCAAAGGCCTCTTGGCACTTAGCATTCCATTCAAAGCTGACTCCTCCTTTCAACAGTTCATAGAAGGGACGACACCTTTGAGAGTGCTGAGATATGAATCTCCTTATGAACTGGAGCCGACCAATCAAACCTCGAAGCTCAGATATGTTCTTGGGAGGAGGCATTTCATTTATTACCTTGGCCTTGTGTGGGTCTATTTGAATCCCCCATTTGCTAACTATGAAGCCTAACAGCTTGCCCGAAGAAACCCCGAATACGCACTTCTTAGGATTCATCTTTAATTAATACTCTCGTGCGCAGCGAATTACCCTGGTAAGCACGGAGGAGTGTTCTCTTCTGGTCCGAGACTTCACCACGATATCATCCACGTAGACTTCAACATCAATATGAATCATGTCGTGGAAGATAGCTAACATTGCTCTTTGATAAGTGGCGCCGGCGTTCTTTAATCCAAACGACATGACCACATAGCAATATGTTCCCCATAGAGTGGTGAAGGAGGTTTTCTCTTGATCCTCCGGGGCTAGACGAATTTAATTGTAGCCTGAATACCCATCCATAAAAGACAGAGTTTCGAACCCTGCAGTATTATCAATCAGAACGTCCAAGTGAGGTAGGGGGAATCATCTTTAGGACATGCCTTATTTAAGTCCGGAAGTCTATACAGATTTGCACCCTTCTGTCTTCTTCATGACCGGGACGATGTTCTCCACCCACAATGGATAGAGGACTACACGGATGAACTTAGCCTTGTGTAGTTTATCAATTTCCTCTTTCATTTTCAAAGCGATGTGGGGGAGGAACCTCCTTAACTTTTGTTTGACGGCAACTGCCCCCGGCTTCAAGATCAGCCTGTGCTCCACCAAATCAGGGTCAATGCGGGCATGTCATCGTAGGACCAGGCAAAGGAATCCTTAAACTCCCTCAACATTTCTATGAGCACTTCTTCTTCTTCAGGAGGGAGGCTGGAAGCTATGGTTAAAAGCTGGGGTCCTCTTCAGTTCCACGTTTACCTCTTTAGTGGGCTCATCGACTGCTGAGGTAGGTTCATCGAATCTCTTCATACCACTAGTATACGCCTCAGCAGCATCCTCTATCTCACAATCATTCTCATCTAATGGGTCTCCTTCGGCTACAATTTCATAAACTCCAAAACCATCGTCTAGCCCTTCCTCTATATGTAGATCTTCTAAGTTCAAAACTACTGCTTCCTGGACGAACTCTTCGACAGCTAGAAGAGCGCAACACCTTTGAACTAAGTCAAGGAGATATCTTTGGGGTATGCCATTACCCTTCTTCTTCCTAGATGGGGACGAGGACTTGCCGGATTCTACCCCCGATTCTAAACTAAGCCCAATATTACAGGAGATTCTGGAGGAGTATCCAGAGGTTTATTGGAATGAGCAGGAAAAGGTGCGGTAGGGCGTGAGGGTCCTTGATGGGACTGGAGGAAGAGGCAGGCCACCCGAGCTCAGGGTGCCGGCCGCAGGAACAGGGCACAGGGGAACAAAAGGCCCCTCGCCCAGAACACCCAACTTGACCATGTCGGTCAGTCAGATGAAGGCACGGTTTGCACAGAAAGAGGAGGAGGGTGGGGATCGCCGTCTGAGAGGAGAGGAGGAGTGCGGAGTGATGGGATCGCCGTCGAAGCAGGAGAGCAGGAGTGCGGGGTGACGGGGATCGCCGTCGAAGCAGGAGAGCAGGAGTGCGGGGTGACGGGGATCGCCGTCGGAGCAGAGGAAAACACAGGGATGACGGGGATCGCCGTCAAGGGAGTAGGGGAAATCAACAGCTGGAGGCAGAAAGCATGGAGAAAAGAGTAGAAAGACGGGGATCGCCGCCCGATGAACAGGGAAGGAGAGAACGGGGATCGCCGTTCGAAGAAAGGGGAGGAGGAAGACGGGGATCGCCGTCCGAAGAAGGAGGAGAGAAGATGAATGGGGGGGACACACGTATTTTTGGATTTTTTGATTTCCTATTTTTTTGGATTTTTTTTTTATTTTATATTTATTATTATTATTATATTTGATAAAAAGAACTACATTACATTAAAAGGCTCCGAAGAGAAAGACAGAACCGAGCCATTAAAGAAAATGGTGAAGAGGGGTGAAGGGTGAATTAATGCTTCAACGGCGTTGGGAGAGAATTGAATAATAAAGGGGGCAGACAAGGGAATAACATCAAAATTATAAACAAGTATGGATGAAATAAGACGAATGGGAGGCCGGGAAAACCCTGGTCAGAGCTCCTTTGCTGAAACAGTTAAGTTGGTTGGCTGACTTTCCTCACCAAATCCAAGCAACTATCGCTTGGTGGTGGCTGCTGATGCTGATAATACTGCTACTTGCGGCATGTCTTCTTCGCTGAACAGACGATTGACAGCAGAAACAAGGTCTTCTAATTCTGACTCTTCTACCCATCTTCTGGTTCTTCAAACAGCAGACTGACAGATGAGATGACATCTTCCTGATCTAGGTCCTCTGTAGCTGCCTCGGCTCTCTTCTTCTTATTGGGCCGCTACTCTTCTAAGGACTGGTAACCTGATTTTAGCGCCTCTGTAGTAGTGTTGTACCCGGGGTGCACGGGCCCTCTGACGAAGTGTTCATACAAGGACCAGGTAAGTGGGCCATGGTCCGATTGTGAAGGAAATGAGAAAGCAGCCCATTCTGAGTATCCCAGGCCATGTTTTGTGAATTTCCTAGTGCTGGCCACAGTCTTGGTTCACCCTTGGAGATGGGCACCTAGGCCTTTCCCTGACTGATAACCCAGTCTAAACATGATATCCCACCCCTTTATATTTGTGTTCACATCTCTCCTGACGGCCATTACAGGGGAAGACCCAATTGGGCCGTTAGAAGAGAATGTATAGGCCCAAGTGTAGTTGACATCAAGCACAGAGATAACGGGCTTATTGGATGGCCATACTGATGGCAGCACCCTCTCAACGCTTCTACTGTATGTGTCGTTGGCACGCTTTCACCTTGACTATTCACCTTGGAAGGGGAACTTCAACACTGATGTGCCGTAGATGGCACTGCCCCTAATGATTCAATCCATGGGTGCCCTAAGATGGCTTGTAAGTATGATCAATGTTCATACATAGAACTCCACTGACATGACTAGTGGCCCCAATTCTGCTTATAATGTGATGACTCCATGACAGGCACGTCGTGAATTATCATAAGCAGCGATGGTGGGGGGGTGGGCTGCAGTTGATGCTCCGATATATTGCATGCTTTAAGGGTGCTTAATGGACAAACATTGATAGAAGCTCCCGTGTCCACTAGAGCTGCATCGACGGCCAGTTTGTTTATGGTGAGTGTCACACATAAGGGCATTTTTCTGGCTTCTGGGGAAGCCAACTCACCATCAGAAAAGATAATAGTGGGTCCTTTGTTTACAATCGAGAGCACTGAAGGCAAATTATCGGGTTCATGTCTTCATGACCATGACCCTTTGCAGAAAGGCCCTTAGGGCGTCTTGATGAGTTTGTGATCTTTTGATTAACTCTAGTATGGAAATCTTGGCGGGGGTTTGATCCAAATGCTTCAGGATATCATATGAGTCCCGGGACCAGATCGATTTCTTCCATATCTTGCTGCTGCTGCTTGCTGGTTTGTTGGCCGGTTGACCTGGCATGGACACGGATGCGTTACGGTACATCCCATGGAACATTCGCCCGCTCCGGAGGGCAAGATTATGGTGGAGTAGAGGGGGTGCAGTGTCAAGGATAGAAGGGTTGGCTAGTAAGGTGCTGGCGTAGGGGAGAAAGGGATGTTGCTGGGTGGAGGGATAATGGGTGACATGACGGGGGAATAGGATGGTGAGGTGATGGTAGCAATGTGGGGGTGAAGGTGGGAGGTACGGTGGGTAGGCGCGGGGGTAGTGGATGTGATGTGGGAAATAACCAAAAGCTGGCCCACTTCATGTTCGTCATCGAAGGCCCACTGAGCTTCTGGTGGTGGATGGTGGATGACAGGGTTAACATGTGCGGGTGGAGGCGGTGGTGGAGCTGGCTGGTGGTTTGGAGCGGGCTAATGTTGTGGCATGGGGTTGCGGATTATGCCTAGGTCATTCACCAGCTGCTGCGGCTGCTGTTGTTGCTGTTGTTGCTGATATTGTTGTTGGAAGGGTTGGTATTACTGTTGTTGTTGTTGTTGCTGTTGTTGCTGTTGCTACTGCGGCTGCTGTCTCTTTGCTGTTGCTGTTGTTGCCTCTGACCCTGTTGGTCCCTCAGAGTCTGGATTAATCTTTTCATCTCTGCCCAGTCAATTTGGTTCTGCTTATGAAGATCATATATCATATCCCGGAACTGAAAACAATCCGACACATTATGGCCCGAATGGCGGAGGTAGACACAGTACTTTGTTTGATCGGCTGCCATATTCCAGTTTGCCTTCTCAGGAGGGAGTTTCAGGGCATTCAGGGACATGAGGGCGGCAAAGATGTCGGCCAAGGACTCGGGCAAAGGAGGGTATTGGACTCTTTTGGGTCCATTGGGCTTCCTAGGGGCGTAGCCATGTTGAGGTGGAGGGACCTGGGAGTACTGGCGCTAATCTTGTGGAGGATTTTGTCCTTGGGGAGGTGGCTGTCTATTGTTATTGTTGTTCCATGGCTGCTAGGCTTGCTGTGTGTAGGGAGACCTACCTACCGGGCCTTGGGGATTGCTAACTGCACCCACTTGTTCATTGGTTTGGATCCCCTCGGTGACTGGGCCTTGCGGCATCTTGGTGTAACGGGCCTTGGGGGTCTCAAACATAGTGTGTATAGGCGAGTCCTTAAGTTGGGTCTGAATGAAATGGGCTCGGCTATATAGTTGGTGTATGGTAGAAATATCGTTCATGGCCAAAATAGCTCGGTAGGTTGGAGTGGCATTGGAAATCAACAACTTCACCTTCTCCTCCTCAGGCATGGGGCAGCGGACCTTGGCGGCCAAAGAACGCCACCAATCAGCGTAGGTAGAAAACTCCTCTTCTGGCTTCATCTTTTTGGCTACTAGATCCACAAAAGAGTATTCGGGTCCCACCCGATCTTGGAATTGTTGCAGAAATCTCTCTTGAACAATTTGGAAATCCTCGGCTTCCTCGGGGGGCAATGAGTAGAACCATTCCAAAGCCGGACCATCCAGGGATTTTCTGAACAAGCATGCCATGAGGTGGCGGTCATACTTGTGTGATGCTGACTCAGAGACAAAGTCTTTCAGATGAACATAAGGGTCCCCTACCCCAGAGTATCACTGGTAGAAAGGGAGTTCCGACTGGGGTGGCACCCGGAGGTACTGGAAAGATGGGAGCGTAATATCAGCTACCTTCCGCGGATCGATTTGCCTCCAGAGGTCATGAAGCTCTTCTTCATGCTCGTCCACTCCGCAAGGAAGTCGGAGGAGATGACGAGAGGAGCTCATGATGAGACCTGCAGAGCAAATAAGGGATGCGAGGTCTCGGAGTGAGAGCTTTTCACGGGGAAGGGGAGCTGGTTCAAGGGGAGACCGTTTAGTGGATGACCGTATAGTAGTTGGGGGAGATGAGGCTAGACCTCTCGCGGGGGAAGGTAGCTGGTTCCAAAAAATGAATGGCCCGAGGGCGGGGGGGTGTAGGATCTGCCCTGAGAAGGAAGGTAGGGTGCTGAAGCGACATGGGTGGAGCAATCCACTGGTCGGACTGAACTTGACCCCGGGGGACAAAGGCTGTTCCCCTTGGCAGCAGCTATAAACTCTCGGACTTGGTCCGAAGTGAGGTGGGGAAGGAGCTGGCTGAATTGTGAGTGGGGGTCATCACCCCCAGGAGGAGAGGCAGGACGAGATCGAATCCCAGTGACGGAGGGAGGCTGGATATGCCCCGGGAGTGTGGCCATGGAGGGTTGGGCCACCACCTCGAGCAACCCAAGAGGAAGAGCATCGTCGGCAAGGACCCGAAGTTGATCCATGTCGAAAAGCGGATTATGATAAGATACAAAGAAAGGAGGGGACTGACTCGATCTCCCTAAACAATGACGCATACACCCCCCCCCCCAAGACTAATAGGGGGGTGATACAGACAATACCTAGACTCAATCACATCAAGAAAGGCTGAGAGGAGGGGATGAACACTCAAGTTGTCATGTTTTAAGCACAAAATTTCTTAAGGTTTAAACTTGACCTTTAGATGAATTAATTAAGAGGATGTAACTCGGTCAAGTGGACCTTAATGGGTATGGACAAGTCCTCCGGTGAAGCTAAGGAATGGTATGCTCACACGCAAAAGGGGTGGCCCAGACTAAGGGGTACAATGGTACAACTAGCCCGGCGAACCGCAACGTGCGTACGGTCACGGGGTCTATGGAGGTTCTCGGAAGGTGGGCCGAGTCAGCCTACGAGTGCTCGTAGGTGAGAGGACTCACTCATCCAAGGGGGAACCTAAACAAATGGGCTTCAATAGCGTATGCAATGGGCCTAAATGCCCGAAATGTATGCACAGGTGATAGATGAGAACAAAACAGGGTGACCAAATGGCCCTCGGGCAGAGTCGCGGTGGCCGTGTACACCGTGCCCTTATCGCGATAGGGCGACCTACTGCGATAGGAACAGAGGCCCGAAACACCAAGAGGTCTTCAACTAACTCAAACAGACTACCCTATCAAATGAGAACAGACACAAAAAACAGCAAATCAATACCACATGGACCAAGAAGCACACAGAAACCGATTCATGAGTCAAAACAGTAATATACAAAGCATACCTGATAATGCGACGCCCCTCCACGACGCGACCTTGTCGCGTCCTCGCGATACGCCGCGACTAGAACCGAAAACTTACAAGTAAAAATAAAAGGAAAATCCGGTCCCTAGCATGATTTTAATATTCAGAAACGCGACAACATATGATATAAGGAGATATCACAAGGATGCATGATCTGATAGAAACAAGACAAGGCAGATAGAAGGCAGAGGAGGCTGACCTGATAATTGCGTCCTCGACAAACGACGCGACCTGATCGCGTAGCCGCGATAGGTCGCGACAAGAACAAAACATGAAAAATACAGGGAACAAGAACAAGAGACAACAGGGGCACTAAAGTGAGAAACAAAGAAAAACATGGCAAGCAAGCAGTCAAAATCCACGAGGGTGGCAGAGTGACGGTCCCACCGTGATCGCCAAAGGTGTAATCACGGGGATTGACGCCCCCTCGACACGAACAAGTACTAAATCTAGTGGTGTGTGAATATGGAATGTGATCGCACCTAGCAAGCTGCCTTATAAATAGAAAATGAAAGAAACTAAACTAACTTAACTAGGAAGAGGAGGAGAGAAAAGGGGGGGACCTGGTGTCGCGGTAGGGAGGTCTTGACAGTGCTGATAACGCGACGCTGATTGCCAGTCGCATTTCTTGTCGCGTCTCCTCCGCCGCCGCGTTCTCTTTGTGCGGGAGTTGTGGAGTGTGGACCTTCCTCGTTTCCAGCCAGCCGGAAGGCAAGAGCTCCTCGTGGATGACGCTTGGATGCCTGCCACAAAAGAAAACAAACAAAAGGAAGCCTATTAGAACACGTTAAACATAGTATTACTCTAAAATAGAAAGAAAGGATGAGAACATGGAGGGAACGAACTTGGGGGGTTGAAACCCCTTGGGTGTAGGAAAACGTGGGTGTGTGCTGAATATGTTCTATCTAAGAATAACATAAAAAATGCATGCAAAAGAAGGAGAAAGGAAAGGGAGAGAGTGAGCCCCATTAGGTGACTCCTTGGCGGGCTGCAGCTCGAAGGATCGTCCAAAAGCTCAGGAGATGCTGAAGTCGCCCTTCTCAGGTCCCGTGCTCCATTGATGATGGAATGGGTTGCTTTGGTGGAGAGGGATTGTGAGGGAAATGAAGGAACAGGGGGGTTGCATGGCTAAGTATCTGTTCAAAGGAAATTTTGGCAGCCCTTCAGGGTAACAATGAGGCTCTCCCGTCCTTGAGGAGGGGGGTCTCTTTTTATGGAGCCATGAGAGAGAAAATGGGTGATATTATCTCTTCAAAATGGTCAAAATTCGAAATGGAGATAAGACCTTTTAAAATTGCAAGGAGAGTCCAAGGTATCTCACAAGAGTCCCTAGGCCAAAATCTCACCCCAAGGGGTTGAGATATTTCCTAGGGATAAAGCTGGATCAATAGAAGGATAAATGGGAGGTTGTTGCGGAGTCTGGTGCGCTCAGGCGTTGTCGCGACGTATCGTGGGGTCGCGATAGAGACGCGCGGTCGGGGCGTCGCGACAGTAAGCCCACGTGCATGGATATCATGCATGGGCTGTCGCGAGAGTCCAGGGCCGTCGCGACTAGAGTCGCGGCACTACGATATATCGCGACTAGGAAATCGATTATTTTGCATTTATCAGCCAATTACATAAAAGATACGAGTTATAATTACATACGAACTCCCAAAATAATAATGGGCGGGATTTCAAGGCAATTTTAAATTGTTAATGGGCTCAATCAAGGCTAATGATGGGCTCAAGGTGAGTGACCAACTAGGGGCTAACTAGGATAACATGAAATGTGGTTCAACCCATTAGTCAGAATCGGGTGTCTACAGCTAGCACTTCTACTTCGACTAGCATTGACCTGCCAGTCAAAGTCATGTTAACAGCAAGATAGATTTCCGTCAAATGACTTTGACGACAAGATCGATTGTCATTTAAATGTTGTTGACGGCAAGGTGCTTGCCTCAACATGGGTTAACGACAACATATGTTGTCGTCGAGATGGTCCTGGCGACACACGATGTTGACATCAACTTGGTTATGGCCCAAGTACGACTTGGTCATACCAACCATGGCATGCACATCCCTCCCATGCTTGAGAGGGTTGGTGGGCACTGCTTAAGGGTGAGGGGCTCTGAGAAAACCCATGGGCTCAGGTTTTTTGGCAGCTCTCTCACCCCCTTGCTCTCCAACATCTTCTCTTCTCCTCCCATTTTGGCCTCCATAGACTGTGAGAGAGTCAAGAGATCAAGAGGGTGAGACCATATTTCCTTCCTTGCTGTTGTTGCTATGGTTTTGTTGCTGTCGTGAAGTGGGGACAACGAAGGGAAGACGACGACATGGAGGAGGCATCGTCACCGGTTGTCACCATGTGGATACCGCTAAAGAGGAGTTCGCGAGAGCTTCTTCCTTCCGAGGGCTAGGTTCTGCACGTCAGAGGATCTACAAGCTCCCCTTGGTGACATAGTCTCACCCTTGTATGGTTTGCATGAGAGTCAGGCCCAGACATCATCCCGGTCGGATAGTTTAATGTGAGAAACATGATTATTTTATTTTAAAATTCATTCCACTGCGCACGAGATGCTCCCTTACGTACAATGGTAACTATTCCTATGTAAATAAGGTACATTATTCTAATTAATTCGTTTAGGTTTCTTTAGGACCTTAATTTTGTATATTAACGATGTCTAATCAAGCTGAAATTTCAAACATAAGCTAATTAGAAGATTTTTTAAACTATAGTGATTTTATTTTAATCTTTCCAATTAATTTTTCAACAAGTCAAAATTACCCCAAAAATTAATAGGTCGCATTAATCTTGATATATGTGAATCAATAATTCTTGATTTTCCCATATCTAGAATCAATACATTTTTTTGAGAATTATCGTGATGTCATATCTTAATTTTGTTACTTGATTTTGGCGTTGCCCCGTCGTTGTACGTACATCAAAAGACAGTATCCGGGTTACACTAAATATGCATAAATATCCCTATATTATATTTTATGTACGTGGTTATGTCTCATGTATAATTTACTATCTTTTTCAATCTTATTCAAAAATTTGGGACATTACACAATCACACACATAACACATACCTGTCACCTAGGCAACACAGTGATGAATCTTGGTAACTGCGTAAAATTGGGAGAAGCACTCTCCACCCTAACCAGTGGTACTTATCCACCTCCAGGATTTCATCTTGATACCTACATAATATCACATAACACATTGAACCTTTCTGTAGGGGCTTCACTACAGAACAACTCCATAGCCTTCTATGGTAGTAGTGTCTTTATAGGCACATTAATCCACATTATCATAGTAACCGATTACATTTACACATATTCCACATACACTTAATAGGATGCACTCATGCATATTGTTGGGTTCTCATATGTGATGTTTGTGCTTACATGTTTTTGATGATGAACAATATTAATTGATGTTGAATGAATGATTGAAACATGATGACAGTGACAAACTCAAGCAAGTGATAATTATCAAAGAACATGCTTATATTGATCATCTTTACATTCATTATAACTTACTTAGAATGTTTTTCAATGTGGGTGTGAATGTAGGCAAGACATGCAGCAAATTCAAGATCAAAAGCCAAAGAAAAAGATATCAAGCCAGCACCTGTCGACAGCCCTGAAGGTACCTATCGACAGCCAAGGACAGGGAAGACATACAGCTTTTAGGAAAACTGTGCCTGTCGATAGCAACATGTCGCCTGTCGACAGTCACCCACAGGAAAGTCTTTTCCCGAAAGACCAGTGTTCAGGAAATTGGAAATCTGTCAGCACCTGTTGACAGACACATTTCTGGTTGTCGACAGACGAAGGGAAAACTCCATTACGAGATCTGGATATGTTCTGTATTTGGGTGTTTCCTTTTATCACGTTTCTCCAAACATGGACACCCAAATATATAGAACATATGGAGTTATTTTCTCAGCATGAAGCCACCATACCAAAACCCTAAGTAAAACCCAAGACAGAAAGCTTCTCCCTACTGCTCTACTTCAACCCTTCGTCTAGAGCGAAGAAGATCCATCTTCCGAGTGGAGTTGAAGTTGGTTCATCTGTGGTTCAAGCTTCTACGTCATCTAAGGATCATCAAAGTGAAGCTTGGAGTTCTTCTGGATGACCAGTGATAAGAGTTCTTCAACTGGATTTGTTCTTTCATCTCAGAACTCTTGTCCTTTCATATTTCTCATATATCCGTGTATGGGGTTGTGATTCAAGCGTCCCTTGTGCTTGATTCACATGTGGCTAGTTGTTCTGATTGAGTTTGCATCAGACAACTTGAGTGTCTGTGTTTTAAGAGTCAAACTCGCTTATAAGCAGTGTTTCTGTGTATGTGTGTGGACGGTGGACATAGGATACACAAGTTGTGCACTCCGAACCACCTTAAATCATCGTGTCTGTGGTTTGAACGTTTTACAGTAGATGTTTGGTAGGCACGTTGGTTTCTCACACGTTAGATAAGTTGTTTACTATTCTACTCTTAATCAACACGTACATCCTGGTTCGAATTCAAATCAAATCTGTTTGAGATCTTGATAAGTCTGTGTTTCCATTGAAAAGAAGGTCATAGTGGTTTAATTGAAAGTAATCTGTTCAACCCCCCCCCCCTCTCTAGATTACCATAATAGATAATTCCGCACATCTTTCAATTGGTATCAGAGTGAGGTTCTCCGATTTACTCTTTTGTAGCTTGATCTTATGATCAGGAGATTCTTGATCTCATGGAATCTAATAAGGGGTTTATGGCTGAGGGACATTCAGTGTCCAGGCCACCTTTCTTTGATGGCACTGATTATCCATATTGAAAAAATTGTATGCAGGTCTTTCTTAGAGCTCAAGACTTTAAGCTATGGAAGATCGTCAGCAAAGGAGCATATGTGCTGCCCGAAGATGAACATCCTTGGACAAAGGAACAGATTAAAAAGGGCACCTTAAATTAGACCGCATTGAACATGATGCAATGCGCTATGCATCCCAAGGAGTATTCAAGAGTCTCCACATGCTCTTCAGCAAAAGAAATGTGGAACAAGCTAGAACTCATCTATGAAGGTACGTCTAAGGTAAGGGAAACCAAAGCCAGCATGCTTATATCTGAGTATGAAATGTTTAAAATGAAAAATGATGAAGCCATATCAGATATGTTTGCAAGGTTCATGCTAATAATGAACGGGTTGAATGGTCTTAAGAAAGAATACTCAGAAAGTGACTTAGTTAGGAAGATATTTCGGTCTCTTCCATCCTCTTGGAATACTAAGGCCACCGTCATTGAGGATTCTAAAGATCTTTCAAAAATGAAATTAGATGAGCTAATTGGTTCCTTAATGACCTATGAAATAAATGTAAAGAGGAAAGAAACTGAAGAAATCCCAAGAAAATCAATTGCTCTAAAAGCTTTCAATAAAAATTCATCTAGTTCCAAAAAAGATGTTCAACAGGAAAGTGATGACAATGAAACATCTAGTGATAGTGAGCACGATGAAATGGCTATGCTCACTAGACACTTCAAGAAATTCCTTAAGTTCAAAAGGAAAGGCTCAGATAACTCCAAATCTTTTCAAAAGAAAGATTTTTCAAATAAATTTGAATCTAACAAGAAATATGATATGGTTGTGTGCTATGAGTGTAAGAAACCAGAGCATAGGAGGAGAATGCACGGAGCTCAAGAAGAAACTGAAGAAAGAAAAATTCACCTTCAAGAAAGCCAAAGCATTGTTGGCAACTTGGAGTGATGAAGATGAAGACGAGGATGCACAAGCAAGCTCAAGAGATGAAGAAATTCACTGCTTAATGGCAAGGAGTGTAGACTCCGTTGAGGTAAACTCCTCCTTTGAGAACTATACTATAGATGAATGGGAAGAAGCTTACACACTGCTCTTTGAGAAATTTTGTGAGTTCAAGTCTGAAAACAAAGCACTGAAAAAGAAAATCAACTCATTTATTCATAGCACATCCAATGATGAACAAATTGCCATTCTAAATAAAGAAATTGAGATGATGAAAATTGATGAGGAAGCTCATAGTGAGGAAATGGATTGCATGAAAGAAAAATTGCAAGAAAGTGAAAAGGAAAAACAAAGTCTAATAAATTCTCTTGAAAATCTTCAACATGAACATCAAGAAATTAAGAAAAAGTTGGAACAAGCTGAAAAAGAATTAAAAGAAAAGACTGAAGATCTTACAAGATCTTTAAAAGGAAAGCAAAATCTTGATGTTGTTTTGGGTGCAAGAATTAATGTAACAAGGCATGGGTTTGGATACCAACCAGTAAAACAAAAGAATATTGGAGAGACATTGATAACATCCATCGTTGATTGTAGTCTAAGCACAAGCAAACAAGTTCCTCCCAAAAGCAAGAAAACCCAAGCTATGGATAACCAACAGCAATCAAATCAAAAAACTTCATCTTCTCAGCCAAATAAGAAGTTTGTCGATAGGCTCAGTGAGAGCTGTCGACAGGCCTGGAAGAATGTTGTCAAGGGACAGCCATCCAGGCAACAAAAGGGTAAAAAGGAAATAAATGTTCAACAAAATAACAAATCAACTACTTTGAGAAAATCTCTTTCATGCAATGTTTGTAAGAAACTGGGCCATAATGAAAAACAATGATGGAAAAATTCAAACAAACTGAAACTCAAACAAGTTTGGATTCCAAAACATTTACTTTCTGGTTTGAATGAAAATTTGGGACCCAAAGTAATTTGGGTACCAAAACATCTTGTCTGATCTATCTATGTAGGAATGCCTAGCAGCCGAAAATCAAAACAAATGGTACTTGGATAGTGGCTGCTCGAGGCACATGACAGGCTACAAAGAAAAATTTTGTCTGCTAGTGGAGAAAAATGGAGGTCAGGTGGTCTTTGGAGGTAACAATAAGGGTCAAATCATTGGCACAGGTAAGGTCGGTAAGTACGCCTCTAACTCAATAGACAATGTGTTGTTGGTTGATGGTCTTAATCATAATTTGCTTAGCATAAGCCAACTATGTGATAAAGGCCATAAAGTAATCTTTGAATCAAATGCATGCAAAATTGTTGATAAAGAAACAGGAAGTCTCAAGTTTTCTGGAAAAAGGGTGAATAACATCTATTTAGTTGATTTAGATGAACTAGAAAACAAAAATTTGTGTCTTGTTGCAAGTAAACAGGATGAATTGACTGTGTGGCATCGTAGGCTTCGCCATGCGAGCTACAATGTTTTGCACAAGATCATGAGGATGAAATTGGTAAGTGGACTTCCTGAAATTTCTTTCAATAAAAATGAAAGTTTTTGTGATGCATGTGCACAGGGAAAACAAACCAGAAAGTCTTTCAAATCAAAATCACTGGTAATCACCTCAAAACCCTATGAATTGTTGCACATGGACCTTTTTGGACCTACTAGAACATTGAGTCTCAATGGCAAATGTTTTGAATTTGTCATTATGGATGATTTTTGTAGGTTCACTTAGGTCAAATTCTTAGCTTACAAAAATGAAGCACGAAAAGTCTTTGAATAGTTCTTTAATAAGATTGAGCATGGGAACGTTCATAAAATATGCTCAATCCGCACGGATCATGGGGGAGAGTTTGACAATAACTCTTTTTCTGATTTTTTCAGGAACCAAGGGAAAGATCACATGTTTTCCTCTCCAAGAACTCCGGAACAAAATGGCATAGTGGAAAGAAAAAACAGAACCTTGGTGGAAATGGCTAGCACTCTTCTGGTTGAAAGTCAACTCACAAGAAGCTTTTGGGCAGAAGCAGTAAACACATCATGCTACATCCTCAACAGGGCCATGGTAAGACCTGTGATGAAGAAAACTCCCTATGAACTCTTAAAAGGTAAGAATCCAAGTATTGGGTATTTCAGGGTTTTTGGCTCCAAAGTCTTCATTCATAATAATGATAAAGTTGACTTAGATAAATTTGAAGCCAAAAGTGATCTAGGTATTTTCCTAGGATACTTAGAACACTCTAGAGCATATAGAGTATTTAACAATAAAAATAGAACTGTGTAAGAAACTCCACATATTGTTTTTGATGAGTATCATGCAAAGGCTAACAGTTCAAATCTTCGCAGGTATGGTGATGAAGATGAAGAAATAATACTTAGGGAACAACATGAGACAACAAAAAGCAATCCTCAAGTAGAAACAAAAACTAAAAAGGCTTACTCTCGCAGGTACCATAATGATGATGAAGAAATACTCTTCAGAAAATAAGATGCTGAAAGTGAAGAAGATCCTCAAGAGGACATGACTCAAGATGAAAATCTTCTAGATCCACATCCTCCAGTCCAAGAACAACTTCCTCAAGTCCAAGATCAGTCGGGTCCTTCAACAATCACAAATGTCAGGTACTCAAAAGATCACCCACTTGATAATGTAATTGGAAATGTAAATGATAAAGTTCAAACTAGGTCTCAGGTTAGACAAATTGTTCAACAAGATCATTTAGCTTTTGTCTCTCAAGTGGAACCTAAAAATGTTGAAGAGGCTCTAAAAGATAATTCTTGGATAGATGCCATGCATGACGAACTTGGTCAGTTTTAAAGAAATAATGTCTGGAGTTTAGTTCCTAGAACCCCTGAAATTTCTGTCATTGGAGCAAGATGGGTGTTTAGGAATAAACTAAATGAAGAGGGTAAAGTAGTGAGAAACAAAGCTAGACTCGTAGCAAAAGGGTATAACCAAGAATTTGGGATAGATTTTGAAGAATCCTTTGCACCTGTAGCTAGGCTTGAAGCAGTTAGGATCTTGTTAGCATATGCATGTTCAAACAAGTTCAAACTTTTTCAAATGGATGTTAAAACTGCTTTCTTGAATGGCTACATCAAAGAGGAAGTCTATGTTTCTCAACCAGCAAGTTTTGATGATAATGAAAAGCCTAACCATGTTTATAAGTTGCACAAAGCTCTTTATGGTTTGAAACAGGCACCCGGAGCTTGGTACGACAGACTAAGCAATTTTCTGGTAAGTAAAAACTACTCAAGAGGTAAAGTGGACCAAACCCATTTTACTAAGAAGGTTCGCAATCATATCATTGTAGTTCAAGTTTATGTAGACGACATCATATTTGGTTCCACTAACCCTTCACTGTGTGAAGAATTTTCTAAACACATGCACAGTGAATTTGAGATGAGTTTAATGGGGGAGCTTCAATTCTTTCTTGGCTTGCAGGTAAAACAACATGAAGATGGCTTCTTCATTAATCAAGAAAAATATGTAAAGGAGCTGCTGAAAAGATTTCAGTTCGAACAAGCCAAGCCTACCTCAACACCAATGAGCACAAGCATTAAACTGGAAAATGATGAGAAAGGTAAAACGGTAGATGCAATGAAATTCCGAGTTATGATTGGCTCTCTCCTTTATCTCACTGCAAGTAGGCCAGATATACAGTTCAGCATTCGCCTTTGTGCTAGATACCAATCTAGTGTTAGGAAACGATCGGGGCGCAGCGGAAGCGCAATTTCCACAGATAGATATCGTTGTCGGCGGTCAGATCGAACAAAAACTGGTAAACCTCGCACAGGCAGATCAAATCTTTACCTTTGCGGGGTTGCGTAACTCCCATATCCGGGGAGGAGGTGGCGCAGGAGGCGCCGATGCTTCAAGCCGTTCAAGTGTCCGGCCTCTTGAAGTATCCACGCGAGCTCCGGATGCAGACGGGATCTCCTCTTTCTCCACGCGTCTCCCGGATCTCAGCTCCACCATGTGCCGGAGAGAGGAGAGAGAGGGTGGGGGGCGCCCTGGGAGAGAGAGAGGAGGGGGGCGGCCAGGGTTAAGCCTGGAGCTTGGCCCAGGGTTTAACTCTCAGCGTATATTTATAGACACGCGGTATTTCACAAAAACCCAGTCATTGTCTATAAAGAACACCTTGCCCAGTCTGCTCGGAACTCTTATGCGTGTGACCCTCTATGCCCAACTGCTAGTCCAGGTTTCAGCCCATTAAGCTCAATAATCTTTATTGACTTATGGTAATTAATTAACATCTCATATTAATTAATTACACAATCAATTATCGTCTCACGATAATTGATCGGGCTTCCAATCAAGTTGGGTGCCAAGCAACACCACTTGATCCTGGAAAGCATTGGGGTTCAGCAACCCATTCAAGGAACCTTTTGTATCATCAGTTACCACGTGACTATAATCCTTCGCTCGTACAATGCTCCCGAGTGCACTTAGGGTATGGTCAACTGTCAAACCCTAATGTGTGTACTCACTTGGTTTAGATGCCACATAACAATATCAGAAAACTCCTTTTCTGATAAGTAGTCTTGTCCTGGACAGGGACTATCAGGCATCCTTCCGTAGAGCATTCACTCTCCTATTACCGAGAGCGAGCGATCCCATATTGACCACACAATCACCTTCGAAGATATTCCACTAGATCCGATCACTTAGCTGATTAAGACCTCATGGCTAGAGATCTATAAGTCAAGGTCAAAACCCAGAAGTCCACCAACAAGGTGTCCTTGGTGTCTCAGGTCTAAGGACCAATCACGCCACTGTGACAATGAATCTAGCTGGTTGACAGTAAGGTAATATTACCATCCAGCGATTCATAACGGATCAGTTCAGTGAACTCATTCTCCAATGAGCACCTACAGATTCATCTTAGTGTCTCCACACAAGTGACTATGAGACCAGCCACCCTCATCATATGAGCAGGTGCAACCTGTACTAGCCTAACCGGATATCTGATGACCTTCTCGGATATCCCCCGACTAGGAACAATTAAGAATATATGTTTAAAGGATATTAATCTCATTGTTATGATCTCATCATAATTAATATCCATTGCGTATATTCATGGACTTCATAATGAAACGATAAATGAATTACACATAATGAATATAAAAGCCTTATTATTATTATTATCAAAGAACAAGATTGTACAAGTTATGATTGGCTTGAGGACACCCATAACTAACAATCTTCCACTTGGACTAAAGCCAATCACCTTTATGTCTTAAACCCATAGACTCTAGGTGGCGCTCAAACACAATTTGAGTCAGAGGCTTCGTCAGTGGATCTGCAATATTGTCGTCTGAAGGAACTCTTTCCACCAGTACATCTCCTCTAGTGATAATCTCCCTGATCAGGGGAAATCGCCTCAGAATGTGCTTCGACTTCTGATGAGACCGTGGCTCTTTCGCTTGCGCAATGGCCCCATGTTGTCACACAACATGGGATTGGATCAGAGTCACCTGGCACCACACCAAGGTCTGTGATGAACTTCTTCATCCACACTGCCTCCTTGGTGGCTTCAGCTGCAGCAATGTACTCAGCTTCTGTCGTCGAGTCTGCAGTGGTTTCTTGCTTGGAACTCTTCCAGCTCACTGCACCCCCATTCAAAGTGAACACAAACCCAGATGTAGACTTTCTATCATCTGGGTCTGGCTGGAAACTCGAGTCAGTATATGCTCGAAGTTTAAAGTCCCCTCCTCCATAGATCAGAAATATATCCTTAGTCCTTCTCAAGTACTTAAGGATACATTTCACAGCCATCCAGTGTGTTTCACCTGGATTTGCCTGATATCTGCTCGTAACACTTAGAGCAAATGCCACATCAGGTCTTGTACATAGCATGGCATACATGATAGACCCTATAGCTGAAGCATAGGGGACTCTATCCATGGCTGCCCTCTCTTCAGGAGTCTTAGAAGACTGCTCTTTAGAGAGATTAATCCGATGTCTAATTGGTATGAGACCTCTCTTGGAATTTTCCATGCCAAACCTTTTGACAATGGTATCTATGTACATGGATTGGGTCAAGCCAAGCATCCTCTTAGATCTATCTCTATATATACGTATTCCTAATACGTAGGATGCTTCTCCCAAATCCTTCATGGAGAAGTTCTTTGACAACCAAACATTTACTGATGATAACATCCCTACATCATTCCCAATGAGTAAGATGTCATCAACGTAAACTACGAGAAAAGTGATAGCACTCCCACTGATTTTCTTATACACACATGGTTCATCTTCATTCTTAATGAAGTCATAAGATTTGATAGCCTCATCAAACCTTATGTTCCAACTACGACAAGCTTGCTTCAATCCATAGATGGACCTTTGAAGCCTGCATACTTTATCTGGACACTCTTGGATGTAAAACCCTCAGGTTGTATCATATACACTTCTTCCTCAATGTTTCCATTGAGGAAAGCAGTTTTCACATCCATCTGCCAGATCTCGTAGTCAAAGTATGCAGCAATGGCGAGAAGAATTCTGATCGACTTTATCATGACAACTGGTGAGAAAGTTTTGTCATAGTCAATTCCTTGCCTTTGACGATACCCCTTTGCCACCAACCTTGCCTTATAAGTGTCGATATGTCATCTGCACCGATCTTTCTCTTAAAGATCCACTTACACCAATAGGTACAATACCTTCAGGCAAGTCTACCAAGTTCCAAACTTGGTTGGTGTACATGGACTGCATCTCAGAATTCATGGCATCTCGCCAATTTCCTGACTGAGGAATCTCAACAGCCTCTTGGTAGGTCTTTGGATCATCATCCTCATTATAAGACATGCCTTCACTGATATGTCCAACATATCTTTCAGGCTGTCTAGGTACTCTACCAGACCTACGCTGAATGTGTGTATATTCCTCAACAGGTTCCGGAACCGTTGTTTCACCTGGTGGACTTTGCACAATTTGTGGATCTAGAACCTTTTCTAGATCTACTTTACTCCCAATGTCCTCTTGGGTAAGGTACTCCTCTTCCAAGAAGACATCTCTCCTGGCGACAAACACTCTTTGTTCACCAGGATGGTAAAAGTAGTACCCAAACGTTTCTTTTCGGTATCCAACAAACCTGCACTTACCAGTTCTGGATTCCAGTTTATCTGGGTCATGTCTCCTCACGTGGGCAGGACAGCCCCAGATTTTAACATGTTTAAAATCAGGCTTTCTACCCTTCCATATCTCATATGGAGTGGAAGACACAGATTTACTGGGAACCCTGTTCAGCAGATGCCGCTGACTCTAGCGCATATCCCCATAAGGAAACTGGTAACTGTAAACGGCTCATCATGGATCGCACCATGTCCAACAAGGTACGATTTCTCCTTTCCGATACACCATTCATCTGTGGTGTGTAGGGAGGAGCCATTGAGAAAGGATACCATTGTCCTTTAAGAATTGTGTGAACTCTGTACTTAAGTATTCACCTCCTCGGTCTGACCGTAGGATTTTAATACTCTTTCCAGTTTGTTTCTCAACTTCATTCTTAAATTCTTGGAATTTCCCAAAGGCTTCAGATTTGTACTTCATTAAGTAAACAAATCCGAACCTTGAGTAGTCATCTGTGAATGTAATGAAGTATGAGTAGCCACCCTTGGCTTTGGTAGACTTGGACCACATACATCCGAATGTATTAGTTCCAATATGTCCTTGGCCCTATCTCCATATCCACTAAATGGAGATTTGGTCAAGTTACCCATTAAACAGGATTCACAAGTGCATATGATTCATAATCAATGGATCTAAGTATCCATTCTTATGCAACTTTTGAAGCCTATTCTCGCCAATGTGATCAAGCCTATAATGCCATAAGTAGGCAGTGTTCACACTATTCTTACTTCTCTTAGGAGAAACATCAACATGGAGATTTTCATAAGAGACATTAAGCAGATACAAACCATCACCAAACTTGCTAAAGCAACTAGTTTATTTCTCAAATAATTGAACAACTATTGTTCTCAATGGTAAACATGTATCTATTCTGTCTAACAAGAAACAGAAATAATGTTCTTAATGATACTAGGCACATAGTAGCAATCATCTAATAAAAGCAAATCTCCAGAAGGTAACTTGAGGCTTGGAAACGGCACAAGTGTTGGTGCACACACTATGGGGACAGTCCTGCATATCATTGCAGATATGAGAAGCGCATCCAGTGTCTAAAACCCAAGATGTAGAATCTCTAATAGACAAGTGAAGATCTATCATATAGATACCTGAAGCTTCGCCAAGCTTCTGCTTCTCCTGAGCCTTCATTGCAAGATAGTCCTTGCAATTTCTTTTCCAGTGCCCCTTTTTCTTGCAGTGGAAGCACTCGCCCTTTTCTTCTCCTTTGCTTATGTCCTTCTTTTGTTTCTGCTTAGACTGCTTCTTTGCATTACCTTTCTTAAAGGCTTGCCCTGCTCTCCTCTTCTTGTTGTACTTTCCAACCATGAGAATAGTGGGCTTT
Organism: Colocasia esculenta; assembly: GCA_014218235.1. Lineage (NCBI taxonomy): Eukaryota > Viridiplantae > Streptophyta > Magnoliopsida > Alismatales > Araceae > Colocasia > Colocasia esculenta. Next base: position 148,566,105 of record CM024757.1, read on the forward strand.
TCCTTCTTAAGGTTACCCTCAGCAGTCTTCAGCATGTTGAGCATCTCAGCTAAACTCACCTCAATCTTGTTCATTGTGAAGTTCACAATGAACTGGGAATATGAATCTGGAAGTGACTGGAGAATGAGGTCCGTGCTTAGTTCCTTGTCAAGAGGAAAACCAAGCCCTTCGAGCCTCTCAATCCACTCTATCATCTTCAGCACATGAGTCTGTACTGAAGACCCCTCTGCCATGCGAGCTCTGAACAGGGCCTTGGATATCTCATATCTCTCTACCCTTCTGCTCTTCAAAGAGCTCTTGCAAGTGCTGCATGATGGATCTAGCATCCATGTTCTCATGCTGCCTTTGCAACTCATTGCTCATTGAGGCAAGCATGTAGCATTGGGCCAGAGTGGAATCCTCCTTCCACTTCGCAAACTCAAGCGTTTCCCCTTCAGGTGCATCAAGGGGTGGTTCAACTCAATCTCACCGTCCAGGACATAGGCAATGCGCTCAGACCTGAGGACAATCTTCAGGTTTCTGAGCCAATCCGAGTAGTTCGGACCTGTCAATCTGTTGGCATCCAGTATGCCACGGAGTGGGTTACCGACGACATTTTTGCCTATAAAGGAAATGTAAACACAACTTGCAGATGTTCATAATAATAATTAAATCTAGATTAGGACTTTAATCAGATTAGCTCCCACTATTTTCCGACAGACTGTATAACCCTCAGATATACAGAATGGGAGACACCGACGGTCTCCTAGTGGGGATCGGAATCTCACAGACTCATAGCATGATCTTGTGGATAGCACAACAAACCATACTATGATCTGAAAGCGGTCAACCCTTGACACTTGCAACTCTTGCAATATCCAATCTTATTTTGGCCCTTGAATTTTAATGACCTTGTGGATAGCACAACAAGTCATTAAATCCAGTCTAAGCAGTACCATCATTACGTAACGAGCATAGATTTGGATGTAGCCCTTGTGGATAGCACAACAAAGCTACACCGGTCCTCTACCCCGTTTAAGGCATCATCATGCCATAGTTTTAGTCTGTCATTAGACTTGACAAGCCTTGTGGATAGCACAACAAACTTGCCCGATCTAATGGCAATCCTAAAATATAATGATGGAGGGCCACGTAATTCATTCTAAATGATTACGCTACGGCTTAAAGTTTGAACGAGGAGGGATTTTGACATTTTATCTTGGTCTCTATATCTGCGTGCTATTGATATATAGAATTTGGAATATCATATATTTAATTATATATACCACAGCACATTCCACACATATCATATACATGAAGAAAAATGATGGATGATCAGGGACTTTAACCTAGAGTGGCATTACCACAGCCAGTTGGTAATCCACAAATATGGTGAACAAATGGCAGCCCCGCACCTGATGCTTTAGCTTGATGTAACTTTATCTCCAGCAAGGTCCTGCATGGTACTCTCCTCCATCTCCGCCAATCCGCTTCTTAAATTACAAGTAATATTTAAATTGGGCACGCAGGCCCATAAATGTACATCAGATAATAATAAGAAACCTTGAACAAGTCAAGGGAGTACATAACAGGAGGGAGATAGAATGTACAACCCGGATTTAATAGAGGGAGAGAGGGAGGCACGCAATCCTCATAAATTACATCACAAGCCATTAACCATAAACATCATCACATGACATCTAAGCCATGATCATCCATCCAACATCAACACATCACATGCATCAATAAGCAATCATCACATAATTACTTCTAAATAACTTTTATTTCAAAAATATAATAATTATATTTTGAAAACCATTTAACTAAACAATTTAGCTAACATGGATAACATCTAAACACTTTAGATAAATGCCATTCACCGTTACTGCATGAATCCGCCAAAATTACAGTTAATTAATTTCACAAGAATCACATTCTTAATTAATTACATGCTTTATTAGATGGTAGGAAATAACTAAAACAATTTTAGATTTTCCTTAAACTAATTAAGCAATGGGTCATACATCTGAAGATAATTTACAGAGAGCTAAAACAATTTTAAAAACTCTTAAAACTAATTTCAGAATTTTTTTGAATTTTGAAGAATTTTCTGGCATTTAAACAATTTAAAAACATTAAAAAACTTAAAAAAATGGGGAAAAGGGCCGGTCGGATCCGGCGCGGGCGGATCCGATCGCGGCCACCTGGGACCGCGGGGGGTCCGCCCGCGACTTACCTGTGGGCGGACCCGAGCCGGATCGCGCACGGACCCGCGCACGGCCCGCGGGCGGTCCGCGCGGGGTCGCCCCCTCCGCCCGAACGGAGGGGGCGCGCGGCTAGGGTGAAACCCTAGCCACCGCCGCTCTCGGCGGAGGGCGGCCCCGCCGACGCCCGCGCCGCCTCCAGCGGCGCGGACGGCGCCGCCGGCGCCAAGATCCCCTGCCTCGTCCCACAACGCCCAGAAGACCCCCAAAAAATCCCAAAAATGCAGAACAGCAACCCCCCCCCCCCCCCTTCTTGGACTGTCCAAAAACATGGCGGCGGTATCTTGCAGGGGGTCGTGTGGCCTCCACAGAGGGCCAACGACGCCACGAAGGGTCTTCGCGAAGCCCTTGGTACCAGGAACAACTTCCATGTACCAAACGGGAGTGCACATCCCATGTGTGACCCAAGAACGAGGTAAAATTGACAATTCATGCATAACGCGAACCGACGAAAAATGCATGAAATGACGATCATACGACACCGATACCGACCGTACCAGCAACCTGGCTCTGATACCACTGTTAGGAAATGATCGGGGCGCAGCGGAAGCGCGATTTCCACAGATAGATATCGTTGCCGGCGGTTGGATCGAACAAAAACCGGTAAACCTCGCACAGGCAGATCACATCTTTACCTTTGCGGGGTTGCGTATCTCCCGTATCCAGGGAGGAGGTGGCGCAAGAGACGCCGGTGCTTCAAGCCGTTCAAGTGTCCGGCCTCTAGACTTATCCACGCGAGCTCCGGACGCAGACGGGATCTCCTCGTTCTCCACGCGTCTCCGGATCTCAGCTCCACCATGTGCCGAGGAGAGAGAGAGAGAGAGGGTGGGGGGCACCCTGGGAGAGAGAGAGGAGGGGGGCGGCCAGGGTAAGCCTGGAGCTTGGCCCAGGGTTTAACTCTCAGCGTATATTTATAGACACCGTAGTTTTTCACAAAAACCCAGTCGTTGTCTATAAAGAACACCTTGCCCAGTCTGCTCGGAACTCTTATGCGTGTGACCCTCTAGGCCCAACTGCTAGTCCAGTTTTTAGCCCATTAGCTCAATAACTCTTTATTGACTTATGGTAATTAATTAACATCTCATATTAATTAATTACACAATCAATTATCGTCTCACGATAATTGACGGGCTTCCAATCAAGTTGGGGTTCAAGCAACACCACTTGATCCTGGAAAGCATTGGGGTTCAGCAACCCATTCAAGGAACCTTTTGTATCATCAGTTACCACATGACTATAATCCTTCGCTCGTACAATGCTCCCGAGTGCACTTAGGGTATGGTCAACTGTCAAACCCTAATGTGTGTACTCACTTGGTTTAGATGCCGCATAACAATATCAGAAAACTCCTTTTCTGATAAGTAGTCTTGCCCTGGCCAGGGATTATCCGGCATCCTTCCGTAGAGCATTCACTCTCCTATTACCGAGAGTGAGTGATCCCATATTGACCACACAATCACCTTCGAAGGTATTCCGCTAGATCCGATCACTTAACTGATTAAGACCTCATGGCTAGAGATCTATAAGTCAAGGTCAAAACCTAGAAGTCCACCAATCAGGTGTCCTTGGTGTCTCAGGTCTAAGGACCAATCACGCCACTGTGACAATGAATCTAGCTGGTTGACAGTAAGGTAATATTACCATCCAGCGATTCATAACAGATCAGTTCAGTGAACTCATTCTCCAATGAGCACCTACAGATTCACCTTAGTGTCTCCACACAAGTGACTATGAGACCAGCCACCTCATCATATGAGCAGGTGCAACCTGTACTAGCCTAACCGGATATCCGATGTCCTTCTCGGATATCCCCCGACTAGGAACAATTAAGAATATACGTTTAAAGGATATTAATCTCATTGTTATGATCTCATCATAATTAATATCCATTACGTATATTCATGGACTTCATAATGAAACGATAAACGAATTACACATAATGAATATAAAAGCCTTATTATTATCAAAGAACAAGATTGTACAATTATGATGGCTTGAGGACACCCATAACTAACATCTAGCCCAAAGGAAAGCCATTGGTTGCAGTCAAAAGGATTTTTTGATATCTCTCAGGTACAAAGGATTTGGTTTATGGTATCCAACATGTAGTAATTTTGAATGATTTCATATTCTGATACTAATTATGCTGGGTGTAAAATTGATAGAACAAGCACTAGTGGGTGCTATCAATTTCTTGGTGGTTACATGGTTTCGTGGGCATCCAAGAAGCAACACTCGGTTGCACTCTCCACTGCAGAGGCAAAATATGTTGCTGCAGGGAGTTGTGTGACTCAAGTGTTGTGGATCAAAAGTCAATTGTGTGATTACAACATTGACATCGGATGCACACCTATTTTATGTGACAATACTAGTGTTGTCAACCTTTCCAAAAACCCAATTCAATACTCAAGGACCAAGCACATTGAGATTAGACATCATTTCTTGAGAGATGAGGTAGCCAACAAATCTTTAGAGCTTAGCTTCATACCCACTGAAAAGCAACTGGCTGATATTTTCACAAAACCCTTGTCTGAAGATAGGTTCACTTCATTGAGGAGAGAATTGGGCTTATGTAAAATGCAATGAAACTCATACCCAATTTAGGAGTATATGCTCTTTGTGTGTAATGACTATGGGTATATCAAATGGTGACATGTGGAAGAACAAGTCATGCTTGTTCGGAAACTATCATTATGCGTGAGAAAATATTCTCCGCCACATATCCATAGTCAAGTTGCATATAAAAGTCATCTACTTCAAATGGGGTATATAGTTTCTTTTAGGTTGGCCCATTTTCTTTTGAAACCAAATGACCATCTGTGCTCATATGCGTATGAATGTTCTCTTGTGTACAAATGCTTGCTATGCATATGAATATCTTGTTTGACTTCCTTGAATGTTGAGTCATCACATGCACACACTATGGGGGAGTGAGTTCAGGTTTGGTGAGTGAGATTCATGCGGGAAAATTCCCCATTCTAAATGTGTCTTCATTTCCTAAGCAAGTAGCTCAAAGTTCTCTCATTACTCAGCCTTAAACTTGTTTGTCCAGCTTCTGTCGACGGCCCCCAATATGCCTGTCGACAGCTATGCCTTCACAGATCCCAGGATTTGAAGCCTACGTGCATCTGTCGACAGCCCATCCTCTATTGTCGACAACCAGACACAGTTTATGTCCTCCCCGAACTCCATATTTTTAGTCTGTGTGCATCTGTCGGGAGCCAGCAAACTAGTTGTCGATAGCCATGATATGCCTGAACCCAGTATTTCCCAACTGTCAGCATCCGTCGACAGGCTCAAATCTGTTGTCGATAGATACCATATCAAATGCAATTCTGCATCTTCTCTCAACATCCTTCATGAGCATGTTCATTCAACTAATGTAAGGTGAATATTGGGTACTTACTTGTGTTATAATCTTTCATATCCACATAATACCAAAGATATTGTCTGAGTCATAATGATTTTGACATACTATTCTTGTATGAGTCTAGGTTGTATCATTCGGTGTACATTGCACAAATCTAATGGGTTTGATCTAACTCACTTGAATAACTCCGTTGTGGATAATCATTTTTTTCTCAAGTGACTTGATAAGTCCTAATGTGACGTTCCGGCCGTTCAGATCGTCTTCATGTGTGTATGGAGGCCAGTGTGTGGCCGATGACGTGTGTAGCAGGTGTTTTCCACAGGTGGTGAGGCTCTATGGGCCGGAGGTTTGGGCCTAAAGAGCTCACTGATTCACTGTATGTGAACGCGACAGTGAAGGACGTTTTTTTAACGCGACATCCTAGGGCATCACGTTTATGAAACCGCTATTTTTAGTCTTCGTCTGCATGCGCGCCATGTGCTGCGCATAGGGCGAGCTTGCTGATGTCAACTTATTGAAGGCGACGGGCTGGTGCGTCGCGTTAAGGCCGCGACACAGTGTGGCGTCGCGTTCTTAACTGTGAAGAGTTTTTATAGAACCCCGGCAGAACAGAGCTCACATGAGCTCTACTCGGCCAGGGGGTTATGCTGGAGGATTTCTGGGCGACTGATTTGTTGGGGCTTGGTTTGACGTGTTCTCTCCACGAGGACGTTGTTTGGAGCGGGGGAAACGTCGTGTGGACTCCGTACTTCGCCTGCTTCGCGAAGGTAGGGAGATGTCCCGTGTTTGAATCCGTGGATTGCTCGTGTGTTGTAAATGATGTGTTTCTAGCTCTTTAAACATTAGATAGCATGTGTAGGAACACATTAAAGCATGTAAATGGAATGAAAACCATAGATTATAGGGGTTTTGGGGTTGATCCGGATGATGGATTCTGGATTAGGGTTTGCACCTGTAAAGGAGACAGACCTAGGCATTGCGACAGTGTCACGACAGAACGATACATCGCGTTCTTATTTTCTAAGGCGACATATCAGGCTGTCGCGTTCTGAAGGCGACACTAAACCCCGTCACGATCATAGCCGAGGCTTGTTCTGTGCATGGGTTTGTTAGTGTGATATTAACCGATTATCATGTATATTGTGTGGTAATGGTAAGAGGTGCATTGGCATTCTCAATGCTCGAGGAGCGTGTGGTGTGTGTGGTCGGCGTGGTGTTCACGTGGTTTACGTGGAGGTTTCACGTGACTTGTGTGTTGTGCACGTGGTTTCTGTATACGTGGCGTGTAGTTTGACACCTATCGTGGATACCTCTTCAGTTGGGAGCCCCAGGTTTTGTCTGAGCCAGGCACATGCATGCTCGGGGCTTGTCCCGATATTGAGTACCGTCGAGGTTTTGTCGTCTTCCTGGACACCCTCACTCTTTTGCTAAGTAGTACGTTCGGCTGAAGGAATGACGGCAGTGGGATAGCGACTAGAGAGAGTTTGTTGTGTTGTCACTTGTATCGCACTCGTAGTTGGGGGAGACGGACACTAGTAGACGTACTGGGCCTCAGCTAGTCCTGTTTTCCAGTGCCTCACTTTAGGGAGCTCGGGCCAGAGTCCCTAAAGGTGCCAGGCATGGGCCTGTAGGGTGTGTGACCTGCAGGTTGTGGTGGTTTAGTTGGACTCCACAGTTCTTTGTACTAGTTTAGTGGAGCGGCAGCTGGACCTTCCGTCCGTAGCTGCGAGACTAAGAGGTAGTTCTGTGTTGCTTGTCCGGGTCAGTAGCTGGTGTCGCGAGCCAGTCCACGTGGCCCGAGTGAGGCGTTTTCCTACTGTAGCTCGTACACTTGTTTGGGTTTTCCGTTTATTTATTGTTATTTGTTTCTGTTAAGCGGCAAGTGGTAAGTGGTATTTACAGTTTTATATCCTGCTATTTAGTTCTATGAATTGTTAGTGTAATCTCCTGCTTTACAATTTGTGTTGGATTGCTCGGTTTCTAGGGAGTTTCCCTACTGAGCCAGTGACTCGAGAGGCTCACCCCCTACTCTTTCAGGTTAGGGAGAGCGGGAGACCTCACACCCGTCATCTAGTTCTGAGCCACACCGTAGCGGAGGCTCTGCACCACCGGTAGTGTAATTTACTTTTCTGTTGTACACCTCGGGTATGCCCTAGGTTGTTGTTGTAGTTTGGTTACAATTGTACTATGGCTATGTACATTTCTAGTAAATATTTGTGAGATTGGCAAATCTTATATATATTTGAGCTGGTTCCTTTACATTCCTACGGACTAGTAGTTTCATATCCCTTGCGAGGTTTGGGCCCGGTCGCGGGAGGCGGACTCATATTAGGCACATTATTGGGTTAACGGGTCTGAATAACGAGGGCCGTCACAGTTGGTATCAGAGCAAAGTTCTTATGGATATAAAGGAACTGGAAATTGCATAGCCATGTCCCTATTGTAACCCACTACTAGTAGCGACCTTGGTTTTGTATTAATTTATCGTATGTTGTGTCGATGAAATGATGTTTGTGCAGAGTTAGGAATGGCAGAAAGGAGAGATTGGGGAGGTGGAGGAGAGGGGTCAGGAGAGGACCCTACGTAGAGAATGATAGAGAGAATTTGGGAAAGCCTGACAGATATAAGGATGAGATTAGACCAGCAGCCACCGGTGCAGCCAGCCTCAGTAGTACCACCACTTCCAGAGGAGCCAGTGCTAGTAGCCCCAGTTTCACCACCATCCGGAGTAGAGGTACCTTCTGTAGTGCCTATACACCCGGCATTTTCAGCGAGGCCAGCTATCGGAGAGGAGACTACAGTACTTGTGGAGCGGTTTTTGAGGTTGCAGCCCCCTACATACTCAGGAGGCCCCAACCCGGATACAGCAGAGCATTGGATACATGAGATTGAGAGGGTATTTGTGATAATGAGGTGTCCCCAGGAAGATAGAGTGATTCTTGCAGCATATCAGCTACGAGGATTTGTGCAAGAATTGTGGCGGTTAAAGATGCAGACTATTTTTATAGGCAGAACGGAGGACACTATCCCATGGTCAGAATTTTTGTCAGTTTTTAATGATTCTTTCTTCCCAATACAGATCCAGCAGATGAAGAGGGAGCAGTTCAGGACACTCCAGCAAGGGAATCTCTCGGTGCTTGAATATCAGATGAGGTTTATGGCCTTGAGTAGGTATGCCCCATATGTGGTAACTAATAATACCATGATGGTGGAGTACTTTATCCGAGGTCTGAGGGCAGAATTACAGGATGCGGTGATTCCACTAGTGTGTAGAACAGTGGAAGAAGCAGTAAAGCGAGCAATACTTGAGAGGACTGTTAGGGCCAGACAAGGACAGACTCAGACAGGTGGTTTAGGCTTAGGCAATTTTCGGCATCCACAGTCGTCAGGAGGAATCGGTAAGGGGAAAGCACCTTCCAGAGCTTCTTCATCATCTAGAATAGCAAAGTGGGGCAAGCAAATCAAGAAATTCTTCCAAGGAGGTCGTGGTAGAGGCAGGTAGCAGGGCTTTCAGCGGGGAGGATTTCAGCAGGGTCTTGGCTACAGGCCACCGATTCCAGAAGAATCTCAGCAAAGTACGACTGGGCAACCTACGGCATACCCAACTTTTAGAGGTTATAATTGTAGACAGCCAGGACATTTAGCGAGGAACTGTCCGTATCCTCGAGAGCAGACTTATGGTAGAGGGACCCAGCAGCAGTAGCCCTTTCAGCGGTCAGCAGAGCAGGGTAGAGGTGTACCGTACCAGAGAGGAGGATGGGGCCGAGTGATGGCAATCACCCGAGCACAGGCAGAGGCATCCAATCTCATTGAAGGTATATTACCTTTCTTTGATTTTACTGCTAGAGTGTTAATTGATCTGGGTGCTTCACATTCATTTATTTTCGAAGATTTTCTAGATAGTATAGTACATCCTTTAGAAGAAAGGTCTTGTGAGTTAGTGGTAGAGATTCCCTCAGGAGGATATATGCTTACTTCCAGTTTTCTAGAAGAGGTTCCGTTAGTTATTCATGGAAATCAGATGCCAGCAAGGTTATATGTTTTGACATTGAAAGATTATGATGTGATACTGGGTATGGACTGGTTAGAAGCCTATGGAGCCATGGTTGATTGCAGGAAAAAGAGAGTCAGGTTTTACAGACCTAGTGGTGAAGTATTTGAATTCCAAGGTATGCCTTTTTACACTCCCAAGTTTATTATTCTGCACTTAGAGCTAAAAAGTTGATTAATGCAGGATGTGTAGCCTACCTTGCGTCAGCTAGTCTAGTTGAGTCTATTAAGTCTGTAGATTCAGTGCCAGTGGTCAAAGAATTTGCAGATGTATTTCCCGAAGAGTTGCCAGGGTTAGCTCCGCACAGAGAAGTAGATTTTACCATAGAATTGCAGCCAAGTAGTCTACCGATCTCTAAAGCACCTTATAGAATGGCACCAGTAGAGTTGAAAGAATTGAAGAAGCAATTGCAAGAGCTAATAGAAAGAGGTTTTATCAGTCCCAGTCAGTCACCGTGTGGGGCGCCAGTATTATTTGTTAGAAAGAAAGATGGCAGCATAAGGATGTGTATAGACTACAGACAGTTGAATAAAGTCACAATTAAGAACAAGTATCCTCTTCCTAGAATTGATGATTTGTTTGATCAGTTGCAATCAGCTAAGGTATTTTCTAAGATAGATTGAGGTTAGGATATCATCATTGCGAATTAGAGAAGAAGACATTGAGAAGACCGCTTTTCGCACCAAATATGGGCATTAGTTTGTTTGTTGTGATGCCATTTGGGTAACTAATGCACCAGCAGCTTTTATGAATTTGATGAACCAAATATGTCATCCGTATTTGGATCAGTTCATAGTGGTATTTATTGATGATATACTAGTTTACTCGACGTCAGAAGAGGAGCATGCAGCGCACTTACGGGTTACTTGCAGAATTGAGGGATCACAGTATTGCATGTTCAATATGTGAATTAGCTGTTCTGTTTCTGTGTTCTTGGCTGAAAGAATCAGTTTCTGGGTCGTATATATCAAGTGAAGGCATTATAGTCGATCCCGCTAAAGTTGAGGCAGTAATGAAATGGGAAGAACCGAGGACAGTATCTGAGATCAGAAGTTTTCTGGGTCTTGCAGGTTATTACAGAAATTTTTTCAAGATTTTTCCAAGATAGCAGCCCCTATGACTAGGTTGACAAGAACAGGAGTTCCTTTTGTGTGGTCCTCAGAATGCAGGCGTAGTTTTGTAGAATTAAAGAAAAGATTGACTTCAGCACCAGTGTTAGAAATACTGTCAGGAAGTGGCGGATTTGTTTTGTTTACAGATGCATCCAAGAGAGGATTGGGTGCAGTTTTGATGCAGCACAGTAAGGTGGTAGCCTACGCCTCTAGGCAATTAAAGAAACATGAAAGAGAATTATCCCACCCATGATTTAGAGCTGGCAGCGGTTGTTTTTGCATTGATGATTTGGCGGCATTATTTGTATGGTGAAAGATTTGAAATATTTACTGATCATAAGAGTTTAAAGTATATTTTCTCTCAGAAAGATTTGAATTTAAGGCAACGTTGATGGATGGAATATTTGAAGGATTATGACTTTAGTTTAGCATATCATCTAGGCATAGCTAATGTAGTAGCAGATGCACTAAGTAGAAAAGCGGTTATGAAACAACTTATGATCAGAGAATGGAAATTGTATGAAAATGTGGCGGAAAATTCCTTATATGTGCCAAGTAGTCAGCGTAGAGCAATATTAGAAACCAGTGCAGTGGAGCCATCTTTATACCAGTAAATAGTGGAGGCGCAGAGAGCAGATAATAGTTTAGCAGATATTATAAGAATGGAAGAAGTGACTTTTGGGAACGACAATGTGGTTAGACTCAAAGGTCGACTATATGTTCCAGCAGATGCAGAAATCAGACAAAGAGTTTTAGAAGAGGCTCACAGATCTAGGTATACCATCCACCCAGGCAGCACAAAGATGTACCAAGATATGAAGAAACATTTTTGGTGGCCGAATATGAAGAGAGAAATTACAGAGTTTATTGCAAGATGTGCAGTATGCCAGCAAATTAAAGTAGAACACCAGAAACCAGCAGGATTGTTGCAGCCACTACCCATTCCACAATGGAAGTGGGATGATATAGCGATGGATTTTATTGTTGGTTTGCCCAGATCATCAGGTCATAATGTAATTTGGGTATTTGTGGACAGATTAACTAAGGTTTGTCGGTTGTTGCTGGTAAGTATGTCATGGTCAGGGGACAGATTAGCCAAGCTGTATGTAGAAAGAATTGTACCTTTACATGGTATTCCAATCACCATTGTTTCAGATCGAGATCCTCATTTTACTTTAGGTTTTTGGAGGAGTTTGCAAAGAGTCGTCGGCACAGAATTAAGGTACAGTTCAGCATATCATCCACAAATAGATGGGCAGACAGAAAGGACAATTCAGACACTTGAGGACATGCTAAGAGCATGTTGTTTGGTGTGGGGAGGCATTTGGGAGCGCCACTTGGGATTGGTTGAGTTTGCTTATAATAATAGTTACCATGCAAGTATTGAGATGGCACCATATGAAACCTTATATGGTAGACCGTATAGAACACCATTAAACTGGCATGAAGTAGGAGAAAGGCAAGTTTTGGGTCCAGAATTAGTTCGAAAATGTGCAGAGACAGTAAAATTTATTCAAGAAAAATTAAAAATAGCCCAGAGCCGTCAGAAAAGCTATGCAGATGTCAGACGTAGACCTTTGCAATTTGAAGTTGGTGACTATGTATTTCTAAAGGTTTCTCCTACCAAAGGTGTGTTGAGGTTCAGTAAGAAAGGCAAGTTGAGCCCAAGATATGTTGGACCATTCCAGATAAAAGAAAGAATGGGTGAAGCAGCTTATAAGTTAGATTTTCCAGTAGATTTCACTGATGCACATGATGTGTTTCATGTTTCAATGTTGAAAAAATATATCAGAGATCCAACCCAAGTTGTCAGTTATCAAAGAGATGATTTAAAGCCCGACATGACAATGCCGAAATATCCAGTGCAGATTACAGGTCACAGAACTCAGAAGCTCAGGAATAAAGAGATTGAATTAGTGAAAGTCAGATGGGAAAACAGACAAGGTGGAGAAGATACATGGGAATTAGCAGAAGAAATGATGAAAGTGTATCCATACTTGTTTGAGTAAGTTTTAATTCTTTTAGGTGATAGTATTATATAGATTAAATTAAAAAGTTTTTGGTGTCTAATTTTGTTTTAAATTTTGAGGACAAAATTTTCTTTTAGGTGATAGTAATGTGACGTTCCGACCGTTCAGATCGTCTTCCTGTATGTATGGAGGCCAGTGTGTGGCCAATGACGCGTGTAGCAGGTGTTTTCGCAGGTGGTGAGGCTCTGTGGGCCGGAGGTTTGGGCCCAAAGAGCTCACTGATTCATTGTCTGTGAACGCAACAGTGAAGGGCGTCGCATTTTGAATGCGACATCCTAGGGCGTCGCGTTCATGAAACTGCTGTTTTTAGTCTTCATCTGCATGTGTGCCACGTGTTGCGCATAGGGCGAGCTTGCTTACGTCGACTTATTGAAGGTGACGAGCTGGTGCGTCGCGTTAAGGTCATGACACAGTGTGGCGTCACGTTCTTAACTGTGAAAAGTTTTTATAGAACCCCGGCAGAACAGAGCTCACATGAGCTCTGCTCGGCCAGGGGGTTATGCTGGAGGATTTCTGGGCGACTGGATTTGTTGGGGCTTGGTTTGACGTGTTCTCGCCGCGAGGACGTTGTGTGGAGAGCGGGGAAAATCGTGTGGACTCCGTACTTCCTTCTTCACGAAGGTAGGGAGATTTCCCATGTTTGAATCCGTGGATTGCTCGTATGTTGTGAATGATGTGTTTCTAGCTCTTTAAACAGTAGATAGCATGTGTAGGAACACATTAACGCATGTAAATGGAATGAAAACCATAGATTATAAGGGTTTTGGGGGTGATCCGGATGATGGATTCCGGATTAGGGTTTGCGCCTGTGAAGGCGACAGACCTGGGCATTGCGACAGTGTTGCGACAGAACGATACGTCGCGTTCTTGTTTTCTAAGGCGACATATCGGGATGTCGCGTTCTGAAGGCGACACTAAACCCTGTCGCGATCACAGCCGAGGCTTGTTCTGTGCATGGGTTTGTTAGTGTGATATTATCAGATTATCGTGTGTATATTGTGTGGTAATGGTAAGAGGTGCATTGGCATTCTCAACGCTCGGGGAGCGTGTGGTGTGCGTGGTCGGCGTGGTGTTCACGTGGTTTACGTGGAGGTTTCACATGGCTTGTGTGTTGTGCATGTGGTTTCTATGTACGTGGCGTGTAGTTTGACGCCTACCTTGGATACCTCTTCAGTTGGGAGCCCCAGGTTTTGTGTAAGCCAGGCACGTGTGTGCTCGGGGCTTGTCCCGGTACTGAGTACCGTTGAGGTTTTGTCATCTTCCTGGACACCCTAACTCTTGTGCTGAGTAGTACGTCCGACTGAGGGAAAGACGACAGTGGGACAGTGACTAGAGAGTGTTTGTTGTGTTGTCGCTTGTAGCGCGCTCGTAGTTGGGGGAGACGGACACCAGTAGACATACTGGGCCCCAGCTAGTCCTGTTTTCCAGTGCCTCACTTTAGGGAGCTCGGGCCAGAGTCCCTAAAGGTGCCAGGCATGGGCCTTCGGGGTGTGTGACCTGCAGGTTGTGGTGATTTAGTTGGACTCCACAGTTCTTTGTACTGGTTTAGTGGAGCGGCAGCTGGACCTTCCGTCCGTGGCTGCGAGACTGAGAGGTAGTTCTGTGTTGCTTGTCCGGGTCAGTAGCAGGTGGTGTCACGAGCTAGTCTACGTGGCTCGAGTGAGGCGTTTTCCTACTGTAGCTCGTACACTTGTTTGGGTTTGTTGTTTATTTATTATTATTGGTTTCTGTTAAGCGGCAAGTGGTAAGTGGTATTTACAGTTTTATATCCTGCTATTTAGTTCTATGAATTGTTAGTGTAATCTCCTGCTTTACTATTTATGTTGGTTTGCTCAGTTTCTAGGGAGTTTTCCTACTGAGCCAGTGACTCGAGAGGCTCACCCCCCTACTCTTTCAGGTGAGGGAGAGCAAGAGACCTCACACCCGTCGTCTAGTTCTGAGCCGCACCGTAGCGGAGGGTCTGCACCACCGGCAGTGTAATTACTTTTCTATGTACACCTCGGGTATGCCCCAGGTTGTTGTTGTAGTTGGTTACAGTTGTACTATGGCTATGTACATTTCTAGTAAATATTTGTGAGATTGGCAAATCTTATATATTTGAGCTGGTTCCTTTACATTCCTACGGACTAGTAGTTTGATATCCCTTGCGAGGCTTGGGCCCAGTCGCGGGAGGCGGACTCATATTAGGCACGTTATTGGGTTAACGGGTCTGAATAACGAGGGCTGTCACACCTAAGGTTATTGAACTTTATGTCTTGCATGGGCTTTTAACCTTAAATAGTCCTTGACGCTGATTTAAAAAACACAAAAAAGGGGGAGAAAAGCTACCTATTTCTAATACTCAAAAAGTGTATCAACAAAATAATGTAATGGGGCAACGGCAGAGCACTGATGAGTATTCCTGAGTAACTGGGGACATGGGCATCAAAAATGTTTGTCTTCGCGTCAAAAAACTTATTCATTATCTCTATATAATGGTATGATGGTCACACCCACTGAGTAACGGGGATACGGGTACTTCACATGTCTATCCTCACGTCTAAAGGTGATCGTGATCCTAATTACCACCTTTCCCATTGAATTGCTATAAGATATAATTCAACGTAGAAATAGAGTGAAGGCTCCATGATTGTAATCACGGGAAATTGTTGTTTATGGTTAACTGCTCCTGTAGACATCTTTTTCATATACCAACTGACTATCACCCACTAAGAAATATGCTTCTCTACAATGGTTTTATTCAAAGGGGTTATCTTATTTTCATATGTGTTTGTATGATGTCTTCTTAATGTTATAACTTGAGACTGCTGGGGTATTATTTCATAACCATTGTAGACTTTTGATGCATCTTAATATCAGTGGGTATGACATTTTATAATGTGTATGTACCCATTTTCAACCTTAAACACCATATGGACGCTCACTGCCCAGCCAATTCTGTTAAAAATTCAACTCTGGCAAAACCTGTCTATGCCTGTCGACAGCTGCACAGTCACCTGTCGACAGCCGGCAGCCAGGGCGATTCAAAAGCCCAACCGGCACGCCTTTTTGGCCGGATTTTATGGGTCCCCTTCCCTTTCAAACTCTTTCTAAAACTCTTTAAAAGGGAACCCATGCCTCCTCCTCCTTCCCCACTTTCAACAAACTCTCTCCTTCCTCTCACAACCCAACTTTCCTCTCCAAGGCGCAGACTAGATTTCGGTCTTTCCTGGCTCTTCTCATCTTTCTGTCTCTTTCTCTCTTTAGAGATCTCCCCTCCAACCTCCTCTTTTTCATGGCTCCCAAGGGAAAACGTCTTGCTTCTCGTCCCCGTACCCTCTCTCCAGAAGCCGGCAAAGGCTCCGGAGTTCCTGCTGAGCGCTGAAGCAAGCATCAGGACGACCGTCTGCCAGAACTCATCGTCCCTCCACATTTTCAACTCATCAAAGTTCTCGGCACCTTCACCAAGTTTGTCCAACCCCGTTATGTGGATTTCGTCTCTTTGAAAGACATGTTCCCCGATCGGCAGTCCCTATTCGACATCCAGGGCTGGACCACTTTTTGCTACTCCTACAAGCGGTATTCTCCCACCGCTGTGACGGAGATCTACAACAACTTGGGGATCACGGATTCTGGTAATCTCTACACCACAGTGAAAGGCACTCCCTTCCAAATCACCGCTAATCTTCTCACTCGTGCCTTTCAAATTCCCAATTCTAGCATTGATGTTCTCCTTAATCATCCTTCTGCATCAGATTACTACACTCTCATCACTTTGCAGCCATACGATTCAACCAAACATCGTATGAAATTGAATGCTAATTCTTTCCCTCCTGTTCATCGTCTCATTCATCACATTTTCACCACCATTATTGTGCCAAAGGATGGCAGCCAAAGGATGGCAGCCGGGAACTTATGACCAAAGTTCACAAATCTCTTTTCTACTCTTTCCTTAATGGTGAGCAAGTTAATCTGCCTATTCTCATAATCGACCTTATCCGGCAATGTTTCTGTAACTCCAAAAGGTCGATGCCCTATGCTTGTCCCATTACCTCTCTCCTTTTGTTCATTGGTATCCATATTCCAAAAGGGGAGATGGTTGATCTCAAATCCCACAGTTCTTTTGATCTTACTGCAGCCCATCGGATAGGCTACAAGCTTATTGATGGGAAAGTCTCACGGGCTCTCAAGGGCAAGGAGCACGCGGTTGAAGAAGACGATTTTGCGTATGAGGAATTAGGTGATGACGCCTCCCAAGCAGCGCCAATGGATACTCAGGGAGATACAGATGATGATGCTGAAGACCAAGCGCCTCCAGAGCAAAATCTTCGAGATTTCATATCTGCTCAAATGGCCCAATTGCAGCAACAGATGACCACTGGATTTGCACAGCTCAATGCTCGATTTGATCATGTTGATACAAGGATGGATGCATTGGCTGACACTCATGTGCACATTCAGCACAGGCTCATGAGGCTATCTACTGAGTTTCATGGGTTTAGTCATCCCCCTACTCCAGGGAATGACAATGTCTAGAGAGTCTAGGAGTCAGTTATCTAGTGTTTCCTTTCCTTTGGTTCGGGTCTTATCACTGATGTCTTAGTTTGCTATATCAGTCTTGTCATTTCCCTTCTTTTGCATTTCTTTAAGTCATGTCATGAAAATCTTGTAACTGTGTGTACTGACTGATTATTCAATGACATTCACAGTTCTTTGCCTACTTTCTATTCATGAGTGTGCATGATTGTCTTTTTGGATGTTACCAAAAGGGGGAGAAACATCAATTTGCAAAAATTGAAATTTTGTCATCATCAAAAAGGGGGAGAATGTTGGGTTCTCATGTGTGATGTTTGTGCTTACATATTTTTGATGATGAATGAATGATTGAAACATGATGACAGTGAGAAACTCAAGCAAGTGATAATTATCAAAGAACATGCTTCTATTGATCATCTTTACATTCATTATATCTTACTTAGAATGTTTTTCAATGTGGGTGTGAATGTAGGCAAGACATGCAGCAAATTCAAGATCAAAAGTCAAAGAAAAGGACATCAAGCCAGCACCTGTCGACAGCCTTGAAGGTGCCTGTCGACAGCCAAGCAGAGGGAAGACAAACAACTTTTAGGAAAACTGTGCTTGTCGACAACAACATGTCACCTGTCGACAGCCACACATAGGAAAGTCTTTTCCCGGAAGACCAGTGTTCAGGAAATGGAAAATCTGTCAGCACCTATCGACAGACACATTTTTGGCTGTCGACAAACGAAGGGAAACTCCATTACGAGATTTGGATATGTTCTGTATTTGGGTGTTCCTTTATCACTTTTCTCCAACTTGGACACCCATATATATAGAACATATGGAGTTATTTTTACAGCAAGAAGCCACCTACCAAACCCTAAGCAAAACCCAAGAGAGAAAGCTTCTCCCTGCAGCTCTGCTTCAACCCTCCGTCCAGAGCGAAGAAGATCCATTTTCCGAGCGGAGTTGAAGTTGGTTCGTCCATGGTTCAAGCTTCTACGTCATCTAAGGATCATCAAAGTGAAGCTTGGAGTTCTTCTGGATGACCAGTGACAAGAGTTCTTCAACTGGATTTGTTCTTTCATCTTAGAACTCTTGTCCTTTCATATTTCTCGTATATCCATGTGTGTGGTTGTGATTCAAGCATCCCTTGTGCTTGATTCACGTGTGGCTAGTTGTTCTGATTGAGTTTGCATCAGACAATTGGGTGTGTGTGTTGTAAGAGTCAAACTCGCTTATAAGCAGTGTTTCTGCGTGTGTGTGTGGACAGTGGACATAGGATACAAAGTTGTGTACTCCGAACCACCTAAATCATCGTGTATGTGGTTTGAACGTTTTACGATAGATGTTTGGTATGCACGTTGGTTTCTCACACGTTAGATAAGTTGTTTACTATTCTACTCTTAATCAACAATACATCCTGGTTCGAATTCAAATCAAATCTGTTTGAGATCTTGATAAGTCTGTGTTTCCATCGAAAAGAAGGTCATAGTGGTTTAATTGAAAGTAATCTATTCACCCCCCCCCCCCATTCTAGATTACCATAATAGATAATTCCGCACCTTTCACATAGACATGGTTCATACATTTCTTTTACAGATATGCTCATTACTGTCCAACAGTGATAAAATATGCTTAACAGAACCTAAACATGATACTAACAACATGAAATTATTATTTTTAACTTAATCATACTTAATATGGCCATTAGAGCCTTACAAGAGGATAAAAGTAATTCGGATGTCAATGCATACTCAAATTTTTACCATTGGTCACATACATGAAACCTATCATTTCATAATTTTCATAACCCTATAGCTATGTATCAAATTTAAAATAGATTTTAGGCAATTATTAACATGTCTCTTAGTAATTTAGTCTAGATCTAACGAAATTAACCACATGAAATCATGCTTATGGTAACCCTAAATCCAGGAGAAAAATACTAAAACACAAACTAATAATATGACTATTTTTCAAAATCAAATCTACCATTACATGCTTATTTTCCCATTAAACATAAATTTTAGAAATTAACATGATTACCTAGAAAGTAACAAAAATTATCAAAACCCTCCACAGTGTTGGGTTGAGTGTGAATTTAATACATTTCCCCTGACAATTTTGATGATGACAAGTTGTGATTTTAATGCACAATAAATGAAACATGTTAAATACATCACACATGTAATAACAATATTCAAAAAGTATGTTTCCAAACACATTTTATCATATATATTCACGATAATACATTCGACTAATGATTTGTGTGTTTATTTCTCAGGGACATACATCTCTTGCAAGGGTAGTGTCGACACACCCACGACTGGTGTCGACACAGGGTATCAAACCCTAAGGCAAAGTCATGAAGAAATGGTCAAGTGTGTTGACACAGTCCCAAGTGGTGTCGACACTAGACCCAACTCCTAGAGAACCTAGTTGACAGGTTGGGACAGTATGTCGACACAGCTAGTGAGTGTGTCGACACTAGAGCCATCTCCCAGAAGACCTGTTTTGTGGAATTGGGACAGTGTGTCGACACACCCAATGACTGTGTCGACACACTCTGACAACTTTTTCACTTTAAGTCCCACCTGGACACGTGGCACTCTAGGGATCACTTGGATCGGCCTTGGATCATGTGCCCACATACCCCAAGGGTTCTTTTGGCCATGATGGGGTATAAATACCTATCTAATCGGCCCCCAAGAAGCAGAACTCCTGAAGAGCCTTCCAGAAAGCCCCCTTTGGCGGCAAGACAGAGCTCTCCTCCCGTTCTTGCTCTCCTTGTGCTGCTTCAAGCCAATTCCCATCTTTGCAAGCACAAGAAGTGAAGATTGATCCATGAAGATGAAGTGAGATCACTTCCAAGGGAGCAGATCAAGTAGAAGCAGCCAATTGAGAAGAGTTCAAGGAAGATCTAGAGGCATAAATTGCAGATTATCGCCCACAGACTTCAAGAGTTCAAGCATCTTCTCAATTCAGCCTTCTACAAGGGAGTTCATCTAAAGAACAAGGATTCTACATACAACTCCTTAATTCCCCTTAGTTCTTCTGAATCATTCTTGAGATTGTGCATAATTTGTTGCACTAGTCTCCTTGAATGAACTCTTTATGGATCAGATCATTGCTAGAGGATCTGGATCTTGTTGTTTTTGATCTAGCAAGTTGGTTGTGAGCCTTTGTGCTCAATTGTGTTGAGTCTTCGCATTCAGGTTGTGGTTGAGCAGTTGTGCTCAAGTTTCTAGAGTAGTCTTGCTCTAGAGGTTGTGTGTGAGTTGTTGAACTCAGTGTGTTGGAGTTGTCAAGCTCCAGTATGTGGTGTATTCAAGTTGAATAGTGAAGCCTCACTGTGTGAGGGGTGGATGTAGGAATCACATGGTGTGATTTCCGAACCACCTAAAAATCTTGTGCAGTGGTTTGATCTGTGATTTAACTTCCTTGCATTAGATGTATGCATATGATTTTTTATTACTCTTCTAATTAACTTGATCACTCACTTTAATCACTTAATTCACACAATCACTCATCAGATCTGTGAATTGCTTTTCTAAGTTGACTCTGATTCAAAACATCATTAAAATTGGCTAAGCTTCCGCAGTATTTGGCCTAGATCTATTCAACCCCCCCCCCCATTCTAGATTACCATAATAGATAATTCCGCACATCTTTCACATATGACATGGATTCATACATTTCTTTTACAGATATGCTCATTACTGTCCAACAGTGATAAAATATGCTTAACAGAACCTAAACATGATACTAACAACATGAAATTATTATTTTTAACTTAATCATACTTAATATGGCCATTAGAGCCTTACAAGAGGATAAAAGTAACTTCGGATGTCAATGCATACTCAAATTTTTACCATTGGTCACATACATGAAACCTATCATTTCATAATTTTCATAACCATATAGCTATGTATCAAATTTAAAATAGATTTTAGGCAATTATTAACATGTCTCTTAGTAATTTAGTCTAGATCTAACGAAATTAACCACATGAAATCATGCTTATGGTAACCCTAAATCCAGGAGAAAAATACTAAAACACAAACTAATAATATGACTATTTTTCAAAATCAAATCTACCATTACATGCTTATTTTCCCATTAAACATAAATTTTAGAAATTAACATGATTACCTAGAAAGTAACAAAAATTATCAAAACCCTCCACAGTGTTGGGTTGAGTGTGAATTTAATACATTTCCCCTGACAATTTTGATGATGACAAGTTGTGATTTTAATGCACAATAAATGAAACATGTTAAATACATCACACATGTAATAACAATATTCAAAAAGTATGTTTCCAAACACATTTTATCATATATATTCACGATAATACATTCGACTAATGATTTGTGTGTTTATTTCTCAGGGACATACATCTCTTGCAAGGGTAGTGTCGACACACCCACGACTGGTGTCGACACAGGGTATCAACCCTAAGGCAAAGTCATGAAGAAATGGTCAAGTGTGTTGACACAGTCCCAAGTGGTGTCGACACTAGACCCAACTCCTAGAGAACCTAGTTGACAGGTTGGGACAGTATGTCGACACAGCTAGTGTGTCGACACTAGAGCCATCTCCCAGAAGACCTGTTTTGTGGAATTGGGACAGTGTGTCGACACACCCAATGACTGTGTCGACACACTCTGACAACTTTTTCACTTTAAGTCCCACCTGGACACGTGGCACTCTAGGGATCACTTGGATCGGCCTTGGATCATGTGCCCACATACCCCAAGGGTTCTTTTGGCCATGATGGGGTATAAATACCTATCTAATCGGCCCCCAAGAAGCAGAACTCCTGAAGAGCCTTCCAGAAAGCCCCCTTTGGCGGCAAGACAGAGCTCTCCTCCCGTTCTTGCTCTCCTTGTGCTGCTTCAAGCCAATTCCCATCTTTGCAAGCACAAGAAGTGAAGATTGATCCATGAAGATGAAGTGAGATCACTTCCAAGGGAGCAGATCAAGTAGAAACAGCCAATTGAGAAGAGTTCAAGGAAGATCTAGAGGCATAAATTGCAGATTATCGCCCACGGACTTCAAGAGTTCAAGCATCTTCTCAATTCAGCCTTCTACAAGGGAGTTCATCTAAAGAACAAGGATTCTACATACAACTCCTTAATTCCCCTTAGTTCTTCTGAATCATTCTTGAGATTGTGCATAATTTGTTGCACTAGTCTCCTTGAATGAACTCTTTATGGATCAGATCATTGCTAGAGGATCTGGATCTTGTTGTTTTTGATCTAGCAAGTTGGTTGTGAGCCTTTGTGCTCAATTGTGTTGAGTCTTCGCATTCAGGTTGTGGTTGAGCAGTTGTGCTCAAGTTTCTAGAGTAGTCTTGCTCTAGAGGTTGTGTGTGAGTTGTTGAACTCAGTGTGTTGGAGTTGTCAAGCTCCAGTATGTGGTGTATTCAAGTTGAATAGTGAAGCCTCACTGTGTGAGGGGTGGATGTAGGAATCACATGGTGTGATTTCCGAACCACCTAAAAATCTTGTGCAGTGGTTTGATCTGTGATTTAACTTCCTTGCATTAGATGTATGCATATGATTTTTTATTACTCTTCTAATTAACTTGATCACTCACTTTAATCACTTAATTCACACAATCACTCATCAGATCTGTGAATTGCTTTTCTAAGTTGACTCTGATTCAAAACATCATTAAAATTGGCTAAGCTTCCGCAGTATTTGGCCTAGATCTATTCAACCCCCCCCCCTTCTAGATCTGGCCCATCCCTTTTTCGATCCTACACACAGTGACTAAGGTACCATGTCGAAACTCAATAACTTAATCTCATACATAAAATCTACGAAAATCACATCACATGCATCACAACATTGTTTTGGAAAATAAAAGAGCTTAACATCATCGGGTCTGCCATTAAGGTGGTTGGTGGCAGTGTCGACTGCCATTTACCCTAGAACTTGGTGTCATCATATATTGCCATCAAGTTCCTATCTGCAAGAACTTGCCGACCAAAACCAAGCAAAAATAGAATTTGAGGGTCCATGACACGAAGGGAAAATTCGTAAAAATCATGAACCCTATGAGATAGGTATATGAACAAAACTCCTAAGTTATTTGCCTTTGAACAACCCCCTGAAGATTGAATTTCACTGATGAAGCCCTCCTCGGCCAAGCCAAAGAGGTATGCTTCTTTTGCTTGATTCAACTTCCATGCCTTCGTAGGTGGTTTCCCTATGAACCAAGAACCTCCCCACATTCTATTGTGCCTTCCTTTTGTAGATGAAGAACAGAGTAGCCTCTATTTCATCAGATCGATCACCCCAAAGTTTCTCTTTCTCTCTCTCTGAACTCACAATAAACCCTAGCCAAGCAAAGATTCTCTCCTCTCAAAAATGACCTAAATTTATAGGGTTTTGAGTCATGTTTAAGGGAGGAAGGAGAACCCCAAACCAAATTAGACTTTCCTAGCCTATCCATAATGAAATCAATGTTCGATAGAAGAAGGAAATTGGAAACACGTAGATAAGTTAACGACAACCTCCAATGCCATTAAACAATAGGTTGGCGGCATTCGACTCTATCGTCAACCTGCCTTGAGCAGAAATACCAAAAAATCTGAAAAATGTAAATGGCAATGTCTACTGCTGTTAACCCAAACATAGGACTACAGTAGGTTGCCGTCAACACATCTTGGCAGCACTGTTTGTTGCTGTCAAGAGGATTTTGGCCAGAAAACTGAACACAACAAGCATATCAAGCACAAAAACCTTGGGTCTTACACCCTCTCCCCCTTAAAGAAACTTTGTCTCTAAAGTTAGAGTAAGGGTACTAACCAAACAAGTGCGGGTACTATTTCTTCATGGCCTCCTCAAGCTCCTACGTAGCTTCCTCTCACGAGAAATTCCTCCATAGCACATTCACGGATGATATAGACTTATTCCTAAGATGTTGCACCCTGCGATCTACGATAGCCACGGGCTACTCCATGTAGGTCAGATCTGGCTGCAACTCCACAGGCTTATAGATGATGGTGTGTGATGGGTCTCTCATGTATCTCCTGAGCATGGACAAATGAAACACTAGGTGCATGCCTACCAAAGACGGGGGTAGTGCTAGCTCATATGCCACGCTGCCAATCCTCCTGAGTAACTCAAACAGACTGATGAATATGGAGCTCAACTTACTATGCCTGCCAAATCTTACGACACCTCGGGTAGGTGACACCTTAAGAAGCACATGCTCTCAAACCTCGAACTCAAAATTTTTTCGTCTGTTGTCGGCGTAGCTTTTCTGCATGTCCTGTGCTGCACTCAACCTCTACCTAATTAGTTGGATCTTGTTGGTTGTCTCCTGCACCAACTTAGGTCCAACTAATTACTTGTCGCCTATCTCCTCCCAACACAAAGGAGATTTGCAGGGCTGACCGTACAACGCCTCAAATGGAGCCATACCTATACTAGCATGAAAGCTGTTGTTGTAGGCAAACTCCACAAGATGTAAGTGACACTCTCAGTTGCCATTCTAATCAAGCACGCCCACTCTCAACATGTCCTCTGAATCGTTGTGACGGCCCTCATTATACCGGTACGGTTATACCAACCCATGTCGGTATAGCGAGAGTCCTCAAAGTAGGACATTTACCCAAATGATACAAACAGCTAAGATACACGCTAATATACAACAGAGTAGCGGAAGTAAAAGACAAATGTCCTAATTTATTCATCATCCACATTAAACATACATGAAATTCGCAATTAACATTTAGAGCTAAAAGTTCACATAATTTAAATTGCTGAAATTTAAATACATAATGTCCACACTTATACATTCTTTCATGATAACTCTAGTACAACGTTCAAATTAAATACTATGAAATGCACAAGTCACAAAGAAACTCCAAGACTAATCTCCGCACTCGGAGTCCGTCTCCACTGTCTCCTCCAACGGTGCCACGTCACCGACTACACCTGTACGCCAAGCAAGGAGTGAGTCTAAAGACTCAGCAAGCAACACTACTCATAACATACACGTATAAGTCATAGCTATTTCTACATGCACATTTAAAATTTCAACACATGGCATGCTAGTCATTTGAAAGTTTCAACCTATCATGAAAGTTTTACCAATTAATACATGAATCATGCTTTCAGCTTTCTAAGAATAAAACCTACCTATCACATGCTCTCTATTCAATTTACTCGTGAAATTTTGTTAAAGAACCAAGACATGAGAGCTACCAACATGGACGCTGTGCATTTATGAAAGGAAAATACAACTAGCATGAGTTTTACATGTCTTAAGCACATACATAGACATTTTCACATGCTTTAAGTTACTGGTTTCACATGGTTTAATGGCTGTAAACCTACACATGAGGCTACACAGTGTGTTAAAACATACCACGTGAACAACCAATCATGCTATTTTGTACACGTGCTCATCAATTATCCCTAACATGGATTCTAGACATTTTTGCACATATAAACATGATGATAACAACATGAAATTACTGATTTCACATGGTTTCAGATTTGTCTCACATGGATTTCAATGTCATATTCTCACATTTAGAATTTCACATTTTCTTTACACAAGTTTCCTCTTTCACATGGTTACACTTTGCACATACACATTCACATTGTTCACTTACACATTTACAAATGAATACATACACATTACACATTACACATTACACATTTTAGGTGCCGTGACACATAGACCAACCACCAAAGAAGGACATATACACATCACATTACACATAGACGCCATCTAGGCATTTCAATGGCGACTCTTGGACTGCGCAGACCAGGAGAACAAGTCTCCACCCTAACCAGTGGTACTTGTCCACCTCCAGAATTTCCCCCTAATGCCCTTAGGGTCACTTACACATTGAACCTTCTCAGGGGGACTTTTCCCTGATACGGTTCCACTGCCCTCTGTGGAAGCAATGTCACGCTTGGCACATTTACACATTTTACCAATTTTACACATGGTTTTACACATATCACTTTTCATCTTAGTCACTTTCTCACTCACTTGCACATGCCTCTGTTTTCCTATCATGACACTACAGATTTCAGACATTAACACACAGTAAATTCACTAATCAGGTTGGGTTTAAACGATATCTAACCACCTTACGATAACATACATAGATTTTTACATTTCACATGGAAAAATACATAACTCCTTATATACTGGTCTAAATGACCTGAAATTTTAACCACATGCTATTTTCGGGTTCAAGGTCGTACATTCAATTTTACAGATTTTTCTGAGCTAAATAGGATTTACAGTAAATAAAACACCTATTTAGCATGCCATTCATAATTTAAGTTGATATGGACTTATACACACAAGTCAAAATTTTAGCAAGCTACTGTCTGCACAGAGACTACTATTATATGCATGATTTGAGAATACAGAATTACCCTAAATCATACAACTATAGATCGATCACCACAATATTTCTTGCATGCCCTTTTTATTTACCGAACCGAATTTATTAACAATTTTTGCAAGCATGGACAATTTACCAAAAATTGAGTATACGCATACTTATCCACTAATCTTCATGATCTGACAAAACTGAAGCATTCAGACTAGTCCTAATCATAAACCATAGATTGGCAAGATTATCAACAAATCATGCTTACAAGTTCATGGGATACAATTTTCTAACATTCACCACCACCTCACATCACACTCACACACACCACATTTAACAGTATACATAGTGTATAGGGTTACCATATATCCACATCACGGAAATCATACCGAAAATAGTTGTATAGGAAGGGCAGAACAGGTCACTGTTCTGTCCAGAGGAACTTGGTGGCGGTCTCTGACCGCTGACTCAGTGTCAGCGGCATGGTCGATGGACGCCAAGCATAATCTCAACGTCCAGTGACCTTGCCGTCAATGCAGGTCTGTGCAGAAACACAGACCCGAGCTCTCAAGTTGGGGTGAATGTGAGGGTCTAGGACTCGAGGGAAAATTCATAAAAATTGTAGAATTGACCTAGACACATACGGGGACATTATGCTTAGGTCACTTGCCTTTTAGAAATTACTCCAATGGATCTAGGGTGCTGGTGAAGCCCTCCTTGGGCAGTCCCAAGAAGGTGCAGAATGTCCTCCTAGATCTTCTTCCTCCGGGCTCCTGGATGGTCTCCACAGCAAGGAAATGTCCGGGAAGCCTCCTCCTTTGCTCCAGCTATCCTCTTGTCGTGGAAGATGGCCGGATCTAGCTCCAGAAAGTCGGATCTTTGGGTTGCAAGGTGGGGGTTTTCTCAGTTTTTCTTCTAGGGTTTTCTTTCTCTTGCAAAGGGTGAAGAGAGGGGTGAGAGAAGGCAAATCCGGGTTCAGACATATGGGGAGGCCTCTCTCCCACTCACAGGGTGACAAGATAGCTCTCAGAGCCGTTGGGGACAGCTCCCCAATGGCTGAGCTTTCTTGTTTCCGGAATTTCTGGCTCTGCTGCGCATGCAGGCCAGAGAAATAGGCGTCCATATCGTTAGACGCCAGGATAGTGTTGGCGTCCATGTCTGGACGCTGACACCACCTCAACGGCTAGGGGTTGACGCCAAGATGGCCTTCGGCCAGAAGTCTAAAATATGCAAAAGCCATGCATACCATGCATATATACATGCAATATGCATATGGTAGTGTATCCATACTATCACCATTCAATACATGCATTATTTATGTAAGGCCTTGATTTTCACCTTGTTTATAGTATGTGCGTATAAGTGTATACTATTAATATATATATGTATATTACGTATAAGTATTTATTTATATAAATTGTATGAATTAGTATTATTGAAATGTACATAGTGTATCAGTATATATATTATATATATATATATATAAGTGTGTAGTGATGTAAATTATGCATAATTAAAGTGAGTTTTGTCGGCCAGTCGGCGTGCACATCGGCTGACGCTGACCAGGGGTAGGTGGCAATATCGATGGACGCCCATTTTGGATAGGCGGCCATAGATATGGACGCCAATATCCCAAACCTGTTGCGTTTCCAGATCCAGAAACGCCTCCGGAAATCTAGCACCTTGTTTTGGAAACCCTTCCCAACGGCTCTGAGACTTGCCCCTTTAACCTATCCGACCTCCAACCCTTTAAAATACCTAGATTTCGGCCAGATCCACCCCTTTTGGCTCTTGGGTCAAAAAACCTATCTTTTCTATGCAAAAACCTTACGTGAACCTGAGAGATACGGCTTCGGGAGACTTCGTCTGGCGATCTGCATCGGCTGATGTCAACCTTGAACATTCGGGAACGACTCCCCACACTGGTGTGCTGTAAAGATCAACAGAAGATCCGAAGAAGGAGGGATTTGGAGACTCTTTGGCACGGGCCAAGGAGGGCTTCTCCGGCTTGAATCGTCGTTTGTAGATTTTACAGAAGGCAAGTACCCCATTCACATCAACCCTACATGTGTCTAGTATGTCCCAGGAATTTCTCAGATTTTTCTTGTGTCCTGGAACCCCCCTTTCAAGTGATTTGTTGGCTTTCAGTCTGTTTTGTGCAGACAGGATATTAACGGCAAGATCCCTTGCCGCCAATATCATGTGTTGGCCGCATCATATAATGCTGTTAACCTATAGACGGCTACCCCATGCCGTCTAGTTCTTCAGACTGCAACAGTGTGCAAGTCTGTCCTTATATAAATTAATTTTTGAGTTTTTCCGCATGAGGATATACAGTAAAATTTCATATAATATGTAAATATATATGTTTGGGTGTACTGTGAGTTATTGTGCATTTTTGAAAATTTCACAAATTATTAGAATTCTTGGAATGTGCTACTAACAAAATTTTAATCTTGGAAAATGTCATTTATGAAATATGTGTAGAATTTAAATGCCATGAATTTTTTGTACATTGTTCATAAGATCTGAAGCATGATATAAAAATTTGAGCAATTTATAATATTTGTATAGTTTATTTAATTTTCTGAATCGAAAAATAGTTAATATGTCTGCTCAATGTAGAAAAGATAAGAATTCATGCGAAACTAGTTAAATTCCCATAATTTGTGATAAAATTAGTACTATCAGTAATCATGTATGTAATAAATTGTGAATCCGAATAATGAAAATTTATATCAGTTTGACTATTTTTACAGTTGATAACATCACTTTTAGAATTTTCAGAAAATATGTTTAATTCAGAAAATGTAAATTTTGCTATGCATGATGGTTAAACTGTGATGAATTTCTGGTTAAATTTCTGTACTGAACAGATGATAGTAGCTATATAAACTTGTTTTATGTTAGATATTAAATATTAATACATGCTAATATGATTAATGTTTAATTCTGCAAAAATTTCAACATGATTAGAATTGTTGTAAAAATTTGATAATACTAAAACAGTAGTACCATGCTAGGTAATACTGAAGAATGTAAATGTGTGAACATGAGATGAATGCGTAAATATTTTATATTAAAAATGTGTTGAAATTGAGAAATGTATTAATGTGCGAATGGGTGACACTGCTACCTTAGAAGGCTGTGGAACTGTACTGTAGTAAAGTCCCCACGGGAAAGTTCAAGTGTGTGATGTCCCATGGGCATTGGGATTAAATCCTGAAGGCGAACAAGTATCGCTGGTTAGGGTGGAGAGTGCTTCTCCCGGTTCTGCGTAGTAACTAAGATTAATCACTGGAATGCCTAGGTGATTGATATGTGATGTGATCAGTGTGTGTCCTTCTAAAGTGGTTTGGGCTATGTGTCACGGCATTAAGAAATTGTGAAAATGTGTTTAAGTGAAAAGAAATGTGTAAATTGTGAATTGTGCAAGTGAATATGTGTTCATGAAATTCTTATGATAACATGCAAAAAGGATAAATTCTTGTGAATGCGACATGATAGTAGTAAAACAGCGAGCTTTTCACTAAAATAAATGTGTTAACCATGTGAAAACTTATCTTAGAATCATGTTAAATTAGTTGTTATGAAATGTGTAAATATTGTGTAAAATGATCAATATGTGGCTTATGAATGAAATCAGTTAGCATAGTGAAAAGTGTAGAAAGCATGTGATAGGATTAGTTATTTTGTATAAAACTAAATCCCATGTGTAAAATGTGTAGAAATCATGAATAGGCTTCTATTTGAAAAATTGTCACTTCCATGCATTATGTGTAAATGATATAGCATAAGGATATGGAGATTACTTGATGCATGTATGTTTAGTGTGCTTGGTGTTACTTGTTGAGTTCTTTTGAACTCATTCTTGCTTCGGCGTACAGGTGCAGACGTTTCTACTTCTTCCGAGGAGATCGTTAGGAGCGACTCGGAGCGAGAGTAGGAGAGATTGTTGTGGAGTTAGCATTGTACTTTTCTATTACTTCATAGTATGTAATAAAGACTCTGCGTAGTCTCATGTGGACATGTATTTATTTTATTTCAGTTATGAACAGTTAGCTCTCTTTTCTTCTATACGGACTGTGAATAGAATGTGGATGATGGAATAAGATTTCTTTTCAGTCATTAAATTCTGCTGTCATGAGATATATTATATTTGTGTATGTTTCAACCTATTGTACTAGTGTTGGGTAAATGTCCCACTGTGGCGATGCTTTCTATATCGATGTGGGTTGGTGGGACCATACCGATATAAAAAGGGTCGTTACAGAGATTGGTATCAGAGCAATCAGGCTGGAATTGTACATAAATATGCAAATACCATCATCTTCATTGTATACTAAGTCAGTGTAGATTGTCCACATGGATAAGTGATTAGTTAGAAATTAGACAGTTTGGTTCTAAATGGTGATTAATCCGTTTTACAGGATATGGCTTCGCGAGGTAGGCGTGGTGTTCCTGCTCGTGATGGTGAGCAAAGGAGAGATGAGCCTCGGCATGAGGATCAAGGTGAGCAGCAGGCCCTGCACCCCAGGGTCCTGTACTTCCTTCACCGCCACCAGTAGACTATGGAGTGTTCATGCAGGGTTTGGTGCAGGCCATGCAAACGCAGGCCCACACTCAGGCTAACTCAGACCAGTTGGAGGCTCAGGTTAGAATAATAAGATAATGTAGTCTGTATTATTAAATGCATGATTGTTATGTTATATGTGTTAATTTTGTTGCTTGTTGTAGCAGGCTCAGGTTAGTTCCTCAGGCTGACCATGGTGGACCCTCCATCATGGAAAGGTTCAAGAGGATGTCGCCACCTTCTTTTAAGGGGGAGAGCGATCCATTATTAGCTGAGAACTGGATGAGGGAGATTGAGAAGATCTTCCGGGCCATTAGGTGCGCTGAGGACGACAAGGTCACTTTGGCCACCTATATGCTACAGGTATGTGTAATCTAATCTAGTGGTTATTACTTTAAGTACAAATTATGTTGGTTAGTTCTCATGGATGGTTTTGGCAGGAGCGAGCCGATGTATGGTGGTCCTCATTGTTACGTACTCGGTTCGAGGATGGTGCCGTGGAAGTCGGATGGGATGAGTTCGTGAGGCTTTTCCGAGCCAAGTTTGTTCCGGAGCACATCCAGGACAAGATGGAGCAGGAGTTCCTCTCGTTGACTTAGGGCTCCATGACCGTGCTGGAGTACGAGGCCAGGTTTTCCGAGCTATCAAAGTATGCCCCTCATATTGTAGCTGATGAGCGCAGGAAGGCGAAGAAATTCGTGATGGGTCTGAAACCATCGCTGAGGACGAAGTTG
Source organism: Colocasia esculenta (assembly GCA_014218235.1). Taxonomy (NCBI): domain Eukaryota; kingdom Viridiplantae; phylum Streptophyta; class Magnoliopsida; order Alismatales; family Araceae; genus Colocasia; species Colocasia esculenta. The sequence continues at coordinate 148,598,097 of CM024757.1, forward strand.
GTGGCTTTCGACCATCGTACTCTTGAGCAGGCGCTCAGCGCGGCGTGTCGGCAGGAGGGGGAGATGGAGCAGTATCTGGAGGAGAAAAAGGCTTCTCAAAAGAGGCCAGCAGCTCCTTTCCAGAGACAGGAGAGGAAGAAGGCGACTTTCCAGTCACCGCAGCGCCCTGTGGCATCAGGCAGTGGTCAGGTATCTTCTCAACATTCCCCTAGTGGTAAGGAGTGTCCTCATTGCGGGAGGGCACATGGCGGTACGGAGTGTTGGCTAGTAGCAGGAAAGTGTTTAAAGTGCGGGAGCAGTGATCATAAGATTAAGGATTGTCCGAGGCTTCAGCAGGGAGCCCAGCGTGGACCAGCCCCAGTAGCAGCAGCAGCCGCCAGCGACAGGACGACCAGGGAGACCTCGAGCCCCAGCTCGAGTGTTTAGTTAGCTCGTGAGGATGCCGAGCAGGCAGATCATGTCACGAAGGTACGGTTTTGTTCTTAGGTGTGCATGCTCGGGTTTTGTTCGATATGGGTGCTACTCACTCGTTCATTTTCAGAGCGTTTTGCTAGGCAGTTAGCTTTAGAGTCAGGGTTAGAGTCTGAGGATTTAGAAGTCCCTTTGTCTGTGCATACACCTGCGGGTACGGTATCGACTAGGAAGTGTATTCCGTCTTTACGGTGTGCATTGAGGATAGAGTCTAGAATGGTGTTTCTTCTTGCTTAAGATGAAGGACTATGATGCTATTCTTGGTCTGGATTGGCTAGAGGAGCACTATGCATTGGTAGATTGTCGTGGGAAGAAGATCGTTTTCCGCATTCCTGGTGAGGATGAATTTTCTCATCCTTTGCCGAGGAACTTAGCAGGAAAGTTTGTTATCTCGGCCATGGGGCAATGAGAATGGTGAACAAGGGTTGTGACGCTTTTCTTGCCAGTGTGGTTTTAATACCCAAGGCTGATGAGTCACTTACTCTTGCCGAGATAGATGTAGTGCAGGATTTTCCAGATGTCTTCCTGATGATTTATCTGGATTGCACTGGCTAGAGAGATAGAGTTCACTCTAGAGTTGCTTCCAGGCATCTCTCCTATCTCGAAGGCACCTTATCGGATGGCACCTGCGGAATTAGCTGAGTTAAGGAAGCAGTGCAGGATTTGTTAGATAAGGGATTTATTCGCCCTAGCGTTTCCCCTTGGGGCGCACCTGTCTTATTCGTGAAGAAGAAGGATGGGTCACTTCAGTTATGCATTGATTATAGAAAGCTAAACCAGGTGACGGTAAAGAACAGGTATCCTTACCTCGAATTGATGATTTGTTTGACCAGCTACAGAATGCATCGGTCTTTTCTAAGATTGATTTGCGTTCTGGCTATCATCAGTTGAGGATTAGGAGTGAGGATGTGTCTAAGACGGCATTTAGAACCCGTTATGGACATTATGAGTTTTTGGTCCTTCCATTTGGTCTAACCAACACCCCTGCAGCGTTCATGGATCTCATGAACAGGGTGTTTAGACCCTATCTAGATAGTTTTGTTGTAGTCTTCATTGATGACGTGCTGGTTACTCTCTGGATGAGGCCACACAACGTCAGCATTTGAGGATAGTGTTAGAGGTTCTCCGTGAGCACAAGCTGTATGCAAATTCAGCAAGTGCGATTTTTAGATGCGCGAGGTTCATTTCCTTGGGCATGTTATCTCCGGTGCTGGTGTAGCAGTGGACCCAGCAAAAGTCCAGGCTGTTGGATTGGGAGAGTCCAAGACTCCTTCGGAGATTCGAGTTTTCTTGGTTTGGCGGGTTACTATCGGCGTTTTATTGAGGGATTTTCATCCATCGCCGCTCCATTGACTCAGCTGACCAGGAAGGGAGTGAAGTTTGTCTGGTCGAGGAGTGAGAGTAGTTTTCAATTATTGAAGACTAAACTCACATCGGCCCATGTGTTAGTTCTACCGAGCGGTGTAGAGGATTTTGCTATCTACACGGATGCATCTCGGATTGGTCCTGGCTGTGTTGTGATGCAGAAAGGAAGGGTAGTAGCATATGCTTCGAGACAGTTGAAGGAGCATGAGCGAAACTATCCAACTCATGATCTTGAGCTTGCGGCAGTGGTTCATGCACTGAAGATCTGGAGGCACTATCTTTATGGTGTCAGATTTGAGGTGTTCATTGATCACAAGAGCCTAAAGTATCTTTTCTCTCAAAAAGAATTAAACCTTAGGCAGAGAAGATGGATTGAGTTCCTGAAGGACTATGACTTCGACCTCCAGTATCATCCTGGAAAGGCGAATGTCGTAGCAGATGCCTTTAGTAGAAAGAGGTCGTCTCTCCAGCAGGACTGGAAGATGTTGGAGGATGCAGCATGTTCGATGACCGAGTTGGAGAGCCATCATTGTGCCGGAGCTTTTGTGGCTCAGCTGTCTATTAGGTCATCGATGTTAGATGAGGTGATCGAGCATCAGAAAGCCGACCCTAGACTCCAAGAGTTAGTGGCAAAACGGGTATTACTCGTGATGAGGATGGTGTGATTAGATTCCATCATCGTGTCTGTGTTCCAGACGTTGTAGATATTCGTGAGCATGTTTTAGCAGAAGCTCATAGATCTAGGTTCTCGATTCATCCGGGTACACTAAGATGTACCAGGATTTAAAGAGATCATTTTGGTGTGTCTGGCATGAAGAAGGATGTAGCCGAGTTTGTGTATAGATGTCTAGTATGCCAGCAAGTGAAGGCCGAGCGGCAGCGACCATCTGGTCTTATGCAGAAGATGGAGATCCCAGTTTGGAAGTGGGAGCTGTCACTATGGATTTTGTTACGGGTTTGCCTCGGTCTAGACGAGGTAATGACTCGATTGGGTAGTGGTAGATCGATTCTCGAAGACTGCACATCTCTTGCCTATGAAGAAGAAGCAGTCAGTAGAGAGTTTAGCTAGACTGTATGTTGTAGTATATTAGATTGCATGGGGTACCGAAGTCTATTATTTCGATCGAGATCCGAGATTTACTTCGAGGCTATGGAAGGGTCTTCAGGATGCGTTAGGTTCGGAGCTGAAGCTCATTCGGCATTTCATCCCCAGACAGATGGACAGTCCGAGAGGACTATCCAGACGCTTGAGGATATGTTGAGGGCTTGTGTGCTGGATTGGAAGGATGATTGGGAGCGCCATTTACCTCTAGTGGAGTTTGCTTATAACAACATTTTCATGCGAGCATTGGCAAGGCTCCATTGAGGCTTTATATGGTAGGCCTTGCAGATCCCCTTTGTGTTGGGAGAGACCGGTGACAGGCAGTTAATCGGTCCGGAGTTAGTTCAGGAGACTTCGGATAAGGTCCAGCTCATTAGGAGAGACTTGTTGCGGCACAGGATAGGCAGAAGAGTTATGCCGACAACAGGAGGAAGGATCTAGAGTTCGAGGTAGGTGACATGTCTTTTTGAAGATTTTCGCCTATGCAAGGTGTAGTTAGATTTGGCAGGCATAGTAAGTTGAGCCCTAGGTTCATTGGCCCGTATGAGATTCTCCGACGATTGGGCAACGTGGCATATGAGCTAGCTTTACCTCCAGCATTGGCTAGCGTTCATCCTGTTTTTCACGTATCTATGCTCAGGAAGTATGTCAGAGATCCGTCTCATGTTATTAGTCATGAGCCAGTGGAGATCCAGCCAGATCTTTCTTATGTAGAGCAACCAGTAGCTATTCTTGATCAGAAGGTTCAACATCTCCGAAACAAGAGCATTGCGTCAGTAAAGATCTTATGGCGTAACTTCTCGCGAGAGGAGGCTACTTGGGAGCTTGAGGATGCAATGAAAAAGAAATATCCTCAATTGCTTGAGTAGTGTCAGTCTAACTTCGAGGACGAAGTTTCTTTAAGGGGGAGAGGGTGTAAGGCCCTTGATTTTCACCTTGTTTATATGTATGTGCGTATAAGTGTATACTATTAATATATATATTATTGTGTATTATTATTTATAAATATGAATTAGTATTATTAAAATGACATAGTGTATTCAAGTATATATATACATACAATATATATATATATATTTAAGTGTGTAGTGATGTAAATTCTGCATAATTAAAGTGAGTTTTGTCGGCCAGTCGGCGTCCACATCGGCTGACGCTGACCAGGGTAGGCGGCAATATCGATGGACGCCCCTTTCGGATAGGCGACCATAGATATGGACGCCAATATCCCAACCTGTTGTGTTTCCAGATCCAGAAACGCCTCCGAAAATCTAGCACCTTGTTTTGGAACCCTTCCCAACGGCTCTGAGACTTGCCCCTTTAACCTATCCGACCCCCAACCCTTTATAATACCCAGATTTCGCCAGATCCACCCATTTTGGCTCTTGGGTCAAAAACCTATCTTCTATGCAAAAAACCCTAACTTGAACCTGAGAGATCCGGCTTCGGAGACTTCGTCTGGCGATCTGCATCGCTATGTCAACCTTGAACATCCGGGAACGACTCCCCACACTGGTGTGCTGTAAAGATCAACAAAAGATCCGAAAAGGAGGGATTTGGAGACTCTTTGGCACAGGCCGAGGAGGGCTTCTCCGGCTTGAATCGTCGTTTGTAGATTTTACAGAAGGCAGTACCCCATTCACATCAACCCTACATGTGTCTAGTATGTCCTAGGAATTTCTCAGATTTTTCTCGTGTCCTGGAAACCCCCCTTTCAAGTGATTTGTTGGCTTTCAGTCTGTTTTGTGCAGACAGGATATTAACGGCAAGATCCCTTGCCGCCAATATCATGTGTTGGCGGCATCATATAATGCGTTAACCTATAGACGGCTACCCCATGCCGTCTAGTTCTTCAGACTGCACAGTGTGCAAGTCTGTCCCTATATAAATTAATTTTGAGTTTTTCCGCATGAGGATATACAGTAAATTTCATATAATATGTAAATATATATGTTGGTGTACTGTGAGTTATTGTGCATTTTTGAAATTTTCACAAATTATTAGAATTCTTGCAATGTGCTACTAACAAATTTTAATCTTGGAAAATGTCGTTTATGAAATATGTGTAGAATTTAATTGCCATGAATTTTTTGTACATTGTTCATAAGATCTGATGCATGATATAAAAATTTGAGCAATTTATAATATCTGTATAGTTTATTTAATTTTCTGAATCGAAAAATAGTTAATATGTCTGCTCAATGTAGAAAAGATAAGAATTCATGCGAAACTAGTTAAATTCCCATAATTTGTGATAAAATTAGTACTATCAGTATTCATGTACAAATAATTGTGAATCCGAATAATGAAAATTTATATCAGTTTGACTATTTTTACAGTTGATAACATCACTGTTAGAATTTTCAGAAAATATGTGTAATTCAGAAAAATGTAAATTTGGTATGCATGATGGTTAAACTGTGATGAATTTCTGGTTAAATTTCTGTACTGAACAGATGACAGTAGCATATAAACTTGTTTTATGTTAGATATTAAATATTAATACATGCTAATATGATTAATGTTTAATTCTGCAAAAATTTCAGCATGATTAGAATTGTTGTAAAAATTTGATTAATACTGAAAACAGTAGTACCATGCTAGGTAATACTGAAGAATGTAAATGTGTGAACATGAGATGAATGCGTAAATATTTATATTTAAAAATGTGTTGAAATTGAGAAATGTATTAATGTGCCAATGGGTGACACTGCTACCTTAGAGGGCTGTGGAACTGTACTGTGGTAAAGTCCCCACGGGAAAGTTCAAGTGTGTGATGTCCCATGGGCATTGGGATTAAATCATGGAGGCGAACAAGTATCGCTGGTTAGGGTGGAGAGTGCTTCTCCCGGTTCTGCGCAGTAACTAAGATTAATCACTGGAATGCCTAGGTGATTGATATGTGATGTGATCAGTGTGTGTCCTTCTAAAGTGGTTTGGGCTATGTGTCACGGCATTAAGAAATGTGAAAATGTGTTTAAGTGAAAAAATGTGTAAATTGTGAAATGTGCAAGTGAATATGTGTTCATGAAATTCTTATGATAACATGCAAAAAGGATAAATTTCTTGTGAATGCGACATGATAGTAGTAAAACAGCGAGCTTTTCACTAAAATAAATGTGTTAACCATGTGAAAACTTATCTTAGAATTCATGTTAAATTAGTTGTTATGAAATGTGTAAATATTGTGTAAATGATCAACATGTGGCTTATGAATGAAATCAGTTTAGCATAGTGAAAAGTGTAGAAAGCATGTGATAGGATTAGTTTATTTGTATAAAACTAAATCCCATGTGTAAAATGTGTAGAAATCATGAATAGGCTTCTATTTGAAAATTGTCACTTCCATGCATTATGTGTAAATGATATAGCATAAGGATATGGAGATTACTTGATGCATGTATGTTTAGTGTGCTTGGTGTTACTTGTTGAGTTCTTTTCAACTCATTCTTGCTTCGGCGTACAGGTGCAGACGTTTCTACTTCTTCCGAGGAGATCGTTAGGAGCGACTCGGAGCGAGAGTAGGAGAGATTGTTGTGGAGTTAGCATTGTACTTTTCTATTACTTCATAGTATGTAATAAAGACTCTGCGTAGTCTCATGTGGACAATGTATTTATTTTATTTCAGTTATGAACAGTTAGCTCTCTTTTCTTCTATACGGACTGTGAATATAATGTGGATGATGGAATAAGATTTCTTTTCAGTCTTTAAATTCCGCTGTCATGAGATATATTATATTTGTGTATGTTTCAGCCTATTGTACTAGTGTTGGGTAAATGTCCCACTGTGGCGATGCTTTCTATATCGATGTGGGTTGGTGGGACCGTACCGATATAAAGAGGGTCGTTACAATTTACATATAGTATAAACACATGCACATGTAATTGTACTAATTAATAAGTACGTAAATACATATATACATACACAAACACAAATATACACACCCAAATACAAATAATGCGACGGAAATTCGAGGGCCTTACACCCTCTCCCCCTTAAAGAAACTTCGTCCTCGAAGTTAGAACGACACTACTCAAACAAAAGGGGATACTTCTTCTTCATCGCATCCTCAAGCTCCCAAGTAGCCTCCTCTCGTGAGAAGTTCCGCCATAGGACCTTCACCGATGCAATTCTCTTGTTCCGGAGATGTTGAACCTTCGGTCAAGAATAGCTACTGGTTGCTCGACATACGACAGATCTGGCTGGATCTCCACTGGCTCATGACTAATCACATGAGATGGATCTCGGGCACACATCCTGAGCATCGATACGTGGAATACAGGGTGAACGCTAGCCAAAGCTGGGGGTAATGCTAGCTCATATGCCACGTTGCCCAAACGTCTGAGAATCTCATATAGGCCAATGAATCTAGGGCGTAGCTTGCTATGCCTGCCAAATCTGAAAACACCTCGAGTAGGCGATATCTTCAAGAAGACATGATCGCCAACCTCGAACTCCAAATCCTTCCTTCTGTTGTCGGCATAACTCTTCTGCCTATCCTGTGCCGCAACAAGCTTTTCCTGATAAGCTGAATCTTATCTGAAGTTTCCTGAACTAACTCCGGTCCGATCACTGCCTATCACCAGTCTCCTCCCAACATAAAGGAGATCTACAGGGCCTACCATACAACGCCTCGAATGGAGCCATACCAATACTAGCATGAAAGCTGTTGTTGTATGCGAACTCCACAAGAGGTAAAACGCTCCCACATCCTTCCAATCCAGAACACACGCTCTCAACATATCCTCGAGCGTCTGGATAGTCCTCTCGGACTGTCCATCGGTCTGGGGATGAAACGTCGAACTGAGCTTCAGCTCCGAACCTAACGCATCCTGAAGACCCTTCCACAATCTCGAAGTAAATCTCGGATCTCGATCCGAAATGATCGACTTCGGCACACCATGCAATCTAATGATACCACTAACATACAATCTAGCTAAACTCTCTACCGACTACTTCTTCTTCATAGGAAGAAATGAGCAGTCTTCGAGAATCTATCTACAACAACCCAAATCGAGTCATTGCCCCTTCTAGATCGAGGCAAACCCGAAACGAAGTCCATAGTGACAGCTTCCCACTTCCACACTGGGATATCCATCCTCTGCATAAGGCCGGATGGTCGCTGCCGCTCGGCTTTCACTTGCTGACATACTAGACATCTAGACACATAATCCGCAACATCCTTCTTCATGCCGGACCACCAAAATGATCTCTTCAGGTCTTGATACATCTTAGTGTTACCGGATGAATAGAGAATAGCGACCTATGAGCCTCCGCTAACACATGCTCACGGACATCTACTACATCAGGGACACAGACACGGTGCTGAAATCTAATCACACTGTCCTCATCACGAGCAATGCCCGCCTTACCCACTAACTCTAACAATCTAGGGTCGGCTTTCTGCTGCTCAATCACCTCATCCAAGACTGAGGATCTAAGGGATAGTTGAGCTGCAAAAGCCTGACACAGAGATGGCTCTAACTCGGTCATAGAGCACGCTGCATCCTCCAACATCTTCCAATTCTGCTAGAGCGAAGACCTCTTTCTACTAAGAGCATCTGCTACGACGTTCGCCTTTCCAGGATGATACTGAAGGTCGAAGTCATAGTCCTTCAAGAACTCAATCCATCTCCTCTGCCTCAGGTTTAATTCCTTTTGGGAGAAAAGATACTTCAAGATCTTGTGGTCGGTAAACACCTCAAATCTGACACCATAAAGATAGTGCCTCCAGATCTTTAGTGCATGAACCACAGCTGCGAGCTCCAAATCATGAGTCGGATAGTTCCTCTCATGCTCCTTCAACTGACGAGAAGCATAAGCCACTACCCTCTCTCGTTGCATGAGTACACAGCCTAAACCAATCTGAGATGCATCCGTATAAATGGCAAAACCTTCTGGACCACTAGGCAATACCAATACCGGAGCAGAAGTAAGCTTAGCCTTCAATAGCTGAAAGCTACGCTCACATGCCTCAGACTATACGAACTTCTCACCCTTCCTGGTCAGCTTTGTCAAAGGGGCGACGATGGATGAGAAACCCTCAATGAATGACCGATAATAATCAGCTAACCCAATGAAACTACGAATCTCCGAAGGAGTCTGGGGAATCTCCCAATCCATAACTGCTTGGACCTTGTTGGATCAACAGCTACACCAGCGCCGGAGATCACATGCCCGAGAAAGTGAACCTCGCGCAACCAGAACTTGCACTAGCTGAACTTCGCATACAGCTTGTGCTCACGAAGAACCTCTAAGACTAACCTCAAATGCTGACGGTGCGTGGCCTCATCCGGAGAATAGACCAACACGTCATTAATGAACACAACAACAAAGCTATCTAAATACGGACTAAACACTCGGTTCATGAGATCCATGAACGCTGCAGGGGCGTTGGTAATCCGAAAGGAGAACCAAGAACTCATATGTCCATAACGGGATCTAAATGCCGTCTTGGACACATCCTCACTCCTAATCCGCAGCTGATGATAACCAGATCGCAAGTCAATCTTGGAAAGACTGATGCATCCTGCAACTGGTCAAACAGATCATCAATCCGAGGTAAGGGGTACCTGTTCTTCACAGTCACTTGGTTCAACTTCCTATAGTCAATACACAACCTAAGTGACCCATCTTTCTTCTTGACGAACAATACAAGTGCGCCCCAGGGGAAACACTAGGGCGAATGAATCCCTTATCAAGCAATTCTTGCAATTGCTTCCTCAACTCGGCTAACTCTGCAGGGGCCATCCGATATGGGGCCTTCGAGATAGGAGAGGTGCCTGGAAGCAACTCTATAGTGAACTCTATCTCCCTATCCGGTGGCAATCCAGACAAGTCATCGGAAAGACATCTGGAAAATCCTGCACCACATCGATCTCTGCAAGAGTCAGTGACGAACCAGCATCGGGTACTAGCATAACGCTGGCAAGAAATGTGTCATAACCCTTGTTCACCATGTGCATCGCCTTCATGGCAGAGATGACTAACTTTCCCGCTAAGTTCTTTGGCAAGGGATGAGAGAACTCGTCCTCACCAGGAATGCGGAAAACGATCCTCTTTTGACGACAATCCACTAACGCATAGTGCTCCTCTAGCCAATCCAGACCAAGAATAGCATCATAGTCCTTCATCTTTAGCAAGAAGAAACACCCATCTAGGATTCTATCCTCAATGCACACAGGTAACGACGGAATGCACTTCCTAGTCGATACCGTACCCGCAGGGGTGTGCACAGAAAAAGGGACCTCTAAGTCCTCAGACTCTACACCTGACTCTAGGGCTAACTGCCTAGCGAACCGCTCGAAATGAACGAGTGAGTAGCACCCGTATCAAACAAAACCCGAGCGTGCACACCTAAAAGCAAAACTGTACCTTCGGTGACATGCTCCGCCTGCTCGGCGTGCTCACGTGCCAAAGCAAACACTCGAGCTGGGGCTCGAGGCCTTCCTGTCTTCCTGTAGCTGGCGCGGCTGCCGCTACTGCTGGTGCTGGCGCTCCACCCTGAGCTCCTTGCTGAAGTCTTGGGCAATCTTTGATCTTGTGGTCACTGCTCCCGCACTTCAAGCATCTACCCGCTACCAACCACACTCGGAACCACCGTGTGTCTTCCCACAATGGGGACACTCTTTCTTCACACCAGGGGAACGTACAGAAGGTATCTGAGAGTTGCTGACTGTCACGGATCGCTGCGGTGTCTGGCACACCATTTTCTTCTTATCCTGCCGCTGGAATGTCACTGCCGGCCTCTTCTGTGAAGCCTTCTTTTCCTCCAGATATTGCTCCATTTCTCCCTCCTGCCTGCAGACAGCACTGAGGGCCTCGTCTAGCGTGCGGTGGTCAAATGCCACGAGTCTCGTCCGTAGTGATGGCTTGAGTCCCATCACGAATTTCTTCGTCTTCCTGCACTCATCCTCTACGATATGCGGTGCATACTTAGAAAGTTCATAAAACCTTGCCTCGTATTCCAGCACGGTCATGGAGCCTTGCGTCAGGGAGAGAAATTCCTGCTCCATTTTGTCCTGGATATGCTCTGGGACGAACTTGACTCGAAAGAGTTTCACGAACGCGTCCCACGTCACGTCTACTGCTCCGTCCTCAAAGCGTGTACGTAGTAGGGAGGACCACCATACATCCGCTCTCTCCTGCAATACACCTTCATAAGCACCAACTAACAAATTCTAAATTAAGCAGAACATACAAACATACAAAATTAAAAGTCTACCTAGAATGTAGGTGGCTAATGTCACCTTATCCTCATCAGGGCACCTGATGGCTCGAAGATTTTCTCTGTCTCCCTTAACCAGCTTTCTGCCATTAATGGATCACTCTCCCCCTTAAAAGAGGGTGGGGTCATCCTCTTGAATCGCCCCATGATGGAGGTCCACCATGGTCCTGAGCTGGTGCCTGAGCCTGCTACATTCACAATAAACAATATACGATAGACACAATATCATGCAATTTAAATAGCAACCTACTTAGTTGTTTCATTATTCTACCTTGGCCTCCAACTGTGCCTGGAGTACTGCCTGGGTATGAGCCCACGTCTGCATGGCTTGTACCAGACCTTGCATGAATACTTCGTAATCCACAGGCGGAGGTGGGGGAAGTATAGGGCCTAGTGGTGCTGGGGCCTGTTGCTCCGCCTACTCATCACGTCGCGGCTCGTCCTCACGGGCCGACGCTCCACCACGCCTACCTCTCGAAGCCATGGCTGTAATAAATTTCAGCCAACATTAGAGCTAGGTTACTAAGTTTTCTAACCATTTTCTTATCTATCTTTCACTTTTTATTAGTGTTTTCTACACATGTGGACATACCTAGCATGCAATGGGGATGATGACTTAGGTATATTCATGTGCAATCTCAACCGGTCACTCTGAAACCAATCTCTAAGACGGCCCTCATTATACCGGTACGGTTATACCAACCCACGTCGGTATAGCGAGAGTCCTCACAGTGGGACATTTACCCAAACGCTACAAACAACTGAGATACACGCAAATATATAACAGAGTAGCGGAAGTAAAAGACAAATGTCCTCATTTATTCATCATCCACATTAAACATAAATGAAATTTGCAATTAACATTTAGAGCTAAAAGTTCACATAATTTAAATTGCTGAAATTTAAATACATAATGTCCACACTTATACATTCTTTTCATGATAACTCTAGTACAATGTTCAATTACATACTATGAAATGCACAAGTCACAAAGAAACTCCAAGACTAATCTCCACGCTCGGAGTCCGTCTCCACTGTCTCCTCCAACGGTGCCACGCCACCGACTACACCTGTACGCCGAAGCAAGGAGTGAGTCTAAAGACTCAGCAAGCAACACTACTCATAACATACACGTATAAGTCATAGCGGTTTCTACATGCACATTCAAAATTTTCAACACATGGCATGCTAGTCATTTGAAAGTTTCAACCTATCATGAAAGTTTTACCAATTAATACATGGATCATGCTTTCAGATTTCTAAGAATAAAACTTACCTATCACATGCTCTCTATTCAATTTACTCGTAGAATTTTGCCTTTAAAGAACCAAGACATGAGAGCTACCAACATGAACACTGTGCATTTATGAAAGGAAAACACAACTAGCATGAGTTTTACATGTTCTTAAGCACATACATAGACATTTTCACATGCTTTAAGTTACTGGTTTCACATGGTTTAATGGTTGTAAACCTACACATGAGAGCTACAATGTTGTTTAAAACATACCACGTGAACAACCAATCATGCTATTTTGTACACGTGCTCATCAATTATCCCTAACATGGATTCTAGACATTTTTGCACATATAAACATGATGATAACAACATGAAATTACTGATTTCACATGGTTTCAGATTTGTCTCACATGGATTTCAATGTCATATTCTCACATTTAGAATTTCACATTTTTTTTACACAAGTTTCCTCTTTCACATGGTTACACTTTGCACATACACATTCACATTGTTCACTTACACATTTACACATGAACACATACACATTACACATTACACATTTTAGGTGCCGTGACACATAGTCCAAACCACCAAAGAAGGACATATACACATCACATTACACATAGACGCCATCTAGGCATTTCAATGGCGACTCTTGGACTGCGCAGACCGGGAGAACAAGTCTCCACCCTAACCAGTGGTACTTGTCCACCTCTAGGATTTCCCCCTAATGCCCTTAGGGTCACTTACACATTGAACCTTCTCAGGGGGACTTTTCCCTGATACGGTTCCACTGCCCTCTGTGGAAGCATGTCACGCTTGGCACATTTACACATTTTACCAATTTTACACATGGTTTTACACATATCACTTTTCATCTCATTCACTTTCTCACTCACTTCACATCCTCTGTTTTCCTATCATGACACTACAGATTTCAGGCATTAACACACAGTAAATTCACTAATCAGGTTGGGTTTAAACATATCTACCACCTTACGATAACATACATAGATTTTTACATTTCACATGGAAAAATACATAACTCCTTATATACTGGTCCAAATGACCTGAAATTTTAACCACATGCTATTTTCGGGTTCGGTCATACATTCAATTTTACAGATTTTTCTGAGCTAAATGGGATTTACAGTAAATAAAATGTCTATTTAGCATGCCATTCATAATTTAAGTTGATATGGACTTATACACACAAGTCAAAATTTTAGCAAGCTACTGTCTGCACAGAGACTACTGTTATATGCATGATTTGAGAATACATAATTACCATAAATCATACAACTATAGATCGATCACCACAATCTTTCTTGCATGCCCTTTTTATTTACCGAACCGAATTTATTAGCAATTTATGCAAGAATGGACAATTTACCAAAAATTGAGTATACGCATACTAATCCACTAATCTTCATGATCTGACAAAATTGAAGCATTCAGACTACTCCTAATCATAAAGCATAGATTGGCAAGATTATCAACAAATCATGCTTACAAATTTCATGGGATACATTTTCTAACATTCACCATCACACACCACTCATCCACACACCACATTTAACAGTATACATAGTGTATAGGGTTACCATATATCCTCATCACGGAAACCATACCGAAAATAGTTGTATAGGAAGGGCAGAACAGGTCACTTGTTCTGTCCAGAGGAACTTGGCGGCGGTCTCTGGCCGCTGACTCAGTGTCAGTGGCATGGTCGATGGACGCCAAGCATAATCTCAGCGTCCAGTGACCTTGCCGTCAATGCAGGTCTGTGCAGAAACACAGACCCGAGCTCTCAAGTTGGGGTGAATGTGAGGGTCTAGGACTCGAGGGAAAATTCATAAAATTGTAGAATCGACCTAGACACACGGGGACATTATGGTTAGGTCACTTGCCTTGTAGAAATTACTCCAATGGATCTAGGTGCTGGTGAAGCCCTCCTTGGCAGTCCCAAGAAGGTGCAGAACGTCCTCCTAGATCTTCTTCCTCCGGGATCCTAGATGGTCTCCACAGCAAGGAAATGTCGGGGAAGCCTCCTCCTTTGCTCCAGCTATCCTCTTGTCGTGGAAGATGGCCGAATCTAGCTCCAGAAAGTCGGATCTTTGGGTTGCAAGGTGGGGGTTTTCTCAGTTTTTCTTCTAGGGTTTTCTTTCTCTTGCAAAGGGTGAAGAGAGGGGTGGGAGAAGGCAGATCCGGATTCAGACATATGGGGAGGCCTCTCTCCCACTCACAGGGTGACAAGATAGCTCTCAGAGCCATGGGACACCTCCCCAATGGCTGAGCTTTCTTGTTTCCGAATTTCTGGCTCTGCTGCGCATGCAGGCAGAGAAATAGGCGTCCATATCGTTAGACGCCAGGATTAGTGTTGGCGTCCATGTCTGGACGACTGACACCACCTCAACGGCTAGGGGTTGACGCCAAGATGGCCTTCGGCCAGAAGTCTAAAATATGCAGAAAACCATGCATACCACGCATATATACATGCAATATGCATATGGTAGTGTATCCATACTATCACCATTCAATACATGCATTATTTACATATAATATAAACACATGCACACGTAATTGTACTAATTAATAAGTACGTAAATACGTATATACATACACAAACACAAATATACACACCCAAATACAAATAATGCGACGGAAATTCGAGGGCCTTACAATCGTCCTCTCTGACTATCCATCTGCCTGTGGTGGAAAGCTGAATTAAGCTTCTGTTGGGAACGCAATGTCTCCTATAGACCCTACTGCAACCTCAAAGTAAACCTGGGGTCTCTATTGAGATGATGGACTTAGGTACACCATGCAGGCTCACAATGCTATCCACATGCAGCCTTGCTAAACTCTCCACAGACTGCTTCTCTCCTCATGGGCAAGAAGTGAGCAGTCTTAGAAAATTGGTCCACAACCACCCAAACTGAGTCATTGCCCCTAGAAGATCTGGGCAAACCTGTCATGAAGTTCATGGTGATTGCTTCCCACTTCCACAATGGTATCTCCATCTTCTACATAAGGCCTAATGATCTCTTATGTTCGACCTTCACCTGCTGGCACAGAAGACACCGTAACACATACTCTGCCACGTCCTTCTTCATGCCTGACCACTAGAAGAATCGCTTCAAGTTTTGGTACATCTTAATGTTACCTAGATGAATGGAGAACCTCAACTTGTGAGCTTCTACTAGCACTTGCTCCTTGACATCTGTAATATCTGACACATAGACTCTGTGCTGGAATCTGATCACATCATCCTCGTCTCGAGAAATGCCTTCTCTGCCCACCACCTCCTAAGGCTGGGGATCCTCACTCTGCTACTCTACAATGCTATCCAGAATAGTAGACCTGATGGACAACTACCCCACGAATGCCTAGCATAATGAGGCTCTAACTCAGTCACGGCGCATGCCGCATCCTTCAACATCTTCGAATCCTACTGTAACATGGATCTCTTCCTACTGAGTGCATCTGCTACGACATTCGCTTTTCCTACATGGTATTATAGCTCAAAGTCGTAGTCCTTCAAGAATTTAATCCATCTTTGTTGCCACAAGTTCAACTCTTTCTGGGAGAATATGAACTTCAAACTCTTGTGGTCTGTGAACAACTCGAACCTAACACCGTACAGATACTATCTCTAGATCTTTAGTGTATGGACCACAGGTCGCTAACTCCAAGTCATGGGTTGGATAGTTACGCTCATGCTCCTTTAACTGGTGAGAAGCATAGGTGACTATCTTACTATGCTGCATAAGTACACATACAAGGCCTATCTATGAAGCATGTATATAGATCACTAAGCCATCTACACCGTTCAGCAGGATCAACACAGGTGTAGATGTCAACCTAGCCTTCAACTTTTGAAAACTGTCCTCACACTCCTCGGACCACATATACCCAACGCCCTTCCTAGTTAGCTTGGTCAAAGACACTGCAATAGATGCAAAGCCCTCAATAAATCACCTGGAGTAACCAACTAGCCCAAGAAACCTCTTAATCTCAGAAGGTGTCCTCGGAGTCTCCCACTCTAACACAACCTGCACCTTCCCTGGATCAACTACAACTCCAGTGCCTGAGAAGACATGCCCAAGGAAGTGAACCTCGTGCATCCAGAAGTCACACTTGCTGAATTTAGAGTACAACTTGTGCTATTACATAACCTCTAGTACCATCCTCAGATGCTCTCTGTGAGAAGCCTCATCCAGGGAGTACATCGGCACATCATCTATGAACACCACTACAAAGCTGTCCAAGTATGGCCTAAACACCCTGTTCATGAGATCCATGAATGTTGTATGTGCGTTGGTCAAACCGAAGGGTAGCACAAGGAACTCATAGTGTCCATATCTGGTTCAGAATGTCATCTTGTATATGTTGTGCAATATTTTTTACAAATGCTTACTTAAAGTTTTTGCTTATGACAAATCATTATCTTATTATAAAACTTTTTACATTGATAACGGCTCATGAATATTTTAGTAGTCATCTTTTAGTAAACAATGTATCAACTTTCATCTGAGAATTTTCTAAGCCCACAACCTATACATATATCATATTGACTCCAACTCGTGAAAAGTCGAAGTGTTGAACTATCTTACTCTGACTCCCAAGAAGTCAAAGTCAGATACTGTGTTGAACCGAACCCGCTCCAACTCTTGAAAAGTCAAAGTGTGACCTACTCCAACTTCTCTAAAGTTGGTCTATAATCGTTCTAACATCGATTACTATATGTATCATTCTACTCCGATCTGACTTCTCTAAAGTCAAAGTCTATAATCGATCTCACATCAACTACTCTATTATCATTCCACTCCGACTTCTCAAAAGTCAAAGTATGGTACCTACTCCGACTTCTCTACAATTGAAGTTCATAATCGATCTCACATCGATTACTGTTATTGTTGATCTTACTCCGACTCCTCTAAAGTCGAAATATGATTGAACAACTAGAGAAGTAATCTGACTCCTTGAAAGTTGAAGTAGGGTATCGACGTTTGTTATCAATTGTACTTAGATGTTTTAATGACTGTTATTATTCTTGCAAAACTATTAGTATACTATTACTGTGATTAATTTTTTAATCCTTATGAAATCATCTATTGAACAAAGATCAACATATGATCTACACTATAATATTCTCTGTGTTATCTAAATTATAATCTCTAAATGAGCATTGTACTTCTCTATTCTTCTTTTGTTAATACTTCTGTCATAAATATTTTTGAAGCTCAAATTATTAGTTTATTTTCAAGAACAGCTATGTGTCTTTCAAAGACATCTATAAGCATCCTTCAGAATGTCAGGTTTCCAGATTTTAAGGAAAAGTTTCGTTGCAGCAATACGGCACGCCAAGCAGGTGTCCATTCCCTTTTTAATACTCACCTAACTTTGTATTGTACAAAGGACAGACTCTCTTTAGAACTGATAGATATCTATTATAAAGTACTTGTCTCCTACTTTTTATTATTATTATATATCTCAATGTCTAACCTCAAGATGGAGAAAAGACTCTGTATGGTATGATGTTTGTAGATATCCAAGAAAGCTATCTGAATAGAACCATACAGCTACCTCTATAGCCTGGAAGCCGTTGAGACTCAAAGATAGAAGACAAGCAGTCTCAAGCTATCTGAAGATATGATAGTGTCCTCTCAAGAAGTCTCAAGCTGTCTAAAGACCGAACGTTCAAATTCAATAGCTACCTCCCAACGGGACAAAAAGACTCTGAAGGTTATATAAGGAGCTGAAGTTTGAAAGACAGATGACATGAATGCAGGATAAGCATACACGACCACATACAACCATTCAAAAAGAAGAGAGAAAAGTTAACAAGATCTCAAGAGAGCCATCTATTCAAGTTTCAACTTCGTGCTCTCTTGCTTTCAGAAGTTTTTTTTTTGGGTGGCGTTTAGTTTTTCTAGATCTTATTAGTCCACCCTCTTGTATCAGAAAGAGTTAGAGCTTTCTATTGTATTTGTAATCTCTTTCTGATCTCCTGTGTTTGCTCATTCTCTGAGCAAACACACTGTGCTTATTTTAGTGTTGTAACCAGCAGAGGGTCTGTTCCCTTTAGTTCCTCTTTTGTAGAAGGGAGGGCCTACTGCCGTAGGGGGTTGTAATACCCCTCTATGAAGGGAAGACTTGCTTGGGAGCAAGTGGGTTGTAATACCTCTCGGTTAAGAGAAGGCCAAGTGTTCTTGGCAGTTAGTGAAAATCCCAAGGGGTTCTTGCGGACTGGATGTAGGACTCCTGATTGAAAGGAGGTTCGAACCAGGATAAATTTTGTGTGCTTTTGTGTGATTGTTTCTGCCAAGATTTCACTTGTTTCACACACACCACACTAAGCACTAATAATGCTATCTAGTGTTATCTTATTTTCATAATAATTTTTAAAGTGAAAGAAGTCCTATTTACCCCCCTCTAGGATATCTAAACTCCATCTTCATCTAACAAGTGGTATCAGAGCAGGTCTTCTCAGAAGAATCGAAAGATTTGAGAAGAGATGGCAACTGAAGCTCACAACTATAAAGGATAGTCTGTAACATGACCACCATTCGTTGATGGTGAAGATTTTCAATATTGGAAGATGTGAATGTAATCATTCAAGGCACAGACTATGATCTGTGGTAGGTAATAGAACAAGGTGACTATGCTATACTTATTGATGGTACTTCTGCACTATCTATAGCTTATAAAAGGAATATGTCTCTAAATTATAAAGCTAAAAACTATTTATGTTGTGTATTATTTAAAAGAGAATTTAATAGGTTATCTACTTGTAGAACTGCAAAAGAAATGTGGGATAAATTACAAGTAACCTATGAAGGAACTAATAAAGTTAAGCAAACTAGAATAGATATTATTGTCTCTCAATATGAACAGTTTAAAATGTTACCTAATGAAAATATCACCCAAAAGTATAATAGATTTACCAATATAACAATTGGTTTAAGTTCATTAGGTAAGAATCTTACAAATAAAGGCACAGTTAGAAAAATTCTTTGATCACTAACTCATTCTTGGACTCCCAAAGTAACTGCAATGATGAAACTCATGACCTTACAGAATTTTCTATTGATAAACTAATTGGCTCTCTCATGGCTCATGAAATTAACATGGAAGGATTTTTTGAAAGCACTTC
This sequence comes from Colocasia esculenta, assembly GCA_014218235.1. Lineage (NCBI taxonomy): Eukaryota > Viridiplantae > Streptophyta > Magnoliopsida > Alismatales > Araceae > Colocasia > Colocasia esculenta. The sequence continues at coordinate 148,617,659 of CM024757.1, forward strand.
GATAAAGAAAATGCCAAATGTTTTGAAAGTTGCAGATTCTTTCTCCTCATCCTCTGAATACTCTAAGGAAAAATCTTAAGACAGTGATAATGATGATGCATTGCTGTCTAGAAGACTTCAGAGAATTCTTGAGAAGAAGAAGTATGGATCCAAGAGATACTTCATGAAGGAAAAGAGGAAAAAGAACCAACATACTATGAATGCAAGTAGCCAGGACACTTCAGATCTAAATGTTCAAAGCTTAAAAGAATAGATCAAGCTGACAAGCATGAGAAAAAGAAGGAGAAATAAAAGAAATATAAAAGACACAAGAAGAAGGCAATGTCAGCAGCTTGGGATAATTAGGAAGTGACAAGTTCAGACACATCAAGCTCAGAATCAGAAGAAGAACAAGTAAATCTAGCCCTCATGGCAGGACTAGATCAGGTAACTTCTAAAATTTTATTCACTCCATGTTCAGAATCTGATTCAGATAGTCTAGAAGATGCATTTAATGAATTGTATGATAAATACAAATTTTTAGTTAAATAAATGAAAGTAGTTAAGCTAAATTTGATAGACCAAGAAAAATCCAATACTTTTCTGAAAACTGAAATGGAAATATTAGGACAGCATCTAGTTGAAACTAAAAGAACAAATAAATTGTTGGGTGAAGATTTAAAGATTAAAAATGGTAAAATCATGGAACTCGAAACTAAGTTTAATGAATTAAAAGATGATGAAAAATTGAGAGAAGAAAATAATTATTTAAGAGATACCATAGACAAAATAACAAACTGCAAAACATCCTTAGTGGTAAAATTAAAAGATGCTAGAACAGGTAAAAGAAATATGGAGACGGATATAAATCACCAATAAATGAAGAGGAAATTGTTTATCCTAAACAATATCAAACTCCTAAGTTTGTAAAATAAAAATTAATCAAAAATCTTAAAAGGGTTAATCAATATGTTTACAAACAGAAACTTAAGACCAACAATACTACAAAGTCAAAGCATGCATATGATTTGTGTTGTAGTCATTGTAATCAATTAGGACACACTGTTAGCACATGCACCACTAGACATTTGTGTTGGATTCCTCTTTGATCTTAAGGTAATGGTATCCTGAGTGCATATCAATCTTGGAGAACACTGAACTGGACTAAAGCTAATCGAACAAATCATCTATGTGAGGTAAGGGATTCTATTCTTTACCATCACTTGATTGAGCTTCCTGTAGTCAATGCACAGCTTAAGGGATCCATCTTTCTTCTTCACGAATAGAATAGGTGTGTCCCATGGTGAAACACTCGGGCATATAAACCCCTTATCAAGCAACTCCTGCAGTTGTTTCCTAACCTCGACTAGCTCTGCAGGTGCCATCTAGTAGGGAGCCTTAGAGATAGGTGAGCTGCTTGGCAGCAACTTGATAGTGAACTCTATATCCCTCTCTAGTGGCAATTCAAACAAATCATCAGGGAACACGTCTGGAAACTCTCGCACAGCCTTGATCTCCCCAAGGGTAGGTGACTGATCGATCTTAGGAACTAAGACCACACTGGTAAGAAAAGCATCACAACCCTTGTTCACCATCTTCATAGCCTTCATAGTGGAGATCAGGAACTTTCCCGCTAAATTCTTAGGCAAAGGATGTGAGAACTCATCCTCACCAGGAATGCGGAAAGTAATCCTCTTCCTTCTACAATCCACCAAGGCATAGTGCTCCTCAAGCCAATCCAGACCATGTATTGTGTCATAATCCTTCATCTTGAGCAAGTAGAAGCACCCAAACGAGTCCCGTTCCTCAATGCACACAAGAATGGATGTGATGCACTTCCTGGTCGCCACGGTACTTGCAAGGGTACGTATCTGGTGATCAGTTTATCCCCATGTAATTTAAATTAATTACATATCTATTTTGGTGATTAAAAAAACTATATAAAGTTTAATCTAACATATTTTCTATGAGATTTGAGTATAAGAAATGAAACAAGGAATATGAAGCTAAATGGGTAAGTAGTATTTATTCTATAGCAATGTAAGTTCAAAGCATGAAATTTTCTAAGTTCACATTGACTCGTTAGTTGGTATAACGATTTCCTTTGAATCATACGGATTTCCTCAATCACATCTATTTTGATTCTATAACGATTTTATAAGTCATTGCTATTCTATTGCAGTCCATCTTTACAACGATTCATTAAAGTGATCGCAACGATTTGCCATCACAACGATTCAATAAGTGATCGCAACGATTTGCCCTCACAACGATTCGTTAAGGTGATCGCAACGATTTGCCCTCACAACGATTCGTTAAGTGATCACAATGATTTTCCCTCATAACGATTCGTTAAGTATTCATAACGATTCACTTCCATAACGATTCGATAAGTGATCACATTGATTTCTTAAGAAAGAACAACGATTTGCTCTCACATCGATTTGATAAGTGAGAACAACGATTTCAATGTCACAACGACTCATCAAGTTTCAAAACGATTTGATTCTTGTAATGATTCGATAAGTTACATAACGACTCTGTTACTGTAACGATTCATTAAGTTACATAACGACTTGGTCGCTGTAACGATTCGATACAGCAAACAACGATTCATTCACATTATCTTCAACGATTTGATTATAACGACTTGTGCACAATGATTTGCTTATGGAGTCACAACAATTTGTCTCTACAACAATTTGGTTATTCATGCATAACGATTTATATATGCATCGATTTGCTTATGAGAGCACAACGGTTTACATGAACATCAACTCATTTGCATAACGATTTCATAAGTCATACATGTAACGATTTCATGGAATATAACGACTTGATATTTGAACTCGTCTCTGAGTTCGTTGAAAAGTCAAAGTCTTCACGTATATCCTTCTGACAACCATGCATTTATTATGACTGAATGTATCACTGCAGTGCATGCAATCGATATCTTCTATTCTCATGCTTATTCTGTAAACATCTTTTTAGAAGAACAGAATGGAACTTCTACTTCTGTATAAAATCAATCTAACGTTGACTGATAATAAGAGACAGCTTAGGTGTCTATTGTTTAGCATTTAAATACGTGCAGGTCTCTGACAGCGCACCTCAATACAACGTTGGACAGTACAGAAGATAACGGACATCATCGAAGATCCTCTCTCTTGTTGCGTGCATGGAAAGCTAAGGACTGCTAAACAAGAAGCTCTACAGAACCATGCAGTCTAATGTAAACGAAAGCCTAGAGACAACATACATTTCAACGTTCGAATTTTAAATAGAAGATATATAAAGAAGACTAAAGCTCCAAAACTACACAACTCTTACAACAATCTTTAACAAGCTTTTCTGTGAGCATCTGATTGAGAAAAAAGCCTCACCCCTTTCATTGTCTAGCTCTTAGCTCTCTGCGTTCATTGTGTTAGTATTGAGAGCTTCTGAAAACTGAGAGTGTCCCTCTCTGTAGATCTTTTCCTCTCAGTTTTAGCTTCAGATCCAGCATTGTTTAAGCTTGATCTAGGGGCTTATTTTCATTAACACTTCTCTTGTGTTTGCTCCCTTCATGTTGAAGGAAGACCTGGGGTTACCAGGGTGTGTGTTCCCTTCGAGTAGAAGGAAGACCTAGTGGTATTTAGGGTGGTGTATGTCCTCTTCGGGTTGTGAAGAGAAGACCAGCTGTGACTGGGTGTGTAAAGGTCCATAAGGGGGACTGTACCCTTAGATAGTGAAAGCCTAAGTTGTTGCTCAGGGACTGGACGTAAGACTCCTGTGGAGAGGAGGTCTGAACCAGGATAATTCCCTATGTAGTCTGTGTGCTTGCTTTGCATTTACTATCTTTCTTTACTAAGTCTAACACCCATCGATGTGTGTTCTGTGTGACTATTTTATGAATAGGTTTAAGCTACTCATTAATTTTAAGAATCCCATTCACCCCCCCTCTGGGCTTGCTAGATGGGAAACAAGTGGTATCAGAGCTAGTCTCTTCGATAAAGAAGAAGATCCAACGATCTTAAGAGAAAAAGATCAAATGGCAGCCCAAGGTCACTCCGATGGAGAAGATTACACCTACTGGAAAACAAGAATGGAATACTTCCTACAAGGATTCGATTTTCAAATATGGTCCATAGTGGAAGAAGGTGATCTAGTTGTTCTAAACAACAGAGACAACTGGACAGAAGATGATAGAAAGAAGATATCTCTCAATTGCAAAGCTAAGAGCATATTATGCTGTGCACTTAGCAAGAAAGAATTTAATAGAGTTTCAGCCTGCAAATCAGCGATGGAGATGTGGGAGAAGCTAAGAATCACATACGAAGGTACTGACAAAGGAAAAGAAACCAGAATAGACATTCTGGTGACACAGTACGACAGGTTTCAGATGCAGTCAGGAGAAACTATTACACAGATGTTCAGAAGATTTACAGACATCACCAACGGGTTAGCTGGATTAGGAAAAAGCTATGAGATGGGAGACATGGTAAGGAAAATCCTTAGATCCCTACCATCCTCTTGGACTCCCAAGGTGACAGCAATAGAGGAAGCAAATGATTTGAAAAGAATGTATTTAGAGAAACTCATTGGATCCCTTATGGCCCATGAGATTAACATGGAAAGGTTAGGAAAATCTTCTAGTAGAAAGAAGTACTCCAATCCACTCAAAGCTGAAGAAGACTTATCAGAAGAATTTTCAGACAATAATGAAAGCAATGAAGACGACGAAGACGAAGAAGCGATGTTATCAAGAAGGCTACAAAGAATACTAGCAAAGAAGAAAAAGTATCAGTCCAGTAGAAGATATTTCAAGAAAAACAAAGACTTTAAGAAGACAGAAGGAAAGGATCAAAAGAAAGCTGAGCCTACATGCTATGAGTGCATGAAGCCCGGACATATGAGAGCAGAATGTTCGAAGCTGAAGAAAAGTGAATTCAGAAAGAAGGAAAGTTCAAGAAAACCAAGAAGATTCAATAAGAAAGCTATGGCAGCAGCATGGGACAACAGTAGTGACTCAGACAGTGAGTCAAGCTCAAGCAGTGAAGAAGAAGAAGCAACTTGGCACTCATGGCCAACACTGAAGAAAAGGTAACATCAGACTCATCTTTCTCTTCCTGTAATGATTCAGATTCAGATAATTGGAAGAAGCTTTTAATGAACTTTATAGTAAATATAGAGAAGTATCAAAATTACTAAAAGAAAATGTTGCTTGCCTAGAAAATACCAATTCAGATTTAAAATCAGAAAATGAGCAAATGGAGAAACAAATCACTGAACTTAAAAGAAGAAATGATATGTTATGCAAATGTCTGAAAGATAAAAATAAACAAATAATAAAATTAGAAAAACAAGAAACCTTAGACGAATTGAAAAAGGAAATTAAAATACTAACAGAAGAAAATGAAAAACTATCAAGCACAATAGAAAAATTTACTAATGGAAAATCAACATTAATATTGAAAGGTGCTAGACAATTAGGTAAAAAGAAACATGGATTAGGTTATACTCCCCCCGATGACGAAGAAACTAAAGTTTATCCTAAAACGTATCCAACTCCTAAATTTGTAACTGAACAAGATACTTCATATAAATCAAACCTTAAGTACGTTCCGTATGAAAATGTAACTAAAACAACATGCTGCAGCCATTGCAACATGCTAGGTCACAGTAAAATAACTTGTCCAACCAAACACAAAAAATAGATAATTAAAAGAAAAATTGATGACACTAACCAACCAGGACCCAAAAGAACTTGGGTACCTAAAGCTTACTATTTTCATTTCAGGGAAACCTTCGAGCATCAGAATGGTATCTGGATAGTGGATGCTCAAGGCATATTTCAGGTAATAGAAAGTTGTTTTCTTACCCCGAAGCTGAAGTAGGCACAGTGACATATGGAGACAACATAAAAGGAACAGTGCTAGGATGCGGATCCGTTGGCATAAAAGAGAAAATGTTTATTGAAGATGTTCTATACATAAAAGGTCTGAAGCACAACCTAATCAGCATAAGCCAGCTATGTGATAGAGGACATCAAATCAGATTCCAAGAGTCAAAGTGCATCATCATAAAGGACGGAGCAGTGATTTTCGAAGCTAATAGAGAAAAGAATCTGTACGTACTTTACCTGGAAGAATTAAAGGATCAGGATATCTATTTAGCAGCAAGTAAGGAGCAGTCAACTGAGCTGTGGCACAGAAGATTGGGCCACTGTAGTTTGGATGGCATGAGAAAGATGATCAAGAGAAGCCTAGTGGAAGGTCTACCAAAGGTCAGCACAAGGATGGACGGTGTCTGTGGACCACCTCTAAACCCTTAGAATTCCTACATATGAATTTATTTGGGCCAATGAGGACCACAAGTCTTGGAGGGAGGAATTTTGGATTCGTTATAGTAGATGATTATTCAAGATTCACATGGGTGTCCTTTCTAGAACACAAAGATGATACATTCGAAAGTTTTGTGAGCTTCAGCAAAAAGGCTCAGAAAGACAAAAAGTTCAGCATTGTTGGAATCCGATCAGATCATGGAGGAGAATTCCAAAATGAGAAATTTGCCAAGTTCTGTGATGACCAAGGAATAGAGCACAATTTCTCAGCACCAAGAACACCACAGCAGAATGGAGTTGCTGAGAGAAAGAATAGAACCCTATTGGATATGGCAAGAACGATGTTGTCATAATATGATCTACCAAGGTACTTTTGGGCTGAAGCAGTTAACACAGCTTGTTACATAATCAACAGGGTGATGATCAGGCTGATTCTAAAGAAAATAGCATATGAATTGTGCAAAGGAAAGAAGCCAAAGATCAGTCACTTCAGGACATTCGAGTGTCCATGTTTCATCACAACAACGGCAAAAGAGACATTGGTAAGCTAGATGCAAAATCAGATGAAGGCATCTTCATGGGGTATGCATGTAAACCTAAAGGCTATAGGGTATTTAATAAGCGTACTTTATTAATTGAGCAAATAGTACACATTATCTTTGATGAAACTAACCACTCCTTGAGGAAGGAAGAAGATAGTGATAATGATGATGCAGATGAATTGTCCAAAAAGCTAAAGAACTCATCAATTGAGGACAAGGAAGATCCACCTCTGGAAGACCTGCAACAAAAGGACATAGTACATGAGAATCTTCCAAAAGAATGGAGATACAAGAAAGATGACCCTCTTGAAAATATTATTGGTGATCCATCTGCAGGGGTAAGAACAAGAGGTAACATAATTCCATGTGATTATTTAGCTTTTGTTTCTCAAATAGAGCCTAGGACAGTCAATGAAGCTATCACTGATGAATCTTGGATTTTAGCCATGCAAGATGAACTAAATCAGTTCAAGAGAAACCAGGTATGGTCACTTGTTCCTAGACCATCAGATCATCCAGTGATTAGCACCAAATGGGTGTTCAGAAATAAATTGAATGAAGCTGGTGTGATCATAAGAAACAATGCCAGATTGGTAGCTCAAGGCTATTCCTAAGAGGAAGGCATAGATTTTGATGAAACCTGTGCACAAGTAGCTAGACTTGAGGCTATTAGAATATTACTTGCATATGCATCTGCATTAGATTTGAAATTATTTCAAATGGATGTAAAATCTGCATTCCTAAATGGGTTCATTAAGGAGGAAGTTTATGTAGAACAACCTCCAGGTTTTGATGACATTGATTTTTCAAATCATGTATTTAAATTGCACAAAGCACTATATGGATTAAAGCAAGTACCAAGAGCATGGTATGATCGGCTAAGTGCATTTCTATTAGATCATGGTTTCACTAGAGATCAAGTAGACAGTACATTATTTGTTAAATCTAAAGTCAAACATATTTTGATAGTTCATATATATGTTGATGATATAATATTTGGTTCTACTGATGAACCTCTTTGCAAGTATTTTGAGAAGATTATGCAGGGAGAATTCAAGATGAGCATGATGGGGGAGCTCAACTACTTCCTTAGATTGCAAATCAAGCAAGGAAAAGAAGGCACACACATATGTCAAACCAAATATACCAAGGAACTCTTAAAGAAGTTTGGATTCGAAAATGCCAAGCCATTATCAACACCTATGAGCACATCAACAAGGATGGACAGTGACAAAGATGGTAAGAAAGTAGATCAAAAGATCTACAGAGGTATGATAGGTTCTCTACTCTATTTGACGGCAAGCAGACCTGATATATTGTTTAGTGTATGCATGTGTGCTAGGTATCAGGCAGATCCTAAATAATCTCATTTAATTTGTGTCAAAAGGATCTTTAGATATTTAGCTAAAACTCATGACTTAGGTTTATGGTATCCAAAATCATGTGAAATTAATTTAGTAGGATACTCTGATGCTGACTATGTTGGATGCAAAATAGACAGAAAAAGTACCAGTGGTTGTTGTCAATTCCTTGCAGGTTGCTTGATATCATGGTCCTCAAAGAAACAAAATTCAGTAGCTCTGTCAACAGCTGATGCTGAGTACGTAGCTGCTGGAAGTTGCTGTACATAGCTTTTATGGATCAAGCAACAACTTGAGGATTATGGGTTACATATCAAGACAATTCCATTGTTATGCGACAACACCAGTGCTATAAATCTAACCAAGAATCCAGTACAGCACACAAGGACTAAACATATTGAGGTTAGATATCATTTCATTCGTGATCATGTAGCAAATGGCAACATTGATACTAATAATCAGTTAGCAGATATCTTCACAAAGGCCTTACCTGAAGAGAGATTTACTTCTCTTAGAAGGGAATTAGGCATGTGTAAATTGTGAAAGAATCATCTGTATAAAATTGAAATATTAATTTTTAGAATTTAAATTATTTTTCCTCTCAAAAACTTGAGCAAAATTCCAATTATTGCCTATCCTTTTAAGTTTGTCTTGACGGTTCGTTATTTTATAAGAGTTTATTCCTATTAAACTCGTTTTTTTTTTTGTCGTTTTCTACTGTTTTGGCGCCTCCAATTTTGAAAAATCATTATTCCTCTTATTTATCCCGAAATCTGTGTGGGAACGATTCACCTCCTACCTTTACCTTTCTCGTCCATCACTTGAGGCGATACCCCGTCGACTCCGGCATCAACTCTCTGAGATTTCAAAGCTTCCAACTCCTTCCCTCTGAAAATTTCTTGAGGGTTCCTATTCCAATCCTCTTTCCAGTCCTCCAGAAACTCTTCCCATTCAAAACCATGGCCACTTCTGGTGTATCCGGTAGCGTAGGGGGCTATGGAGCTGTATTTCTGACCGCCGAGCAACAGAAAGGTTTGCATCCGTAAAGACCAAGCTGTGCGGACATAAGGCTTTAGATGTGGTAGATTTGCAGAAGAATGGCATGGGCAGCGTGACTGCAGCTTTGGACAGATTGAAGTGGACGAAGATGGCCACATTCTCAGAAGTAAGTTACCCTGACCTAGTAAAGGCATTCTATGTATGTCTGAAGACAGAGGAAGATGGGACCTTGACTTCCACGGTCAAGGGTACCCAGATTAGGGTCACACGAGATTTATTAGCATCACTCTTTGGTGTGACTACTTCCGAGTTCATACTGTGGATATCCACGCGAAAGGATTAGGGATTGTTGGTCCTGAATAGAGATTGAAGGATGGCAAGTTAGATATCAACCAGTTAAATGCATTTAATCGCCTTCTGCACTTCATTGTCTGTCAAATTTTGATCCCCCGAAGTGCTACCTTTTCAACTTGTACCAAGGTGGACTCAGACTTGATGTTCTGGGCCATCCAGAACAGGAAATCAACATAGCAGAGATTATGATTGAAAGGATGAAGTTTGCAAGCTCGCAGGTATGGGATAAGAAGAGAAAGTTGAACGTCTCTCTACCCTATGCCCATCTCCCGACCAAAGTATTTCAGCATTATGGCATCAGTGTGGTAGGAGATGTTTCTGAGAAGATGGGGCAGGCAATCCGCAGCAGGAACTTAAGGAAGAACAAATTTTCACTTGTAAACGGCCTATGGACTAAGACCTCGGTGGCTGAGGGTGAGGCCATCATTGGCGAAGCCCAAGAAGTCCAGGAAGAGGTAGGAGAAGCAACTGTAGCAGCATCAGTCCCAATGGTTCAAGAGGAATTAGCAGCAGCGGCACCAGCAGCAGCACTAGCAGAAGAAGTAGTGACTCAAGCAGCAACAGATCAACCAGCAGCAGCAGAGGCCAGAGTAGAAGAATCTGTGGCCATTGGCAGCCTAATTGAAGAAATTCCTCCAGAGAATATTTTGCCAATTTTGGGAACCTCTGAAGATCTAAACCCCACCACTATTGTGGCATCCATTCTTAGAGATATGCTGGAATCCATCTCTAGCACTCAAGGGGAGCCTGAGAGATTCAGTGAATCAGTAGCTCTAGAAGCTGTGGCATCAGGCCACACTGATGAGATCATCATGGAGGAAGCTCCCAGTCAGGGGGAGCAAGCAGTTGTTCATAAAAAATATCAGTGGAAGATGCTCCTATTGAGGGGGAGCAATCTATTGATGAGAAGGCAGCACCTCAGGGGGAGCACACTGAAAGTGTCCCCATGGATAATGAAGAGCATGTTGAATTCGAGGAGCCCATTGCAAAGGCACATAGCAAAAGGAAAAGAGTAGCTCATAGGAAGCCCAAGGAGAAGCAACTAAAGATTCAGTTGAAGCCAGTTATTTCAAGGCTCAATGAGCAAGGAAAGACTCTCACATCTCTGCAGTATGATATTCAGTCTATCCTTATCAACCAAACCTCAGCAGCAAGCGTGATTGGAGCCTTGTCCACTGAGGTACACAGCTTGAGAGATGATTTTAAAATGTTCAAGCAATTATGCAGATGGATGAAAGGTGAGTTCGACAGTGTCAAGAAGCTTATCTCTTCGAGGGAGCAATCCACCTCTGCCCCTCCAGCTCACTCACCTGCTGAACCGGTTAGCAATGCAGGGCCATCAGGGCCAAGGCCAGCAGAAGAAAATACAGGGCCATCAGGGCCAACTCCAGCAGAAGAAAGTGCAGGGCCATCAGGGCCAATTGTAGTAGAACCAGCAGGGTCATCCGGGCCACCTGAGGTTGTGGCAGGGCCATTAGGGCCAATGATCTCTGAGGATGTGTCTCCAAGAGTAGAAGAGCCTGCAGCTGCTCCCAAAGCCCATGAGACTTCATCTCTTGCAACACCAGCCCCTCCTTCACCACCCTCTTCATCCACAGCACCTCCAGCTCCCATCACCTTGAAACAACCCATGCCTCACACAATCTCTTCCCCAACTCCTTTTCCATCACAATCCACCTCTCCTCCTGCCTCCTCTACATCCATTCCACCTCCTCTCATTTCCGAAGACCCTCCAGCCTCATCATCTTTTGGAGCCTCCTCTTCCTCTGTTCCTTCTTTAGATGGACCATCCATCTCACCTTTTTCTACTCATCAAACATTTCTCCATCCTCCTACTCCTCCTTCCTTTGTCACCTTCATTCCTGAAGGTGCTCAACTCGAAGGTCCATTTCTAGAAAAGTTCGAGGATGAGTTGGAAATCTCCACCATCCATACAGTTTTGTCAGTTGCCTCTCATGTCCATAGGACTGACTCCTCTAGTCCTGTCTCTAAAAAGAGGAAACTCTCCACTGCTCTTGCTCTTCCCACCAAACCTAAATTTCCTCCTCTTTGGTTTTCCCTCACTATTGAAAATCGGAGGAAACCACTCTATCGAGAATATCTTCAAAAATGTATTCTTGCCACCATTTTTGGTGTTCCTTTTCTAAATCTGACCAATCACCTAAATGTTGTCCTTCCCTACAACCACTTTTCAAAAGCTGATCAATCCAAAATCTTCAAAATGGCTGAATGCAAAACTGAAGATCAGTGGGCCAAAGGGCACTCGGCTCTCTATAGGAAATATCTTCTTGCAAAGTCAGATAGGTTTCCACCCAAGGACTCTCCACTAACTCTCTCTGAGTGGTTTGTCATTCATCATAAATCCCTCTGGGCTCCTTTCATTCAAAAGAAAGTGAAGCTCATCAGGTACTTTCAGTTATTCAATGATTACCGGTATCTTCACAAGTTACCTGAAGTCCAGTTGGGACAGTTCCAGGGAGCAGTCACTTCATTAAAAATTGCAAATCCAGTCAACTACTCTTTCAAAGAGGATTTCGCCACCTTGCAAATTCCAGACTCTGTATTCCTTCCTAAGTTGCATTCCTTGGTCATGGACTCCTCAGTAGGTCCTGTTATCTTTGAGAGATTCGCTCGCGTCATGGGAAGGATATTAGCTCAACAGGGTCGACTTCCATCCTTCCAAAGGTTCATCTTCAGATCACCTAGGCCATATTTCCTATAAAGTCCTTGCTCCTCTACTGTCAGAATGTGAAAGGCTTTCTCCCACTGACTGGGAAAAGCACTATAATCAGTTAGCTCTTCAATTGGAAGCTTTGAACAGCTCCTTTTTTAAGGCTGGCAAGCCTACTCTCACAGCGGAAGCATTCTTGGACCTGAATTCTATCAATTTAGTTCAGGACTCTTATCTTCAGTGGGTCGAGCGGTACAAGCTGTTTTTGGCATTGAAGCAAGATCTTCTACAGCATAAGTTATTCTATCCTATCAAGATCAACCAATTTCTTCGGTTCGCCAGTTTTGGTTCATTCAGTACCTACAAACTTTCCCTTGGCACCGATGAATATGGCAATTTTCTGAGTACTCAGCGGCAACTTTATATTCAAAGGATGTTGCCTGACATGGGACCATCTTACGCAATTTCTTCTGGGGCTTTTCAGGCTTATTTTGAGGAGCAAGAACGACAGGCCTTGAGTTATTCTATCCTATCAAGATCAACCATTTCTTCGGTTCGCCAGTTTTAGTTCATTCAGTACCTACAAACTTTCCCTTGGCACCGATGAATATGGCAATTTTCTGAGTACTCAGCGGCAACTTTATATTCAAAGGATGTTGCCTGACATGGGACCATCTTACGCAATTTCTTCTGGGGCTTTTCAGGCTTATTTTGAGGAGCAAGAACGACAGGCCTTGCCCATTATTCGTCGGCACACCTCTCTTTTGTCTCCTGCTTTTTACATCCCTGTAACTTCTCAGGACAATTAAATATCTCTCTCTTGTTTTCTTACTATCTTTTCTCTCTGTCTTTCTCACCTTGTGGTATCTTTTTGCTTAATGACAAAAAGGGGGAGAAATATAGTACTCCTGAAATATATTTCTTATATTTCCGCAATTTTGTTTAGATTCATTTCAGATTATCTATGCTCATTGTTAAGTTTTGTCATCACCAAAAAGGGGGAGATTGATGATCAGTTTATCCCCATGCAATTTAAATTAATTACATATCTATTTTGGTGATTAACAAAACTATATAAAGTTTAATCTAACATATTTTCTATGAGATTTAAGTACAGGAAATGAAACAAGGAATATCAAGCTAAATGGGTAAGTAGTATTTATTCTATAGCAATGTAAGTTCAAAGCATGAAATTTTCTAAGTTCACATCGACTCGTTAGTTGGTATAACGATTTCCTTTGAATCATAAGGATTTCCTCAATCACATCGGTTTTGATTCTATAACGATTTCATAAGTCATTGCTATTCTATTGCAGTCTATCTTCACAACGATTCGTTAAAGTGATCGCAACGATTTGCCATCACAACGATTCGATAAGTGATCGCAACGATTTGCCCTCACAACGATTCGTTAAAGTGATCGCAACGATTTTCCCTCATAACGATTCGTTAAGTGATCGCAACGATTTGCCCTCACAATGATTCGTTAAGTGATCGCCAAGATTTGCCTTCACAACGATTTTGTAAGTGATCATAACGATTTGCTTTCATAACGATTCGCTTCCATAATGATTCGATAAGTGATCACATCGATTTCTTAAGAAATAACAACGATTTGCTCTCACATCGATTTGATAAGTGAGAACAACGATTTCAGTGTCACAACGACTCATCAAGTTTCAAAACGATTTGATTCCTGTAACGATTCGATAAGTTACATAACGACTCTGTTACTGTAACGATTCATTAAGTTACATAACGACTTGGTCGCTGTAACTTTTCGATACAGCAAACAATGATTCATTCACATTATCTTCAACGATTTGATTATAATTACTTGTGCATAACGATTTACTTATGGAGTCACAACGATTTGTCTCTACAACGATTTGGTTATTAATGCATAACGATTTATATATGCATCGATTTGTTTATGAGAGCACAACGGTTTACATGAACATCAACTCATTTGCATAACGATTTCATAAGTCATACATATAATGATTTCATGGAATATAACGACTTGATATTTGAACTCATCTCTGAGTTCGTTGAAAAGTCAAAGTCTTCACGTATATCCTTCTGACAACCATGAATTTATTATGACTGAACGTATCACTGCAGTGCATGCAATCGATATCTTCTATTCTCATGCTTATTCTGTAAACATCTTTTTAGAAGAATAGAATGGAACTTCTATTTCTGTATAAAATCAATATAACGTTGACTGACAACAAGAGACAACTTAGTTGTCTATTGTTTAGCATTTAAATACGTGCAGGTCTCTGACAGTGCACCTCAATACAACGTTGGATAGTACGGAAGATAACAAACATCATCGAAGATCCTCTCTCTTGTTGCGTGCATGGAAAGCTAAGGGCTACTGAAAAAGAAGCTCTACAGAACCATGCAGTCTAACGTAAACGAAAGCCTAGAGAGACAATGGACATTTCAACGTTCAAATTTCAAATAGAAGATATATAAAGAAGACTGAAGCTCCAGAAACTACACAACTCTTACAACAATCTTTAACAAGCTTTTCTGTGAGTATCTGATTCAGCAAAAAGCCTCACCCCTTGGTTGTCTAGCTTTTAGCTCTCTGCATTCATTGTGTTAGTCTTGAGAGCTTTTGAAAACTGAGAGTGTCCTTCTCTGTAGATCTTTTCCTCTCAGTTTTAGCTTTAGATTCAGCATTACTTAATCTTGATCTGGGGGCTTGTTTTCATTAACACTTCTCTTGTGTTTGTTCCCTTCATGTTGAAGGAAGACCTGGGGTTACCAGGGTGTGTGTTCCCTTAGATTAGAAGGAAGACCTGGTGGTATCCAGGGTGGTGTATGTCCTCTTCGGGTTGTGAAGAGAAGACCAGCTATGACTGGGTGTGTAAAAATCCATAAGGGGGACTGTACCCTTAGATAGTGAAAGTTTAAGTTGTTGCTCAGGGACTGGACATAGGACTCCTGTGGAGAGGAGGTCCGAACCAGGATAATTCCCTATGTAGTCTGTGTGCTTGCTTTGCATTTAATATCTTTCTTTACTAAGTCTAACACCCATCGAAGTGTGTTCTGTGTGACTGTTTTGTGAACAGGTTTAAGGTACTCATTAATTTTAAGAATCCCATTCACCCCCCCTCTGGGCTTGCTAGCTGGGAAACAGTACCAACAAGGCAACCTCGAAGTCTTTTGCCTCCACCCCCGACTCCTCAAGCAATTGCTTAGCGAACCACTCTGAAACAAAAAAGTGTGTAGCACCAGTATCAAACAACACTCGTGCATGCACGCCCATGATCAAGATTTTACCTTTTGTGACATTCTCGGCCTGCTCTACATCCTCACGTGCAAGTGCATACACTCAAGCTTGGGCCCGAGGCCTCCCTGGCATTTCTGTCATGGGTGCCACTGCTGCTACTGTTGTCGGTGCTTGAGATCCTCTCGGTGCAATTTGTTGGAGTCTCAAATAGTCTTTAATCTTGTGCTCTGTACTGCCACACTTCAAGAATTTCCCTGCTAGCTTCCAACACTCAGTCCCACCATGAGTCCTTCCGTAGTGAGGACACTCCTTCTTGTCGCTGGGTCTAAAGTTGGATGCCTGAGGTACAGCCACTAACTAGCTTGGTACTGCCACATGCTACTGCTACTGAAACATGGCCACTTTCTTCCTATCTTGCCTCTAGAATGGTGTCGCGGCCCACTTCTAGGTTGCCTTCTTCTCCTCCAAGTACTAGTCCATCTCGCTCTTCTATCTGCAAGCTACGCTGAGAGCCTTGTCCATGATCCGATGATCGAGGGCCACTAGCCTAATCCTGAGTGATGGTCTGAGCCCCATCATGAGCTTCTTTTCCTTCCTACGCTCATCTGCTACAATGTGTGTGTGGGTGGTGGGGGGGGGGGGGGGGGAGGTACTTAGAAGCTTAGCAAAGCTCGCCTCGTACTCCAAAATAGTGATGGAACCCTGTGTAAGAGCAAGGAACTCTTGTTCAATCTTGTCTTGGATGTGCTCTGGGATGAATTTGGCCTTGAAGAGTCACGTGAATTCAGCCCATGTCACCTCCAACTCTCCATCACCGTACCTAGTACATAGCATAGAGGCCCACCAAACATCGGCTCTCTCCTGCAAAAGATACAATCAATAAGCACCAACTAAACCAAATAGCAACCCACACACATAAGCATATATTTATTCTAAGTACTTGTAACATGTAGGTTGCTAAGATCACTTTATCCCCTTCCGCACACCTGATAGCACAAAAGATCTTGTCTACCTCCCTCAGCCAACATTCAACTAGTAAAGGTTGACTCTCCCCCTTAAAGGAGGGCAGAGCCATCCTCTTAAACTGCTCCATAATGGATGGACCACCATGTCCAACTTCATGAGGGACTGGAGTTGAAGCCTAAACCTGAAACACCATACAATTCATAAGTAAATATACAACAACAAAACAAACTTCTCTAACTCAAAAAATGCCATCCTATGCCAGAAGCTGAGCCTATAGAGTTGCTTGAGTCTAGGCCTGTGCCTACATCACCTATACTAGGCCTTGCATGAACATGCCATAGTCCACGAGTGGTGGTGGTGGTGGCACAAGAAGACCCTACTGTGCTGGGGCCTATTACGTCGGGGCCAACTGCTGCGACGACCCTCCTTATACCGGTACGATTATACCAATCCACGTCGGTATAGTGAGTCTCGTCACAATGGGACATTTACCCAAGCACTAATGCATATGATTGAGATGTACACAAATCTGAATACAGAGTAGCGAAAGTAAAAGAACTAATGTCTTCTCATTTCATCATCCATATTAAACATACATGATCCATATAGCAATTTAAGGAACTAAGTCCACATAATGAAATACAAAATTCAAATTACATTGTTGGTCCACAATTTACATAAGCTTCAATTTCATAAGTCTCAATTACATACTATGAAAAGAAAGTACAAGTCGATAATCCACCACAACTACTCTCCTCGCTCGGAGTCGCTCTCAACGGTCTCCTCCAAGGAAGTAGGATCCACTGCTAAACCTGTACGCCGAAGCAAGGGTGAGTCTAAAAGACTCAGCAAGTAACTTCCATACACATCATACATGCATACGTTGCATAGGCAATTTACATTCAATGACATTAATCAATACATGTAGCATGCTTGAACAACCTTAAGAAGAACCTACCATGATACTTCTATCAAACTTTTATAACACAAGAAACATGGTTCATGTCATTCCAAAATAAAATACATACCGCATGCTTTCTACTTATCTATCCACATGAGAGCTACATTTACATTTAAGCTACAATATGATAGCAAATTAAGCATGGGATTTTCACAAATAAAAAGGAAATACTCCTAACATGGATTCTACCTACTTTTGCACATGTAAACCACCATTGCAAACACATTAAGGTTGCTGTTTTGTCATGAATCTAACATTATCATATCATAAATCACAATTTCACATTCTAACACATTGGTTTCACATGTTTACACATTTACGCATTCACATGTTCACTTACACATTACACATTCACATGTTCACACTATACAATGCCATATACACACATTCACATTGTTCACATTTAGATGCCGTGACACATAGTCTAAACCACCATTAGAAGGACACATTCACATAACACATAACACATAGACGCCACCTAGGCAACACAGTGACGGCCCTTGGTACTGCGCAGACCGGGAGAAGTAATCTCCACCCTAACCAGTGGTACTTACCCACCTCTAGGATTTCATCCTAATGCCTATAGGATTCTAAACACATTGAACTTTCCCGTGGGGACTTTTCCATGGTATAGTTCCACAGCCCTCTATGGGAGCAGTATCACACACGGCACATTTTACACATTTTCCCGTTTATTATACACATAGTTCTCACACAATTGGACACATGACTTACAATTCACCACTTGGTACATGATTCAGTTTTCCATAACATGATGCTACTTCTAATAGAGTTTAACACTTAGGAACCTACACTAATCATGTTGAGAATTTCATTAACAATCATAACCACAATAAGCATACTTTAATAACTAAATTTCACATGGAAATTTCACAACCTCATCTACTATTGCCCAAATCACACAAAATTTTAACCACATGTTGTTGGCAGGTTTCAGATCACTCATGAACATTTTCATATTTTTCTGAGCTACATTGAGTCTACAAAATTTAAAATACTCATTCACATGACATTCATAAAGTAGTTTATCATAGAAGCATAGTGTCAAGGTCAGATTTAACAATTCACTAACCTGCATCTAACATTCATATTATTACATGAATTTTCCCCGAATTTATCAAGCATCATACAATTTACTAAATTTTAAAACATCCTACACATGCTCCCTATTTTTCCATACAAAAATTATAACAAATAGCATGGTCATGGGAAAATTCCGAAATTTTCAGAAACAGGACTGACATACATGCACATCACTCAACAATTTTATGGCACTGAAATTTTGCAGGGATCATATGAACAAAACTCTGCCACATTCAAGGTCTCATCTAACATGCATTTCACATAAACCTAACAATTTATACTAATTGCAGAAATACATAAAATCTCACAACACATTCCATTATCAATATTACATAACATATAATGTTTACAATATATCCTCATGCGAAGGAAATCTGGAAAATAGTTATATAGAAGGAAGAACAGCTCACTGTTCTGTCCTGAAGAACTAAACGGCAATGGCTGGCCGTTCACAGAGGTTAACGGCAGCATCGTCTGCTGCCAAATGAAGAGCTTAACGGCAAGAGATAATGCCGTTAAGTTCCTGTCTGTGCAGAAACACAAATTGAACTCCAAAGATGGGTGAATGTAGGGGTTCCAGGACACGAAATAAATCTCAGAAAATGCCTAAGACCTACTAGACATACACATGGACAATGGGTAAGGGTTACTTGCCTCAGAAAAATTCTCCAAAGGGATCTAAATGGCTAGAGAAGCTCTCCTTGGGCAGTGCCAAGAAGCCTCCAAGATCCTCTTGCTCCGGGTTCTAGGTCGATGTAGGTTGCAACCAGTCGTTGGAGAAGTCTTCCTCTAAGTCCAGACTACCTCCCAGTCGATGTAGATCACCAAAAGATGCTCCAATTTGCCGGATCGAAGCCTTCAAAGTTCAGGTTTTCTCTCTTTTCCTCACAGCTAGGGTTTCCCTTTTGCAAAGAGCCAAGAGAGCTCTCCCATACACAAGGAGTGGTGTTTTATAAGTCTTGGCCTTGGGATCTCGCGCACAGATGATGGGAGAGGTGAGATAGCCATTGGGGACATCTCCTCAATCAGTGAGCAAGGCAAACCTAGGATTTCTGGGTCTGCTGCGCATAGAAATTTAGAGAAGTAGACGTCCACATAGATGGCCGTCCACTTTAGTGTTTACGTCCATCGACATGGACGTTGACTCATCATGGACGTCCATCCATGTTGACGCCAATTTGCTCTTCGGCCAGAGCTTAAAACCCATGCAGAAAACCCTATGTACACTATGTCTATGCATGCAATACATATAGTATAATATACACACTACTACACCATGCAATCATCCATTATTTACAATTAATTTACACATGCACACGTAAGTACACCTAGCTGATATGTTCATAGTTACCTACATATGCACACATGATATTTACACACAAGCATGAATCCATACATGATATCAAATAAAAGGACAAAATTCGAGGGTCTTACACCCTCTCCCCCTTAAGGAAACTTCGTCCTCGAAATTTAAACAACACTACTTGAACAAATGAGGATACTTCTTCCTCATCGCATCCTCAAGCTCCCAAGTAGCCTCCTCTCGCGAGAAGTTCCGCCATAGAACCTTCACTGACGTAATACTCTTGTTCCGGAGATGCTGGACTTTCCAGTCAAGAATAGCTACTGGTTGCTCCACATATGACAGATCTGGCTGGATCTCCACTGGCTCGTGACTAATAACATGAGACGGATCTCGAACATACTTCCTGAGCATAGATACGTGGAAAACAGGATGAACACTAGCTACAGCCGGAGGTAAAGCTAGCTCGTAAGCCACGCTACCTAAACGCCTGAGAATCTCATACGCGCCAATGAATCTGGGACTTAATTTGCTATGCCTTCCAAACCTGACGACACCTCGAGTAGGTGAAATCTTCGAAAAGACATGCTCACCCACCTCGAACTCCAAATCCTTCCTCCTATTGTCGGCGTAACTCTTCTGCCTATCCTGTGCCGCAACAAGCCTCTTCCTGATAAGCTGAATCTTATCTGAAGTTTCCTAAACTAACTCCGGACTGATCAACTGCCTATCGCCGGTCTCCTCCCAACATAAAGGAGATCTGCAAGGCCTTCCATACAATGCCTCAAATGGAGCCATACCAATGCTCGCATGAAAACTGTTGTTGTATGCGAACTCCACAAGAGGTAGATGACGCTCCCAGTCGTCCTTCCAATCCAGCACACACGCTCTCAACATATCCTCGAGCGTCTAGATAGTCTTCTCGGACTGTCCATCTGTCTGGGGATGCAAAAGCATGCACGTAGCGCGCGGCCTGGCGGGCGCGGGCTGGGCGGCAGCGGCGAGGCAGGCGGGGCGCGCTGGGCGGTGGTGCGTCGGGCTGGCGGGGCGTTGACGCGCTCGGGGCGCGGGGCGCTGGGCAGGTGGTGCGGCCGGGCTGGCGGGGCCGGGTGCAGCGCGGGCAGGGCGGCCTGGGCGCGGGCCGGCCGCGCAGGGGCGCAGCCAGGTGCTGTGCTGCTGCTGTGCCTCTGCAGAAAAGAGACGGGGAAGAAGAGGAAGAAGAAGGGAGGAGAAGAGGAGAGGAGGAAGAAGAAAGAGAAGGGGGAAGGGATCGGAGGAGAGAGGTAGAGAAAAATTGAGAGGGGGAAGAATAATGGAATGAGAGAGAGAAAAGGAGAGTTTTTTAAAGTGTTGAGAGGAAGGGGGAGAGAGTTTAAAGGACAGAGAGGTTTTTGAAAAATAGGGAGGGATTTAAAAATGAGAAAGTATTTTTGAAAAAGAAAGAGAGAGAGGGAATATTTTAAAATATATAGAATCTCTCATTATTCTCTCTTGATCCAATCAAATTCATTGGCCCATTTGACACTTATTTCTTGGCCCATTAATCCTGCAATCACAACACACAGAGATTGATCAATTTCCGCACTTGTAATGAAATGATAACATACTTATGAAATTATCAATTATTTGTCAATCAAATGGCACAATTATTCATAACAATTATGCAATTCACACCCCCCAACTTACTCATTGCTAGTCCCTTAGCAATGCACATAGTAAAATAATTGGACAACAAGAGTTCAAACATCATATTCATGGCAAGATAGTAAGAATGAGAGTGCTTGATCATAAGTATTTCAAGTTCCGTCGAGAGTGTCAAAGGCAATATGTCAGTTATGTCATTAGACAGTTCCTCAAGATACACACAAAATTTCATGACTTTTTGTATAATGTTTGAGCATTAATAAGAGGAGCATGGGCTTTTTACTTATCACTCAAGGATGGTATCAACTCTACACTCCTTAAATTCGATCCTCGAATTACAGTAGCTTTCACTCTGCCTAATTTTTTTCATGCTCTTTTTTTTTTATTTTCTTTCATTTACATGGTGCTGCACTTCCCTTCACCGTTTGACGCGAGCCTCAACTCTTACCTTAGGAGCCACAGGCCCGGTTACTAAGATCAGGGGCATTTTCCATGTTTCTTTTTTTTTTTCTCTTCTTTTTTTTTTTTCTACTACTCCACACATTTTCACATTTATTTGTAGGCAGGTAGCTTTTTCCCCACGATTGGTCATCAATAGGAATGTAGAATATCAATCAAGCAACCTGAATGTTCGATAAAACTTCATCATCCATTTGAATAGCTCAAAAAATACTTTACTGTGTTGATGAAATTTCAAATGTATTTTGAGGAAGATGCTAAAAACATAACTAGTTAACTAATCCCTTCAACTTACCACCTTCACAAGTACACACTATGAGTCAAGCTAGAAACAAAAAATTTCTTGCATGAAATATGAAGCATGAAGCCAATGTTAGGGACAAAATTTTGAAATACAATTTGAATACAATTTGTCTCTCCCCCCCAACTTAAATGACATTGTCCTCAATGGCATAAAAGTATTGACAATAGAATAAAGCCAATGTAAGTTAAGAAAGGAGAGATGCAACCCTGATGATCACATGCGGGTGGTTGCATAGTACTTTATCAAAGGATAGTGGCCAGAGCAAACACCTAAGACACAAAATAAAAACGAAATCAATAGAAATCAATTTTCCTAAAAATATTGGGTTGCCTCCAACAAAGCGCTAAGTTTAATGTCTTCAGCCAGACACATGGGGGAACAGGGTCACGTAACACCCCCAATCAATTGACGCCAAATTTTTTCTTTGTAGGGCATCACCAACATGGTGGGTCGAGAGGGCCAAACTTACCCTTCATATCATTAAATGATAGAGAAAATTGAGGTATTCAAGATCATATCTTCAATTAAGGAATATTCATTTGGACACTTAAAATCTTTATATGTGTGAACAACATATGCAGACTTTATGGTTTTCATCCTTTTCAACCACAACTTCCATTTTCAGATCCTCTTTCATGATATTGAGATCAGATTGAGTTGGATGCTCAGAGGATTGCTTGAAATCCACAGGCTGACTTGAGTCAAAAATAGTAGCATGATCAGGAATGAAATGGATATGACTTTCAACAAAGGATGCTTAAAGGTTCAAGTGCAGTTGTACCAGTATCTAGTGGTAGCATGTCCATGATCATGTTGGATTTGCCAAGATCAGGGAGGTAGGATTCCATGTCTTCTCGACATCAAGAGAGACCCAGTCGGTGGACTTCAGGCAAAATTTCTAATTTTCTCTACCCAAGAAAAATGATTGATGATTACACCCAGCTCTTTCTCACACTCACCTCTTCTTTGTTACTCACTTGAAACGATGTCACATCAAAATTGGACCAACATCTAGATGACACTCTTTCTTTCTCCCCCCAACTTGAATTCAACTAATTCACTAGAGCTGTCCTCAAATATGACATCATGGATGGAGTCTTCTTGATGGTCAGTTTCAAGTTGGGCCAAGACAATGGATTGATTTCAGTGGCACCCATTTCCTCCTGATTTGACTCATTAAAATTATCTCTCATTCCAAGTGGGCTTGTCCACATTATATTAGACTGAGAAGTTTCGAATGGAATTTGAGAGTCAAAATGTGGTCATAATCAAGATAATGATGTTCATATTTGTCAATGGGTGGCATGATGACTGACTATCTTGCCTCCTTTGTTCTATCAGTTGAGTAATCAAGAGGTCAGTTTGTCAAAGGATTCTATAATCTTGTTGTTGTTGGATGAATGTTTGCTCAAAGATTTGTTGGTTATCATGGAATTTTTGCATAAATTGCCCAATTGATCATCGAAGAGGCCTGATTGTGAGGGAGATGTATAAGTGGACTGTGGATATGCACGTTGTCCCTCATGATGGCTTTATCATGAATATCAATTTGGAATTGGGCCCATGTTGAAAGTGTGGATAGGTGGACTTTGGGCTTGGGCCAGAACAGGTTGATCTCTAAGTGTAATGTGGCATTAATTCTCCAAGTGTTGGAAGGGTGTGCCTTCAGGAGCATTTGTTAAGCACACGGCAGATCAATGCCAAAAAAATTTTGATCGAACCATGATATGATTTCGGCACCTAGAAAGGGTCCTTGAATTTCTCTTGAGGATCTGATAGAGTAAACTCAATTCTGGAGAGACACCTGATCAACTTTTGAGTAAGGAGTGGGTGTGGGCAATACTTGAAAGTTTTGGATTTGTTCTTGGGTTGAGGGAGGTGATGAGGTGTAAATGGGTCAACATGTTCCTCCACCCTGAATCATACATGTGATCTTTAATTGGGTGACCATGAATCAGATGGGCTTGAGTCCATTTGGAGCCATGGACTGGTAAGTAGAGGTTGATGGAAAGTGGGGAGGTTGAAAGTGCATACCATAATGGGCTGATCTTTGTCCAAATGAGTGCCCATTTCATAACCATGATTGTCAACCCACCATAAATCTCTTTCTTTTGTTTTTTTTTTATTTTAATTTTTTAATAATTTTTTTTTGTTGTTTTGAAATATTTGATTTTTTTTTATTTTCGAATAAGTTAGCAAACAATTAATCCTATGACACCTATGGTTCCCTAAGACATAAACATTTGATTTTCACTAATCAACTGAGGCCTAACTCAAATCCACTCTCAAGCTCGTTAACTGGCCAGGTAAGAGGTGGGAAAGTGGGAGGTTCCCCCTGCTCTCACAGGGACCTAATTAAGTAACACATGTCCACTTAGGCGTTTGCCAAAAACTCTAGCCTTAGACACCAGTCTCCAAACTTGATAGTGGGCCCAAGTGGGCCTAAGTCTCAAAGCGAACCCTAGGTCAAGTTTCTACTTTCTTTTTTGGGCTTGGGAATGCAAAAGATGAAGGCAGGAAGTTGTGGTTTGTGGGCTAAGGAAGGGTGATCAAATCCCCACCTTATCTTGTTAAGGAAACTGCCCTTAAAATATTTAGAAATGATGTGCACACCACAAAATCAAGCAAGGGCATCTATGCAAGCATGGCAATGCATGATCATGCTTTTTAAAGAAGTTATGATTCTCACCTTGCCCCGCAATCTTCGACAAGAAAGGAAACTTTTCAAAAGGAAAATTACCTAAAGATGGAATCTAAATGATGCATGTCCTAACGATGGAAGGTTTCTAATCTTGACATGACATCTTTATTGGATTCAAGTGATTGATTTTTTTGATTTTTTTTTATTATTAATTATCTAAACATGGCAACTAAGAAAAGGAAACTCATCAAGAGGGTTTTAATGGTACTTACCTTCAACGCAATCCCTCGTTCTTTGGAAATGAAAACAAATGGAAAGAGTGAGAGAAGGAAACTCACCTCACTTACCCATTTTTTTATTTCATGCAATTTTCGGATTTTTTTCACTTTTTATTTGATACCTACAAAAAGAAGAAAATGTTAGCCTGAATATATACAAAAACACCAAAATTATCAAAACTAAAAATCTAATTCCCCGGCAACGGCGCCAAAAATTGATAGCTCACGAATGCGTCGTTACAAACGTGACTAACAATCTCAAAATTATCGGCCTACACTAATTATTTTGACAATAGTTAAGTGGTGAGAGCCGAGTCGAATCCACGGAGAACTAGATTTTAGAGTTGAAAACGTTAGGTTTTTAGTTAAGAAAATAGCATGGTGATATTAAAACTAAGTTGCACTAAATAAAAACTAACTATTAAACTAAGTAAATAGAGAGAGAGATGAGAGAGAAAAGAGTGGATTAGAGACAAAGAGACAGATCTGAAATTGCAATCCACTAAACTAAATGGTCCACAAAATATTTTATACTAAAGAAATAAATCAACAACAACCCTAAGAAAATCTGGAAAAATAAAGAACAAAAAGAGAGAGAAAACGAGAGAGAACAAAAGATAGAGAGAGAAGAGAGAGACGAAAGGGAGAGAGGGGATAGAGGAGAGAGAAGAGAGAGGAGCGGCGCGAGAGAGGAGAGAGAGAGAAAGCGAGAGGAGAGAGAGCGCGCGAGAGGAGAAAGAGGGAGAGGAGAGAGGAGAGAAGAGAGATAGAAGCGAGAGATAGGAGAGAGAGAGAAGAGAGAAAAGAAGAGAGGAGAGAAGGCGCGTGAGAGAGAGGAGAGAGGCGCGCCGGCGACGCGCTCTACGTGCATGCAAAAGCATGCAAGTAGCGCGCGGGCCTGGCGGGCGCGGGCTGGGCGGCAGCGGCGAGCAGGCGGGGCGCGCTGGGCGGTGGGCGGTCGGCTGCGGGGGGCGTGACGCGCTCGGGGCGCGGGGCGCTGGGCAGGTGGTGCGGCCGGGCTGGCGGGGCCGGGTGCAGCGCGGGCAGGGCGGCCTGGGCGCGGGCGGGCGCGCGCAGGGGCGCCAAGCCAGGTGCTGTGCTGCTGCTGTGCCTCTGCAGAAAAGAGACCGGGAAGAGGAAGAAGAAGGGAGGAAGACGAGGAGAGGAGGAAGAAGAAAGAGAAAGGGGAAGGGATCGGAGGAGAGAGGGAGAGAAATTGAGAGGGGGAAGAATAATGGAATGAGAGAGAGAAAAGGAGAGTTTTTATAAAGTGTTAGAGAGGAAGGGGAGAGAGTTTAAAGGAAAAGAGAGGTTTTTGAAAAATAGGAGAGGATTTTAAAAATGAGAAAGTATTTTTGAAAAGAAAGAGAGAGAGGGAATATTTTAAAAAAATATAGAATCTTCATTATTCTCTCTGATCCAATCAAATTCATTGGCCCATTTGACACTTCATTTCTTGGCCATAATCCTGCAATCACAACACAACGAGATTTGATCAATTTCCGCACTTGAGGAAATGATAACATAACTTATGAAATTATCAATATTTGTCAATCAAATGGCACAATTATCATAACATTATGCAATTATCAAACGCCGAACTGTGCTTCAGCTCTGAACCTAAAGCATCCTGAAGACCCTTCCACAACCTCGAAGTAAATCTCGGATCTCGATCCGAAATGATCGACTTCGGCACACCATGCAACCTAATAATGCTACTAACATACAATCTAGCCAGACTCTCAACCGACTGCTTCTTCTTCATAGGCAAGAAATGCACAGTCTTCGAGAATCTATCTACGACTACCCAAATTGAGTCATTGCCCCATCTAGATCTAGGCAATCCCGAAACAAAATCCATAGTGACAGCTTCCCACTTCCAAACTGGGATCTCTATCTTCTTCATAAGACCAGATGCTCGATGCCGCTCGGCCTTCACTTGCTGACATACTAGACACCTAGATACATAATCCGCTACATCTCTCTTCATGCCAGACCACCAAAATGACCTCTTCAAATCCTGGTACATCTTAGTGTTACCCGGATGAATAGAGAATCTCGACCTATGAGCTTCTGCTAAAACATGCTCATGGACAACTACCATGTCAGGGACACACACTCGGTGGTGGAATCTAATCACGCCATCCTCATCACGAGCGATGCCTGCCTTGCCCACTAACTCTTGGAGTCTAGGGTCGGCTTTCTATTACTCGATCACCTCATCCAACACCGAAGACCTAATGGATAACTGAGCCACAAAAGCCTGACATAAGGGCTCTAACTAAGCCATCGAACACGCTACATCCTCCAACATATTCCAATCCTGCTGGAGCGAAGACCTCCTCCTGCTAAGAGCATTCGCCTTTCCTGGATGATATTGAAGATCGAAGTCGTAGTCCTTGAGGAACTCAATCCATCTCCTCTGTCGTAGGTTTAATTCTTCTGGGAGAAGAGATACTTCAAGCTCTTATGGTCAGTGAACACCTCAAATTTGACACCATAAAGATAGTGCCTCCAGATCTTTAGTGCATGAACCACTGCCGCAAGCTCCAAATCATGAGTCGGATAGTTACGCTCATGCTCCTTCAATTGGCGAGAAGCATATGCCACTACCCTTCCTTGCTGCATTAGTACACAGCCTAAGCCAATTCGAGATGCATCCGTATAAATAGCAAAACCTTCAGCACCACTAGGTAATACCAATACCGGAGTAGAAGTAAGTTTAGCCTTCAATAATGAAAGCTACTCTCACATGTCTCGGACCACACAAACTTTCACCCTTTCTGGTAAGCTGAGTCAATGGGCGGCGATGGATGAAAATCCCTCAATGAATCGCCGATAGTAACCAGCCAAACAAGAAAACTACTAATCTCCGAAGGGGTCTTGGGGGTCTCCAATCCATAACTGCCTGGACCTTTGCTAGATCACTGCTACACCAGCACGGAGATAACATGCCCAAGAAAATGAACCTCACGTAACCAAAAATCGCACTTGCTGAATTTTGCATACAGCTTGTATTCATGGAGAACCTCCAACACTACCCTCAAATGCTGACGATGTATGGCCTCATCTGGAGAGTAGACCAACACATCATCTATAAACACCACAACAAAGCTATCTAAATACGGCCTAAACACCATGTTCATGAGATCCATGAACGCTACAGGGGCGTTGGTCAACCCAAACGGAAGAACCAAAAACTCATAAAGTCCATAACGGGATCTGAATGTCGTCTTGGACACATCCTCGCTCCTGATCCTTAACTGATGATAACCAGATCGCAAATCGATCTTAGAAAAGACTTATGCATTTTGCAGCTGGTCAAACAAATCATCAATACGAGGTAAGGGATACATGTCCTTCACTGTCACTTGGTTTAGCTTCCTATAATTGATGCATAACCTAAGTGATCCATCCTTCTTGTTTACGAATAAGACAGGTGCGCCCCAAGGGGAAACACTAGGGCGAATAAATCCCTTATCTAGCAATTCTTGCAACTGCTTATTTAACTCGGCTAACTCTACAGGTGCCATCCAATATGGAGCCTTCGAGATAGGAGAGGTGTCCAGAAGCAACTCTATGGTGAACTCTATCTCTCTATCCGGTGGCAATCCAGACAAATCATCGGGAAAGACGTCTGGAAAATCCTGCACTACCTCGATCTCTGCAAGAGTAGGTGACTCACAAGCCTCGGGTATTAACACTATGCTGGAAAGAAAAGCGTCACAACCCTTGTTTACCATGCGCATCGCCTTTATGCAGAGATGACCAACTTTCCGCCAAGTTTCTTGGCAAGGGATGAGAGAACTCGTCCTCACCAAGAATGCAGAAAACAATCCTCTTCTGACGACAATCTACTAACGCATAGTGCTCCTCTAGCCAATCCAGACCAAGAATAGCATCAAAGTCCTTCATCTTTAGCAAGAAGAAACACCCTTCCAGGACTCTATCCTCAATGCACACAGGTAACGGAGGAATACACTTCCCAGTCGATACCGTACCCGCGGGTGTGTGTACAGACAACGGGACTTCTAAATCTTCAGACTCTACGCCTGACTCTAGAGCTAACTGCCTAGTGAAACGCTCGGAGATGAACGAGTGAATGGCACCCGTATCGAACAAAACACGAGCGTGCACACCTAGAAGTAGAACCGTACCTTCGGTGACATGCTCCGCCTGCTCGGCGTCCTCTCGTGCTAGGGAAAACACTCGATCTTGGACTCGAGGCCTTTCTGGTCTTCCTATGGCTGGCGCGGCTGCTACTACCACTGTTGGGGTTGGCGCTCCGTGCTGGACTCCCTGCTGAAGTCTCGGACAATCCTTGATCTTGTGGTCGCTGCTCCCGCACTTTATGCATTTTCCCTCTACCATCCACACTCCGTACCACCGTGTGTCTTCACGCAATGGGGACACTCCTTCTTCATACCAAGGGAATGTTGAGAAGGTACCTGAGTACTGCTGGCTACCACTGGACGCTGCGGTGTCTGGTACGCTGCCTTTTTCTTATCCTACCGCTGGAAAGGGGCCGCAGGTCTCTTCTGCAAAGCTTTCTTCTCCTTGAGGTACTGCTCCATTTCACCCTCCTACCTACAAGCAGCGCTAAGGGCCTCATCCAAGGTACGATGATCGAATGTCACTAGCCTCGACCTCAGTGATGGCTTAAGGCCCATTACAAACTTCTTTGCCTTCCTGCGCTCATCAGCTACTATGTGAGGTGCATACTTAGATAACTCAACAAACCTAGCCTTATACTCGAGTACAGTCTTGGAGCCCTGAGTCAAGGAAAGGAACTCCTGCTCCATCCTGTCCTGGATATGCTCGGGGACAAACTTGGCCCGAAAGAGCCTCACGAACTCGTCCCAAGCAACATCAATAGCACCGTCCTCAAATCGGGTACGCAGTAAGGAAGCCCACCACACATCAGCTCTCTCCTGCAACACAACCTTCATAAGCACCAACTAACAACTCTAGTTTAACAGGGTAAGCAAACATATAAAACTAACACATACCTGTAGCATATAGGTGGCTAAAGTGACCTTGTCCTCGTCCGCACACTTAACAGCCCGAAAGATTTCTCGATCTCCCTCATCCAGCTCTCAGCTAGTAATGGGTTGCTCTCCCCTTAAAAGAGGGTGGCAACATCCTCTTGAATCTTTCCATGATGGAGGATCCACCATGGTCCTGAGCCTGGGGAACTGGAACCTGGGCCTGCTACAACAGACAACAAGCAATGCATATTCAACACAACATCATGCAATTAAATAAAACAACTACTCTTTTTTATTATTCCAACCTGAGCTCCATCTGAGCCTGGAGTGCAGCCTGGGTGTGGGCCTGCATCTGCATGCCTGCACTAGACCCTGCATGCATGAACACTCCATAATCCACTGGCGGCGGTGGGGGAAAGTACATGACCCTGAGGTGCCGGGGCCTGCTGCTCAGCTTGGTCCTCATGCCTAGGCTCATCTCTCCTCTGCTCGCCATCACGAGTAGGTACACCACCACGTCTACCGCGTGAAGCCATAAGCTGCAATTAATTTAATCACTATTAAAAACTACGTTATTTAGTCCCTAACCACTTTCTATCTATCTTTCATCATTATTAATCAATTCTACCATGTGGACAACTCATAAAGACTTAGCATGTAATGGAGATGATGACTTATGAATATTTATGTACAATCTCAACTAGTCTTCTGATACCAATCTCTGCGACGACCCTCCTTATACCAGTACGATTATACTAATCCACGTCGGTATAGTGAGTCTCGTCACAGTGGAACATTTACCCAAGCACTAACGTATATGATTGAGATGTACACAAATATGAATACAGAGTAGCGGAAGTAAAAGAACTACTGTCTTTCATTTCATCATCCACATTAAACATACATGATCCATATAGCAATTTAAGGAACTAAGTCCACATAATGAAATACAAAATTCAAATTATATTGTTCGTCCACAATTTACATAAGCTTCAATTTCATAAGTCTCAATTACATACTATGAAAAGAAAGTACAAGTCGATAATCCACCACAACTACTCTCCTCGCTCGGAGTCGCTCTCAATGGTCTCCTCCAAGGAAGTAGGATCCGCTGCTAAACTTGTACGTCGAAGAAAGGGTGAGTCTAAAAGACTCAGCAAGTAACTTCCATACACATCATACATGCATACGTCGCATAGGCAATTTACATTCAATGACATTAATCATCATGTAGCATGCTTGAACAACCTTAAGAAGAACCTACCATGATACTTCTATCAAACTTTTATGACACAGGAAACATGGTTCATGTCATTCCAAAATAAAATACCTACCGCATGCTTTTACTTATCTATCACATGAGAGCTACATTTACATTTAAGCTACAATATGATAGCAAATTAAGCATGGGATTTTCACAAATAAAAAGGAAATACTCCTAACATGGATTCTACCTACTTTTGCACATGTAAACCACCATTGCAAAACATTAAGGTTGCTGTTTTGACATGAATCTAACATTATCATATCATAAATACAATTTACATTCTAACACATTGGTTTCACATGTTACACATTACGCATTCACATGTTCACTTACACATTACACATTCACATGTTCACACTACACAATGCCACATACCACATTCACATGTTCACATTTAGATGCCGTGACACATAGTCCAAACCACCATTAGAAGGACACATTCACATAACACATAAACATAGACGCCACCTAGGCAACACAGTGACAGCTCTTGGTACTGCACAGACCGGGAGAAGTAATCACCCTAACCAGTGGTACTTGTCCACCTCCAGGATTTCATCCTAATGCCATAGGATTCTAAACACATTGAACTTTCCCGTGGGGACTTTTCCACTGTACAGTTCCACAGCCCTCTATGGAAGCAGTGTCCACACACGACACATTTTACACATTTTCCGTTTATTATACACATAGTTCTCACACAATTGGACACATGACTTACATTTCCACTTGGCACATGATCAGTTTTCCCTAACATGATGCTACTGTTAATAGAGTTTAACTTAGGAATCTACACTAATCATGTTGGGAATTTCATTAACAATCATAACCACAATAAGCATACTTTAATAACTAAATTTCACATGGAAATTTCACAACCCATCTACTATTGCCCAAATCACACGAAATTTTAACCACATGCTGTGGCAGGTTTCAGATCACACATGCATTTTTCATATTTTTCTGAGCTACATTGATTACAGAAATTAAAATACTCATTCACATGCCATTCATAAAGTAGTTTATCATAGAAGCATAGTGTCAAGGACGGATTTAACAGTTCACTAACCTGCATCTAACATTCATATTATCAGATGAATTTTCCTCGATTTATCAAGCATCATACAATTTACTGAAATTTAAAACATCCTACACATGCTCCCTATTTTTCCATACAGAAATTATAACAAATAGCATGGTCATGGGAAAATTCCCAAATTTTCAGAAAATAGACTGACATACATGCACATCACTCAACAATTTTATGGCACTGAAATTTCGCAGGGATCATATGAACAGAACTCTACACATTCAAGTCTCATGCATTTCACATAAACTAACAATTTATACTAATTGCAGAAATACATAAAAATCTCACAACACATTCCATTATCTATATTACAACATATAATGTTTACATATATCCTCATGCAAAGGAAATCCGAAAATAGTATATAGAAGGAAGAACAGCTCACTGTTCTGTCCTGAAGAACTAAACGGCAAAGGCTAGCCATTCACAGAGGTTAACGGCAGCATCGTCTGCCGCCAAATGAAAAGCTTAACGGCAAGAAATCTGTCGTTAAGTTCCTGTCTATGCAAAAACACAGACCGAACTCCAAAGATGGGTGAATGTAGGGTTCCAGGACACGAAATAAATCTCAGAAAATGCAAGACCTACTAGACATACACATGGACAACGGGTAAGGGTTACTTGCCTTAGAAAAATTCTCCAAAGGGATCTAAATGGCCGGGAGCAGCTCTTCTTGGGCAGTGCCAAGAAGCCTCCAAGATCTCTTGCTCCGGGTTCTAGGTCGATGTAGGATGCACCAGTCATTGGAGAAGCCTTCCTCTAAGTCCAGACTACCTCCCAATCGATGTAGATTGCCGGAAGATGCTTCAATCACCGGATCCAAGTCTTCAAAGTTCAGGTTTCTCTCTTTTCCTCACAGCTAGGGTTTCCCTCTTGCAAAGAGCCAAGAGAGCTCTCCCAAACACAAGGAGAGGTGTTTTATAAGTCTTGGCCTGGGATCTCGTGCACAGATGATGGAGAGGTGAGATAGCCGTTGGGGACATCTCCCCAATCGGTGGCAAGGCAAACCCGGGATTTCTGGGTCTACTGCGCACAGAAATTCAGAGAAGTAGATGTCCACATAGTTGGCCGTCTACTTTAGTGGGGCGTCCATGACATGAACGTTGACTCATCATGGACGTCCATCCATGTTGACGCCAATTTGCTCTTCGGCCAGAGCTTAAAAACCATGCAGAAAACCCTATGTACACTATGTCTATGCATGCATACATATAGTATAATATACACACTACTACACCATGCAATCATCCATTATTTACAATTAATTTACACATGCACACATAAGTACACCTAGCTAATATGTTCATAGTTTCCTACATATGCACACATGATATTTACACACAAGCATGAATCCATACATGATATCAAATAAAGGACAAAATTCAAGGCCTTACACCGTCTCCCCCTTAAGGAAACTCGTCCTCGATGTTTAAACAACACTACTCGCAACAATTGAGGATACTTCTTCCTCATCAAATCCTCAAGCTCCCAAGTAGCCTCCTCTCGCGAGACGTTCCGCCATAAAACCTTACTGACGTAATACTCTTGTTCCGGAGATGCTGGACCTTCCGGTCAAGAATAGCTACTGGTTACTCCACATATGACAGATCTGGCTGGATCTCCACTGACTCGTGACTAATAACATGAGACGGATCTCAACATACTTTCTGAGCATAGATACGTGGAAAACAGGATGAACACTAGCTAAAGCCGGAGCAAAGCTAGCTCATAAGCGACGCTACCTAAACGCCTGAGAATCTCATACGGGCCAATGAATCTGGGACTAATGTGCTATGCCTGCCAAACCTGACGACACTCGAGTAGGTGAAATCTTCAAAAAGACATGCTCACCCACCTCGAACTCCAAATCTTCCTCCTGTTGTCGGCGTAGCTCTTTGCCTATCCTGTGCCGCAACAAGCCTCTTCCTGATAAGCTGAATCTTATCGAAGTCTCCTGAACTAACTCCGGACCGATCAACTGCCTATCGCCGGTCTCCTCCCAACATAAAGGAGATCTGCAAGGCCTTCCATACAACGCCTCAAATGGAGCCATACCAATGCTCGCATGAAAACTGTAGTTGTATGCGAACTCCACAAGAGGTAGATGATGCTCCCAGTCGTCCTTCCAATCCAGCACACATGCTCTCAACATATCCTCGAGCGTCTGGATAGTCCTCTCGGACTGTCCATCTGCCTGGGGATGGAACGCCGAACTGAGCTTCAGCTCTGAACCTAAAGCATCCTGAAGACCCTTCCACAGCCTCGAAGTAAATCTCGGATCTCGATCCGAAATGATCGACTTCGGCACACCATGCAACCTAATAATGCTACTGACATACAATCTAGCCAGACTCACAACCGATTGCTTCTTCTTCATAGGCAAGAAATGCACAGTCTTCGAGAATCTATCTACGACTACACAAATTGAGTCATTGCTCCGTCTAGATCAAGGCAATCCCGAAAGAAAATTCATAGTGACAGCTTCCCACTTCCAAACTGGGATCTCCATCTTCTACATAAGACCAGATGGTCGCTGCCGCTCGACCTTCACTTGCTGACTACTAGACACCTAGATATATAATCCGCTACATCTCTCTTCATGCCAGACCACCAAAAAGACCTCTTCAAATCCTGGTACATCTTATTGTTACCGGATGAATAGAGAATCTCGACCTATGAGCTTCTGCTAAAACATGCTCACGGACATCTACCATGTCAGGGACACACACTCGGTGGTGGAATCTAATCACGCCATCCTCATCACGAGGGATGCCTACCTTGCCCACTAACTCTTGGAGTCTATGGTCGGCTTTCTGTTGCTCGATCACCTCATCCAACACCGAAGACCTAAGGGATAACTGAGCCACCAAAAGCCTGACATAAGGGCTCTAACTCAACCATCGAACACACCGCATCCTCCAACATCTTCCAATCCTGCTGGAGTGAAGACCTCCTCCTGCTAAGAGCATCCGCTACGACATTCGCCTTTCCTGGATGATATTGAAGATCGAAGTCGTAGTCCTTGAGGAACTCAATCCATCTCCTCTGCCATAGGTTTAATTCTTTGGGAGAAATATACTTCAAGCTCTTATGGTCAGTGAACACCTCAAATTTGACACCATAAAGATAGTGCCTCCAGATCTTTAGTGCATAAACCACTGCCGCAAGCTCCAAATCATGAGTCGGATAGTTACGCTCATGCTCCTTCAATTGGCGAGAAGCATATGCCACTACCCTTCCTTGCTGCATTAGTACACAGCCTAAGCCAATCCGAGATGCATCCGTATAAATGGCAAAACCTTCAGCACCACTAGGTAATACCAATACCAAAGCGGAAGTAAGTTTAGCCTTCAATAATTGAAAGCTACTCTCACATGTCTCGGACCACACAAACTTCTCACCCTTTCTGGTAAGCTGAGTCAATGGGGTGGCGATGGATGAAAATCCCTCAATGAATTGCCGATAGTAACCAGCCAAACCAAGAAAACTACGAATCTCCGAAGGGGTCTTGAGGGTCTCCCAATCCATAACTGCTTGGACCTTTGCTGGATCAACTGCTACACTAGCACCAGAGATAACATGCCCAAGAAAATGAACCTCACGCAACCAAAAATCGCACTTGCTGAATTTTGCATACAGCTTGTGCTCACGGAGAACCTCTAACACTACCCTCAAATGCTGACGGTGTGTGGCCTCATCCGGAGAGTAGACCAACACATCATCTATAAACACCACAACAAAGCTATCTAAATATGGCCTAAACACCCTGTTCATGAGATCCATGAACGCTGCAGGGGCGTTGGTCAACCCAAACGGAAGAACCAAAAACTAATAATGTCCATAACGGGATCTGAATGCCGTTTTGGACACATCCTCGCTCCTGATCCTCAACTGATGATAACCAGATCACAAATCGATCTTAGAAAAGACTGATGCATTTTGCAGCTGGTCAAACAAATCATCAATATGAGGTAAGGGATACTTGTTCTTCACTGTCACTTGGTTTAGCTTCCTATAATCGATGCATAACCTAAGTGATCCATCCTTCTTCTTTACGAATAAGACAGGTGCGCCCCAAGGGGAAACACTAGGGCGAATAAATCCCTTATCTAGAAATTCTTGCAACTGCTTCTTAACTCGGCTAACTCGCAGGTGCCATCCGATATGGAGCCTTCGAGATAGGAGAGGTGCCTGGAAGCAACTCTATGGTGAACTCTATCTCTCTATCCGGTGGCAATCCAAACAAATCATCGGGAAAGACGTCTGGAAAATCCTGCACTACCTCGATCTCTGCAAGAGTAGGTGACTCACAAGCCTCGGGTATTAACACTACGCTGGCAAGAAAAGTGTCACAACCCTTGTTTACCATGCGCATCGCCTTCATAGTAGAGATGACCAACTTTCCCACCAAGTTTCTGGCAAGGGATGAGAGAACTCGTCCTCACCAGGAATGCGGAAAACAATCCTCTTCCGACGACAATCTACTAACGCATAGTGCTCCTCTAGCCAATCTAGACCAAGAATAGCATCAAAGTCCTTCATCTTTAGCAAGAAGAAACACCTTCCAGGACTCTATCCTCAATGCACACAGGTAACGATGGAATACACTTCCCAGTCGATACCGTACCGGGGTGTGTGTACAGACACGGGACTTCTAAATCCTCAGACTCTACGCTGACTCTAGAGCTAACTGCCTAGCGAAACGCTCGGAGATGAACGAGTGAGTGGCACCCGTATCAAACACGAGCGTGCATACCGAGAAGTAAAACCGTAGCTTCGGTGACATGCTCCGCCTGCTCGGCGTCCTCTCGTGCTAGGGCAAACACTCGAGCTTGGGCTCGAGGCCTTCCTGGTCTCCTGTAGCTGGCGCGGCTTCTGCTACCACTGCTGGGGTTGGCGCTCCGCACTGGACTCCCTGCTGAAGTCTCGGACAATCCTTGATCTTGTGGTCGCTGCTCCGCACTTAAGCATTTTCCTGCTACCATCCAACACTCCATACCACGTGTGTCTTCACTCAATGGGGACACTCCTTCTTCATACTGGGGAACGTTGAGAAGGTACTGAGTACTGCTGGCTGCCACTGGACGCTGCGGTGTCTGGTACGCTGCCTTTTTCTTATCATGCCGAAGAAAGGGGCCGCAGGTCTCTTCTGCAAAGCTTTCTTCTCCTTGAGGTACTGCTCCATTTCACCCTCCTGCCTACAAGTAGCGCTAAGGGCCTCGTCCAAGGTACGATGATCGAATGTCACTAGCCTCGTCCTCAGTGATGGCTTAAGGCCCATTACAAACTTCTTCACCTTCCTGCACTCATCAGCTACTATGTGAGGTGCATACTTAGATAACTCAACAAACCTGGCCTCATACTCGAGTACAGTCTTGGAGCCCTAAGTCAAGGAAAGGAACTCCTGCTCCATCCTGTCCTGGATATGCTCGGGGACGAACTTGGCCCGAAAGAGCCTCACGAACTCGTCCCAAGAAACATCAATAGCACCGTCCTCGAATCGGATACGCAGTAAGGAAGCCCATCACACATCAGCTCTCTCCTGCAACACAACCTTCATAAGCACCAACTAACAGCTCTAGTTTAACAGGGTAAGCAAACATATAAACTAACACATACCTGTAGCATATAGGTGGCTAAAGTGACCTTGTCCTCGTCCGCACACCTAACAGCTCAGAAGATTTTCTCGATCTCCTCATCCGCTCTCAGCTAGTAATGGGTCGCTCTCCCCCTTAAAAGAGGGTGGCAACATCCTCTTGAACTTTCCATGATGGAGGGTCCACCATGGTCGTGAGCCTGGGGAACTGGAATCTGGGCCTGCTATAAATGACAACGAGCAATGCATATTCAACACAACATCATGCAATTAAAAAAACAAACTACTCTTTATTTTATTATTCCAACTTAAACCTCCATCTGAGCCTAGAGTGCAGCTGGGTGTGGGCCTGCGTCTGCATGGCCTGCACTAGACCCTGCATGAACACACTCATAATCCACTGCGGCGGTGGGGGAAGTACAGGACCCTGAGGTGCCGGGGCCTGCTGCTCAGCTTGGTCCTCACGCCTAAGCTCATCTCTCCTTACTCGCCATCACGAGTAGGTACACCACCACGTCTACCGCGTGAAGCCATAAGCTGAAATTAATTTAATCATTATTAAAAACTATGTTATTTAGTCCCTAACCACTTTCTTATCTATCTTTCATTCATTATAATGAATTCTACACATGTGGACAACTCTATAAAGACTTAGCATGTAATGGAGATGATGATTTATGTATATTTATGTACAATCTCCACCAGTCTCTCTGATTACCAATCTCTGCGACGACCCTCCTTATACCGGTACGATATACCAATCCACGTCGGTATAGTGAGTCTCGTCACAGTGGGACATTTACCCAAGCACTAACGCATATGATTGAGATGTACACAAATATGAATACAGAGTAGCGGAAGTAAAAGAACTACTGTCTTCTCATTATCATCCACATTAAACATACATGATCCATATAGCAATTTAAGGAACTAAGTCCACATAATGAAATACAAAATTCAAATTACATTGTTCGTCCACAATTTACATAAGCTCAATCTCATAAGTCTCAATTACATACTATGAAAAGAAAGTACAAGTCGATAATCCACCACAACTACTCTCCTCGCTCGGAGTCGCTCTCAACGGTCTCCCAATGAAGTAGGATCCACTGCTAAACCTGTAACCGAAGCAAGGGTGAGTCTAAAAGACTTAGCAAGTAACTTCCATATACATCATACATGCATACGTCGCATAGGCAATTTACATTCAATGACATTAATCATACATGTAGCAGCTTGAACACTTAAGAAGAAACTACCATGATACTTCTATCAAACTTTTATACCACAGGGAAACATGGTTCACACTACACAATGCCAGATACCACATCACATTGTTCACATTTAGATGCCGTGACACATAGTCCAAACCACCATTAGAAGGACACATTCATATAACACATAACACATAGACGCCACCTAGGGAACACAGGACGACTCTTGGTACTGCGCAGTCCGGGGAGAAGTAATCTCCACCTAACCAGTGGTACTGGTCCACCTCCAGGATTTCATCCTAATGCCCATAGGATTCTAAAACATTGAACTTTCCCGTGGGGCTTTTCCACGGTACAATTCACAGCCCTCTATGGAAGCAGTGTCACACACGGCACATTACACATTTTCCCGTTTATTATACACATAGTTCTCATACAATTGGACACATGACTTACATTTCACCACTTGGCACATGATTCATTTTTCCCTAACATGATGCTACTGTTAATAGAGTTTAACACTTGGGAATCTACACTAATCATGTGGGAATTTCATTAACAATCATAACCACAATAAGCATACTTTAATAACTAAATTTCACATGGAAATTTCACAACCTCATATAGTTGCCCAAATCACACGAATTTTAACCACATGTTGTTGTAGGTTTCAGATTAGACATGCACATTTCATATTTTTCTGAGCTACATGATTTTACAGAAATTAAAATACTCATTCATGCCATTCATAAAGTAGTTTCATAGAAGCATAGTGTCAAGGTCGGAATTAATAGTTCACTAACCTGCATCTAACATTCATATTATCACCTGAATTTTCCCGAATTTATCAAGCATCATACATTTACTGAAATTTAAAACATCCTACACATGCTCCCTATTTTTCCATACAGAAATTATAACAAATAGCTTGGCCATGGGAAAATTCCAAATTTTCAGAAACAGGACTGAGATACATGCACATCACTCAACAATTTTATGGCACTGAAATTCACAGGGATCTTATGAACAGAACTCTGCCACATTCATGGTCTCATCTAACATGCATTTCACATAACCTAACACTTTATACTAATTACAGAAATACATAAAAATCTCACAACACATTCCATTATCTATATTCCATAACATATAATGTTTAAATATATCCTCATGCAAAGGAAATCCGAAAAATAGTTATATAGAAGGAAGAACAACTCACTGTTCTGTCATGAAGAACTAAACGGCAAAAGGTTGGCCGTTCACAGAGGTTAACGGCAGCATGTCTGCCGCCAAATGAAGAGCTTAACGGTAAGAGATAATGCCGTTAAGTTCCTGTCTGTGCAGAAACACAGACCAAACTCCAAAGATGGGTGAATGTAGGGGTTCCAGGACACAAAATAAATCTCAGCAAATGCCTAAGACCTACTAGACATACACATGGACAAGGGTAAGGTTACTTGCCTCAGAAACAATTCTCCAAAGGGATCTAAATGGCCGGAGAAGCTTCCTTGGGCAGTGCCAAGAAGCCTCCAAGATCCTCTTGCTCCCAGTTCT
Source organism: Colocasia esculenta (assembly GCA_014218235.1). Taxonomy (NCBI): domain Eukaryota; kingdom Viridiplantae; phylum Streptophyta; class Magnoliopsida; order Alismatales; family Araceae; genus Colocasia; species Colocasia esculenta. The sequence continues at coordinate 148,658,503 of CM024757.1, forward strand.
AAGTCGATGTAGGCTGCAACCAGTCGTTGGAGAAGCATTCCTCTAAGTCCAGACTACCTCCCAATCGATGTAGATCGCCGGAAGATGCTCCAAATCGCCGGATCCAAGCCTTCAAAGTTCAGGTTTTCTCTCTTTTCCTCACAGCTAGGGTTTCTCTCTTGCAAAGAGCCAAGAGAGCTCCCATACATAAGGAGGGGTGTTTTATAAGTCTTGGCATTGGGATCTCGCGCACAGATGATGGGAGAGGTGAGATAGTCGTTGGGGACATCTCCCCAATCGGTAAGCAAGGCAAACCAGGGATTTCTGGGTCTGTTGTACACAGAAATTCAGAGAAGTAGAATGTCCACATAGATGGTCGTCTACTTTAGTGGTGGTGTCCATCGACATGGACGTTGACTCATCATGACGTCCATCCATGTTGACGCCAATTGCTCTTCGGCCAGAGCTTAAAACCCATGCAGAAAACCTATGTACACTATGTTATGCATGCAATACATATAGTATAATATACACACTACTACACCATGCAATCATCCATATTTACAATTAATTACACATGCACAATAAGTACACCTAGCTAATATGTTCATAGTTAGCTATATATGCACACATGATATTTACACACAAGCATGAATCCTTACATGATATCAAATAAAATGACAAAATTCGAGGGCCTTACAACTTCTCTGGGGCCTGCTGCTCTAGGGACTGCTGCTAGACCCTCTCCTCATGTCTCTACTCATCCTTCCGAGCCTGGGCACCACGCCTGCCACGACTGGCCATTGCCTACAAAATAAGCAACTTAATTAGAATTTTACTAAGCCTATCCTTTTCTTATCTATCTTTAATATATTATTAGTTGCTTCGATTCATTATGTACATAGACTGGTTTCTACGAAGACTTTGAAATATAGTATGGGTGATGGATTATTTTTATACAATCTCAACTTGTGGCTCTGATACCAATCTTTATAACGACCCTCTTCATGCCGGTAAGAATATACCAATCTACATCGGGACAAAGAGTGTCGTCACAGTGGGACTTGTACCCAACGCTACTAAACAGATAGAGATGTACACAAATAATACAAGAAAGGACAACAGAAGTAAATATAGATTTTATTCCATCACCACACACATGTCCCACAGTCTATATAACCATAAAGTAAATATAACAAAGTTTACTATATAACCAAGTCCATAATGTCCAAAATACAACAAAGTCTCATGTACTAAGTAAAAGAAAAGTAACTACGCACTAGATGTAGCGCTCCACTCCAAAAGCTACTCCTCTCACTCAGAGTCGCTCCTCGCTAGCTCCTCTATCTCTAAAGCCTTTGTCTCACATGTATTATTTAGCAAGAATGAGTCTATGCAATAGACTCAGTAAGTAACCTATTGGCCACATTCACATACTTGCCACATACACTTCTGCATAAGCATAAACATGACGATTATCTAAAACATGATCATTTAACAATTAACTATCACATGCTTCACACGTTTACTAACTACACATGGATTGTTGGTGGCACATGTATTTTCACATTATTCACACATCTATAGCACAGTTTGACATACTTACACGATCGAAATATAAGAATTACTTACACATGATACTACGTGGCATATTTCTTATCACATGTCACTTAATACGTTCTACTCATTCATAATTCACATAAACTTACTCTTACTTGCTGTTTTGACTTAATCCATCATATTCAAATAAATTCAAATTTTTCACATGGATCACATTTTCATATCACTTTCACATGTCACACACTTACAGTTCCTCATTCACATTCACTTCATTCACATGTTCACATGTTGCCGAGACACATAGCCAAACAACTATCAGAAAGACACAATCACACACATAACACATACCCATCATCTAGGCAACATAGTGACAAATCTTAGTAACTGCGCAGAACCGGGAGAAGAAGCACTCTAACTACACCCTAAACAGTGGTATTTGTCCACCTCCAGGATTTCATCCCGATGTCCATAGGATATCACATAACACATTGAATCTTCTTGTAGGGGCTTCACTACAGTATGACTTCACAACCTTCTATGATAGTAGTGTCTTTATCAGCACATTAATCCACTTTATACATTAACCGATTACATTTAAACATATGCCACATGCACTTAATATGACGCACTCATGCGTATGACATGGATACATGTTTTATTTTACAGATATGTTCATTACTATCCAACAATGATAAAACATGCGAAAACAAAACCTAAGCATGATATTAACAAGAAATTATTACTTTTAACTTAATCATGCTTAATATGGTCAATAGAGCCTTACAAGAGGATAACAAAAACTTTGGATCTCAAAACATACTCAAATTTTCACCACAAGTCACATACATGAAATATAGCATATATCTAATTTTTCATAATTTTCATAATAGTATAACTATTTATCAAATTTAAAATAGATTTCAGATAATTATTAACATGTCTCTTAGTAATTTAGTCAAATACGATCTGACGAAATTAGCCACATGAAAACATGCTTAGGGTAATCGTAAATTTAAAAGCAAAATATTAAAACACAAAATCATGATATGACTATTTTTCAAAATCAAATGTACCATAACATGTTTATTTTCCATTAAACAAATTTTTAGAAATTAACATGATTAACCAGAAAATAACAAAATTTATCAAAACCTTTTACAATGACTAAGGTACCATGTCAGAACCCAATAAATTAATCTCATACATAAAATCTATGAAAATCACATCACATACATCACATCTTTATTATGGAAAATAAAAGAGCTTAACATCATAGGGTCGGCCATTAAGGTGGTTGGCGATAGCGTCGGCTGCTGTCTATCCCAGAACTTGGCAACATCATATGTTGCCGTCAAGTTCCTATCTATAAGAACTTGCAGATCAAGACCAAGCAAAAATAGAATTTGATGGTCCAAGACACGAAGGAAAAAAGACGTAAAAATCGTGAACCCTACGTGATAGGTGTACGAACGAAATCCTTAAGTTACTTGCCTCTCAACAATCTCTTGAAGATCGAATTTTATTAATGAAGCCCTCATCGGCCAAGTCAAAGAGATACTCTTCTTCGGCTTGATTCGACCTTCACTCCTTCGTAGGTGATTTCTCCACGAACCAGGAACCTCCCCACATTCTACCGTGCCTTCTTTTTGCAGATGAACGTCGGAGTGGCATTTGTTTCATTGGATTGATCACCCTCCTTTCTCTCTCTCCAATCTCACAATAAACTCTAGCCAAGAAAAAGTTCTCTCCTCTTAAAAATGACATATATTTATAAGGTTTTGGATCGTGTTCAAGGTAGGAAGGAGAATTCCAAACTAAATCGAAATTTCCAAATTTATCCACGAAAAAATCAGAGTTAGATAAAAAAAAAAAACTGAAAACATGCAGATAAATTAACGACAATATCCACTGTCGTCAAATAATAGGTTGGCGGCATTCGACTGCATCAAACTGTCTCGAGTAGAAATATCATAAATTTCGAAAAATGTAAACGGTAATATCTACTGGCGCTAACCGAAAATTAGCAACACAGTAGTTTGCCGTCAACATATCTTGGTCGCATTGATTGTTGCCGTCAAAGAGATTGAGCCAGAAAACAGAACACAGCAAGTATATCAGACACAAAAATCTTGGGTTTTACACCTCATGTTTTACTTTCTTCAGCAATTTATAACAGAAGTTAAGTCTAAGATATCCTTAAATAATTACAATACTGTTGGTTTAAATCTGGCTCGATGGAGAACTAAATTGCAGAATACATTTGAGTCCATGTAAAATTACAGCGTGTACGCTTGATGCGCTGAGAGAATTTTTGCATGGAGAAATAGAGTATTACAAATACTGACAATAAAATTAGGTTGATGTAGGTGGGAGGAATATAAATTCTATTAGTTAAGAGGACCTTCTCTCTCTCAGCCAATAAAAATATCATTTTACATCTTGTAATAGATATTTTTTACAGTTAAAATTACGAGGACGATACACCATCTTGGAAAAAGAGTTTAGAACCTAATGTAGTAGTCTACAAAGCTCGTGTTAAAGCGGTTTTTAAATTGAGAAAAAATTATTATAATCGGAAATTACACTTTTCTCATATATTTTAACTTTTTTATTGATCAATAGGGGCACAGTCCATCTAAAGAAAAATAAAAAAATATATGAGAAAGTGCAATTCCTAATTTCCTACAGTGAACTTTTCACTTTTAAATCATGCACAATTTCGGAGAAGGGGGGGGGGCGGGGGGGACAGCTAAGAAATCGAGAGAGGGGGGGTGAGAGAGAGACCGAGAGAACGAGAGCGAGCGAGAAAGAGAGAGAGAGAGAGAGGGACGGGAGGGTGGATGAGAGCAATGAAGTCGGCGATGAGAATACCATAAATGGTGCCGTATGTGGGGCCTCCTCCCCCGCTGTCCAACGTGGTCGAATTGAAGCCCGTGAAGGCTGCCAAGTTTGACGTTCGTCCCAGCCACGCGACGCACCCAGTTAGACAGGGCCACGTGGCGAGCATCACCACCGTTCGCCGTTTATTAACGTCGGAGTGATCCCCTCCGGCTCCCATTCCCACACCATATATGACAAGCAACCCTTCCCACTCACTCCTCGCCACCACCCCCCCACCCGGTAGATGCTGAGATACAGGCAAGAACAATACATATACACCAAGTAGCTGCTCTCTCTCGCTATCTCTGTGTGTGCGCGCGCGCGCATCTCTTGTGTCTGTCTTTGAGAAAGGAGCACATCTTGCTGTGTCTGTCTTTGAATTGGAGAAGATGGGTAGGGCGCCTTGTTGCGAGAAGGTGGGGCTGAAGAGGGGGAGATGGACCGCTGAAGAGGATGAGAAACTGATGAACTACATAAAAGCTAACGGAGAAGGGTCGTGGAGGTCACTGCCCAAGAATGCAGGTAGGAATGGAACAGAAAGACATGTTTCTTCTTCTTCTCCTCCTCTCTATCAACGTCTTTCTCCCGGTTCAGGTGTCGGCTGAGGCTGTTCCTTTGTCGTTATTCACCTTGGGGATCCAGGCAAGCCTATGCGTTCCTCCACTGTAAAGTGGCTAGGATTAGATGTGGAAGCGCTGCTTTCCTCGATCTGTTTCAAATAGCCTCCTTTTCTACTTAGATTTGATATGGAAGTGTCGCTTTTCTCGTTCTGTTTCATTAGCCCAAACAGAGTCAGACAGGCCGGTTGGGTCTGTCCAGCATTCTCTGGTGTTTAACATGCTCTTCGTGGTTAAGCTGTTGCAATTTTGTTTTTGGCTGCCAGAGCTTTACAGTGGAACCTGTTCAAGTACAGAAATTAGTAGGACACAGGCAGAAGTACGAAAACGAAGCGTTTCTGATACCCTTTTCCTCCCTGTTCTTGCCCAGGCCTGCTTAGATGTGGAAAGAGCTGCAGATTGAGGTGGATAAACTACCTGAGAGCTGACCTCAAGAGGGGCAACATTTCTGCAGAGGAGGAGGAAACAATCATAAAGCTTCACACTTCTCTTGGAAACAGGTAAACAGTGGCGGACGCTGCTGGAGCTACTCCTTCCATATGTTCCAATCCCATATTTAATTTGCTTCTTGTCCCAGGCGGCGAGTGTTAGCAACACCTACACCATGACTTTTTTTTTGTCCGCATAGGATGAGCTGCGACTGCTCGTAGTCTACGTGGAGCTCCTTTCTCCAACGTTAGCATGCACCAATTCAGAAACCCCAGATTTCAACCGTCATGTCTACGTCAACAAAAAGCCCATCATGGTAGGGCTCTTCTTGTGAGAGCCCCGAATACGACAGCCTCCATAAATACAGGAAGGGCAGACCACTGGATCTGCTCACCTGCCCCCTTTTATTATTGTCTTGCACGTGGGGCCATTGTCTTTCCCGGCCCAAGAGATTAAAAGATCAAATATTTAGGGCATCAGATAACTCTCTTTTTTTTTTCTAGTCCTTTTCTCTTTGGGAAAGAGTGATATATAGTTCCCATTTGATTCAATGAATCCTTGTGCAGCTTTTTGACTGTTCAGAGAAGTCAGCCATCGTGGTCTCTGTGATCCTTTTTTTTTTTTGGCTCGTAATTGCTTGATATGCAAGACTAGCTTATGTAACTTACGAGTGGCTAACCAAATGTGAGAAATTATGTTTGTGATTACTTAATTACACCTTTATTCGGGGTTGTGATATATGTTGTTTTCTCGTACAGTGAATACTACTGGTCATGGAACTCAAAGAGAAAACGATTTATCAGTAGATTTATCGTTTATTTGCAGATGGTCCTTGATAGCAGCGCATCTTCCCGGCAGGACGGACAACGAGATCAAGAACTACTGGAACTCTCACCTGAGCCGTCGGATTCACAGCTTCAAGAGGGCGGACGGCGAGGGGGGCGCCGTCATCATGGACCTCGGCAAGATCGTCGGTATCCCCTGCAAGCGACGCGGGGGGAGGACGAGCAGATCGGCCATGAAGAAGAGCAACGGCGGCACCGTCGCCGCTCCTCCCACCGCCAAGTGCAGGCACGCCCATGGTGGCGCTGTGCTTCCTTCAGACGAGAAGGGTCACGGCGGGGCCGAGGGAAGCGGCAGCGACTGCGGCGGTGGCCATGGCCTCCAGCCGCCTTGTGGAGTGGCATTGCCCGCGGGTACAGGCACCGCGAAGGCGCAGAGTAGCAGCAGCAGCAGCAACAACAACATGTTGGCACACGACGAGCCGCTGGGCGAGGAGGCGCTGTTGGTCGACGTGGATCAGCTGCTCCCAAATGAGTTCTGGGAGACGACGAAGGCGTTGGCCAGCGAGCTGTTCAGCCCCTGCGACGACATGGGAGGTGACGTCTGGGTGGCGGACGAGCACGGCGTTGGCGAGGGCTCCACCGAGCAGGAGAGGTACAGCGGCGGTTGGAGCGCCGTCAGCTCATTAAGCGAGGAGAGGGAGAGCGGGGGGGGCACCATGAGCTCGAGCTCGGCGGGCCACGAGAGGGGGAGCGGGACCACTGGGGCACCCCTCGGGGAGGAGAGGGACCGCCCGGGCGCCGGGGATGTTGTTCTGGATGCCGTGCCTGCAGGGGAACAGCCACCTTTTCCGCAAGCTTCGGAGATGGAGGAGTGCAACAGTGCCGTGACGATGGACAGATGGGCGGACATGGAGCTGGAGGAGATGGCATCCAAGCTGTGGGACGAGGCCGGAGAGGAGTGGCCGTGGCAGAACTGGGAGGAGACGACGGCTGCGCCTTGCGGTTGCGGAGAGCTGCACTTGGCGCAGCAGCAGCCTCCCGTGCCCATGGAGGGGTTCTGCGGGTACAGCGACGGGGATATCCACAGTTGGCTTCTTTTTATTCCCTCTACTCTAGCTAGAAGATGGTGGCGCAACATGCCAACTCGCGTTTGCCCTTCCCCTTCTTTCTTCTACTCCCTTTGCTGTGTAATGTGTATTCCTTCGACGGACGGGGTTGTGCAATTTGGCGTATTCTTCTTGAGAAATGTTATGCTCCTCTGATAGAAACGTGGAAGAGTTTTTCAAAAAATTTTGTTTTTTTTAATCTATACATTTAATAAAGAGAGAGAATATTTAATAAAAGAAAAAAATTATGTGTACAAAATAGTACATATAAATGATTATATAACCTATATAAATAATAGAACAAGGTACATAAATGACACAACAATGTACATAAATAGTGTGATAATACACACAAATAATTATTTATGTGTCTTGTTTTATTATTTGTGTGTATTATATGATTATTTGTGTGTACTATTTTGTATACACAAAATCTCTCTCCCACATTAAATATTCTCTCTCTCTTCATTAAATATTTCTCTCTCTTTACAAGTTAAAAAAAATAAAAAAATAATAATTCGAAGTCTTTAACTGTAATATAGAGGTTTTTATTGTAACATGATTTAATGTATACTGTAATAAGAGAACACTTACTGTAATGAGTTACAGTTCTATCAAAATTAAAAAATAAATCAAATATCTATTAAAGACTCTTAATTAATTTACCCTAAAAAAATTAGAAACACTTCCACGTCTGCAATACTCGTGACTAACCTAAAACAAAACATTTCTCGTTCTTTTTATCCACTTTTATTGGGCCTCTTTTATTCTCCTCTGATTAAACGAGTGGAACTGCACAAAACTCCTACCAATTTGTCTTCTTCTAGCGGTTGTTTGTGTACTAGTACTACATGCCATTCCCGGCCCCACTATTAATAAATACCGTTTTTATATGTATTCTTAATAAAATTATATGCACTTTAATTTATTTACATTTAATATCTATTTTGGTTACTTGTAAAATTCTACATAAGAAAATATTTTTAAAAAATTTATAAAACAAACTATTTAATATCTTTGATAAGTTAATTCATAAAATATTATTTTTAAATTTCTCAAATTTTGACATCCGAGCTGATACCTTCATAGGCCGTTTTCCCCATTTTGATTTCGCCTCGTTCAGTTTGTCCGCCCCGGCCCGCTGCCAGAACCCCGCCCCGGACAACACGATCGGGTGCCAGACACGCCTCCTCCGAGCGAGTCTTCTCCTCCGCCGCAGCCGCCAGGGACACGGCCGGCCGCCCCGTGCCCAGCTCCCCAAACAACTCCGCCCCAACCTTCCACGCCTCCCCCGGTACTGGAACTCCGCCCCGGACAGCACGATCGAGTGCGGGCGCGCCTCCTCTGAGCGAGTCTTCCCCTCCACCGCGGCCACCAGGGACGTGGCCAGCCACCCCGTGCGCAGCTCCCCAAACAGTTCCGCCCCAACGAGAGTTCATAAACCCAAAAATCGAAGAGAAATGCTGGTTGCACCACATTGGAATCGTAGTTGATTGGTCCACGTGAAAACACCCACGTCAGTAGCCCCAACACATATCACCGCCTGCTCCACATCGAGACTCGTCATCATGAAATCGCCTCCATCGTAAATAACGATTACATAGAGATTTATTTAATCTCAAATTTACCCTTCTCGTCGTTTCTGAAAAAAAATTTGAAAATAAAATTATTCTAACTCAGGCAAGAGCCTCCCTTGCATCCTCCCACTCTACGTCTTCCTCACCTACAAAAAACACCTGGAGCTCTACATATCCTTGCCGTCTGTACTGTCTGTTTTCTTGTTCGTGCACTCTGTTTCATCCATGGCGCCTAAGACGAGTCTGTTTACGCGTTTCAGTCACCGCATTGTTGAGGAGGTCATGGCAGAAGAGTCGGTGGAGCAACCAACGACGCTTTCTCTCCCACCCAATGCAAAAGAGGCAAGGGTTCCTGTGCCAGCTCCGGAAGCAGAAGAAGTGAGGGCTTCAACTTCAGACCTAGAAGACACATGACGTAAGCGAGCATCCCGAGTGAGAGGTATGGTTCACAAATAAGATGTAAATGTGATAAATAGGTCTCTTCCCAGTGTCGAAATAGTTTTTTTCTATTCGATAACAAATATGTCTCTTCGAATGACAAATAGCTATATATGTTCTAGTGAGAAATATATTATTTCCAGTGACAAATAGATCATTATACTGGAAAATAAGTTTATTTGGGTGACAAATAAGTCTCTTCAGATGACAAATAGGAGAGCCAGTGATAAATATGTTTCTTCTGTTCAGCGACAAATAGGTTTATCCAGCGACAAATAAGTCCTTTCCAGTGACAAATAGGTCTCTTAGGGTGACAAATAGGAATTGTTCTAGTGACAAATATGTTTCTTCTGTTTGGTGACAAATAGGTTCTTTCTAGTGATAAATAGGTCATTTCTAGTGACAAATAAGTCTCTTAGGGTGACAAATAGAAATTGTTCCAGTGAGAAATAAGTTTCATTTCTTTGGTGATAAATTAGTTGTTTCTAGTAATAAATAAGTCCTTTCTAGTGACAAATAAGACTATCTTAGGGTGAAAATAGGAATTGTTCCAGTGACAAATATGTTTCTTCTGTTCGGTGACGAATATGTTCTTTCCAGTGATAAATAGGTCATTTTCAATGATAAATAAGACTATCTTAAGGTAACAAATAGGAATTGTTCTAGTGACAAATATGTTTCTTCTATTCGGTCATAAATAGGTTCTTTCCAGTGATAAATAGGTCTTTTCTAGTGATAAGTAGGTCCTTTCCAGTGAAAATTAGAACTCCTTGGTTGACAAATAGTTTCTTCCAATACTAAAGAGATTTCTTTTGTTGGGTAATGTTGTCACATTCTTCTGTTGATAAATATGTTTTCATATTTTTATTTGAATGTAGAGAATCTTGCAGTTATTAAAGTCCGCTCTTCTCTGGATATATATATGAAGGATAGAGATCAGATGGCATTCTAGAAATGCCATAAAATGCTAATGAGGAGCACCCCTTTTACATTTTATGTTGATAAATGGTTGTACATTCAGCATGAGGATGTTAGAGGATATCATAAACACTCATGTTGGAGTTAACACTTTCATGTTGGGAAAGAAGGAGGTCCTATTTACCGTTGAAGATGTGGGTATTATTTTTGAATTATCTAGCTTTGGATGTCCTGTTCGCCATTATGGCAGCTTGAAGAAAAGGTCAAGGTTGCATGAGCGGTTTGGGGTGGCTACAAATTTTGATCGGAAGAAGGTGCATTCTCTCATCCAGCAACTGGTAAATTCGGATGACGAAGCAGATGTAGAGGACACAGTTCGACTGTGGATTGTGCTCCTCCTGTGCACCTTTCTTTGTCCTAGATCAGCGCATTCTTGTCCACAGTAGATGCTCTCCTACTTTGATGATATATGGAGAATAAGATAGTTCAATTGGGCAGCCACAGTTCAGGGGGTAACACTGCACAATTTTGACAAATTAGTTAGCTCTGTAAATTATTGAAAATGTGGTGTAAGCTACCCACAAAGAGAAGAAGTGAGAATGAATCCCGAGCTCATTATTTCATTTATGGTTGTGTTGCCTCCCTTGGTGTAAGTTCCTTTAACAAACTCTATATAAACACATCATCCATCCTCCTTTGGGTTTAACTTGTTTGTTATTTCAAGTTTGGTTCCTTGAGCACACCAAGATGTGGCAGCCAATAAATCGGATGGCATATCCCCGCCTCTTCAGGTGGGGACCATTCGGCGGCAAAAGTTTACCATTTTTTATAGGATCCCTCACCAGCCAACAGGGAGTCCCTTTAACAATGAAATTCTTATTTAGTAATGAACTGTGTAATCTGACATTTATTGCTATAATTTTCTTTTCCAGGTTACCAGAAATTTAACGGTTGATCGGAATGAATGGGAAACGATATACGAAGGGAACCAATCAGTCCAAGAGGACTCATCAAGGGTATGCCCCCCTCAACAAAAAATTGATATTTCTCCAACTGCTGCTTCCTTCTCTCTTCTACAGAAAATCGCAGCGTCAATAAAGTCTTAAGAAGACAAACTTGACCAGTTAACCACTAACATGAATGATTAAAAGAGGCAAATTGACGAAATCATGCGGTACATTCATAAAAGGGATGAACTGGTGACCCATGAAGAAGGGGCAGCTGGGCCAACCTCCACATTTTCTGAACATGTTGTCGATGCCCAGCCTCCAATGACAAATGATGATCCACTGATCCATGAAGAAGGGGTAGCTCGGCCAACCCCTACATTTTCGGAACATGTTGCCGATGTCCACCTCCAATGACAAATGATGATCAGGCTCCACCAATAGGTCATTTTGAGGAGGTTCTAACAAGTAATGTTGAGGAGGTTGATGCCCAAATCCTAACTCAATGGTTCGGGCAATCAAGGAGCGTGAGGACCGGCATCCTGGTGCCTATGATCAGTCCCCTTATGAATGGGTTAAGAAGCCCGTTAAAATGTTTGAGAAAGACAAGACAATGGTAAGTCTCTATTATGTTACTGCATAACCTATTATTCCATTCATCTAAAATGGGCACACAACCTAAGCAACACAATGGCAAGTCACTACAGATTGGGTGTGCAAAGGGGACTTGAAGGACGAAGACAATGCCATTGTCGACAGCTTCCTTCAAATGTGTGCAACATTGGGCACTAAAACTGAGTAAGTTGCTTGAATTTGTATGTTTCATATTTATTTCAGATTTTACGTATTATGATGTTTTCATCCTCTATAGTTTTAGAGTTTTTGAATTTGCTAATGGCTTGGTCATCAGGAAGTCACACGTGGTAAACCTACTTTACGATTGCATGACGGAAGACACAGTATGTGTTTCGTCTTATGTTTTTATAGTTAAACTCTCTTCAAAGTCAATTTCTTTGTACTGACTATGGACCATATGTAGGTTATTGATGGATTGATTTACCAAAATGAAGCAGAAGAACAACATTGCAAATACTTATCACAAGTGGGTTTGTCTTCCAACAATTTTGATAAATCATATCCAAGGAATGTCTTGCTCAATGCAATAGAAGGCCTTACATTTGTTACAATGTTGTTACGAGAACGAGTATTTGGAGGCCCTCTAGCAGAACAAGTGGCCATTCTTCGTGTTACACTCCCGAAATCACTGGCATTTATTTGTTGTGGACACAGAGAATTGTCGATTCGTGTCATATAATTCATTGTAAAGTGGGCCCATCCACAAGGCCTCCACAAGAAAATGGGTAAGTTTATCAAACAATTTCCTTCAACCAATAATTCCTTGCTGTTGAATAGTTTTTTTTTTTCCAGGCCACAACTGTGAGGCGCATGTTGACGAAGTATGGGACATTTCTAGGTGCTGATAAGTGGGAACTACACTTTGACAACCAATGTCCTCAACAAGCATCTGGTAGCCTCAATTGTGCGATTTATGTAGTCAAATACATTGAAGCGTTGACTAGGAGGGCATTCCTCGAGTGGACTTTCACTGAGCATGACTGTAATCTCCTCAGAGCTCGTTTTGCAGCCAAAATCTTAGAACTGAAGAATCAATGAAAAGTTTTGTTTTCTCTTTTTTTACTTTTTTCTCATATGTGATGTTTATTTTCGTTACAAGTATGTTGATTCCGGTGAACTCTCCCTATGTACACAGAATTAATTACATACACAGTATGAGATTGTAGCAACTCGGATTTTTAATTTCTAAAATGAGAATTAATTAATTAAATATGATAAATATATTTAAATTAGAATAAAGAGGGAATGAATTGAAATAAAGGGAATTAAATCAAAGCCCATTAAGCTAAATTAAAAGATGGATTATATTAGTGGTCCAAACATAAAAGAGTGGGCCCAATTGTGAAGAGCCCATCTTTGGATGTGAGTTAATTAAGCCAATTCGTAATTCATGAACGCGACGGTCCGAGCCGTCGTGGTTTCTGACCACACCCTTTGGCCCGGCCCTGTTCAGCAGAACGCGACCGGACCGGTGAGCGCGACTTGAAATGCGATGGGTACCCCCGTCGCGATTTCTCAATTTCGGACAGAACCCTAATTTGTTCATATACCCCTATTATTTACCCCATTTAATCCTTGTTTAACCCTAATTATGCATTGTTATGAACAATAACGAAATGCAAATTGATAATTGGGTATTAATTACATGAAATCCATTAATTAAAAAGCTATGTGCACAATTAATCATACTCTCATGTTTTCTTTACACTTGCACACACTAAACATTAATGTTTGCCATGAGACCTCATTAAATTATTCAATTATCTATCTGGTAATTAAGTGTAATTATTCACTTAATCTCCCTATTATTTTAATAACACTTGTTTTCATTTTATTCGCATGCTTTGTACATCGTTATCGCGTCCCTCTACCTTCGAGCACTCGAGGCAAGACAGACACCGATTTTTACACACTTCTTTCTTGGCTTGGACCACCTCTCCGTTGGGAATACTCCTAATAGGATCAGGGACTCCTTGTCAAGGCCTCCGTAAGTCTCCTTGGCTTTAGCGGACGTCCATTGCCGACGAGCTGGTTGTACATTTAAAACCTTTTTACATCCTAAGGATCAGCATGATCCAACGGCCTTAGTGTGTTCTCTCTTACATTGGGATCAAGCTGGACCTCTGGTCTGTGTTATGGCACGGCTAGTGGGCGGTTGTGACTTCTACCGGACTGCCGACACTCAACCTAGTACTGTGCAACTGTTACTATCGTCTGTTATCGTTGTTTTATGAATACGTCCCTATTCCCATCTACTGTCCCTATAAGACCCGGCCCTCCTGGGCCCTTGGTCCTGTCCTCAGGGACGCGACAGGCACCCTGGTCGTGACATGGTCGCGCTAGGGGAGCCCGTCGTGACAGGCTTTGTGATGCGGCACACCTAGTCGTCGCGACATGGTTGCGACGGGGGTGGGCGTCGCGTTCTTGTCGTAGCGTCTGGAGTGACTACTTTTCTGACAGACGTGACCGCTATCTCTCTATCTGAATAGTCGTGTTGGGTGGCTGGTGCGTACAGCGTTGACGCAACCTGGTTAGCCGTTGCGTTTGCTTTTCCCGGTCTTCGAGGTTTGACCGCTTTTGGTGTCGCGTTGGGGATGGCCGTCGCGACATGGTCGCGATGCCTAGGGGCATCGCAACATGGTCGTTGTCATGCCGGGCCAACCTGTCACATCTTGGGGGCCATCGGTTTAAAGCAGAGGCTGCGCCCATTCTCCCTCTCTCGCAGATGGTGATAAGTTATTGCTGGCAACCTTTTAATTAGAAAGAGACGCCCGTGCATGGTAGGAGTCCGTTGAAGCCACACGAACAGATGCACAGTTCACTTGGGATGAATTCAAAGAACACTTCAACTCCAAATACTTCTCTGAATGAGTTCAAGAAAGGATAGCCTCTGAATTTGCTGCACTGAAGCCGAGGTACCTTAACGTCATTGAATATGAAGCGTAATTTTTCAGATTGGCATGCTATGCCAATCATCTTGTCAGCACAGAGAAAATGAAGGCAAGACAATTTCTCAATGGGCTCAAACCCTCTTATATCACCCAGCTTGCTCCAATGGACATCCAAGTCTATGCTGACATGGTCAAGAAGGCACAACTGCTTGAGGATGCGACCGATCTGACTGATTGCATCATGGGTAGCATCGTCAAGAAAGAACAAACACCAGGTTCATCAGGTCGACCCACAAACGGCAAGAAGCGGCCGTTCAACATCACCGGAGGGCAGAATCAAGAAAGGAAGCCCAAGATACCTACTCCCTCAAACACTAACAAGACCAATTGTGAGCATTGTGACAAACCTGGTCACACTGCCGCTGAATGCTGGAGGAAAGCAGGCGCTTGCCTACGCTGCGGAAATCACAATCATCGCATTTTCGAGTGCCCTATGTTGAAAGAGTAGGAGAAAGAGAAATGCCCGACTGGGCAAAAGAAGCCTGGATGACTTCAAGCTATGCAGGAAGTGGAGACCACCGAGGTGGGTGGAGTCGTGAAAGGTACATTGCAAGTCTTTTCTCATTTAGCATTTGTTTTGTTTGATACTAGCGCTACACATTCATTCATATCACAAGCATTTGCTGATACCTTAAATATTAAACCCACATCCATGGGTTTTGAATTTCTTGTCACAACACCATTGGGGGAGAAAGCCCAACTAAACAAATATTTTCCATTACCCGATGTAATGATTGGTGAACTCAATCTTAGAGCTGACCAGGTCTGTATGCCCATGGAAGGCTATGATGTTATACTGGGTGCCGATTGGCTATCAACTTATGGGGCTTGTGTTGACTGTAGAAGAGGGAAGATTACATTTAGTGAATTCCCTAAATTGACCTTCACGGGACGTAGACACAAGAGGCACTTGTCTCTCGTCTCTGCTATTCGGGCACAGAACATGATAAGAAAGGGCTGTGTGGCATTTCTTGCCGCCATAGTGGTTGAAAAGAAGGCATCCAAGATATCAGACATACATATAGTGCAAGAGTACCCCGACGTGTTCCCCGATGAGCTTCCAGGCATTCCACCTGAACGAGATGTAAATTTCTCAATTGATCTAACTTCTGAAGCGGCACCGGTGTCACGCCATCCCTACAGAATGTCTCCTGCGGAATTGAAGGAATTAAAGGAACAATTAATGGAACTACTAGAAAAGGGCTTTATCAGACCAAGTACTTCTGCTTGGGGAGCACCAGTGTTGTTTGTCAAGAAGGAGGACGAATCCCTGAGACTATGCATCGACTACAAGTAGTTGAATCATCTGACTATCAAGAACAAATACCCTGTCTCGTGTCGAAGAGTTGTTTGATCAAATATCAGGAGCCAAATACTTCTCTAAGATTGACCTTAGATCAGGATATCATCAAATGAGAATTAAGGATGCAGATATTTACAAGGCAGCTTTCAGGAGCAGGTATGGTCATTATGAATTTGTAGTCATGCCTTTTGGACTAACAAATGCTCCTGCAACTTTCATACAACTAA
Source organism: Colocasia esculenta (assembly GCA_014218235.1). NCBI lineage: Eukaryota > Viridiplantae > Streptophyta > Magnoliopsida > Alismatales > Araceae > Colocasia > Colocasia esculenta. The sequence continues at coordinate 148,674,856 of CM024757.1, forward strand.
TGAACAACATCTATGGGCCATACCTTGACAAGTTCATCATGATGTTTAGTGATGATATTCTCATATATTCCAAAACCAAGCAAGAGCATGAGGAGCATTTGAGGATCACTCTACAAATACTGCGCGACAATAAACTCTACGCCAAATTGAGCAAGTGTGAATTCTAGCTCGAGGAGGTGTCATTTCTAGGCCATGTCATATCAAAGGAAGGTATAGTTATGGATCCTTCCAAGGTCGAAGTTGCCTTAAACTCGGAGAAACCCACAAATGTCACTGAGATCAGAAGCTTTCTTGGACTGGCTGGCTACTATAAACAGTTCATAAAAGACTTCTCCATGATAGCTGTACCTCTTACTGCCTTATGCGAAAAGAGAACCCTTATGTCGGGAGCAAAGAATGCGAGAAGAGCTTTTAGACACTGAAGCAATGTTTGACATCTGCACCTGTCCTCGCGTTACCAATGAGGGCGAAGGATTCTCAGTCTACAATGATGTATCAGGAATTGATCTAGGCTGCGTGCTAATGCAGAATGAGAAGGTAGTAACCTATTCATCAAGACAGTTGCAGCCACATGAGGTCAATACCCTGTCCATGACCTAGAACTAACTGCAGTGGTACTTGCCCTTAAGATTTGGAGGCATTATCTTTATGGGGAATAATTCATTGTTTACTCTGATCACAAGAGTTTGAAGTACCTATTTTCCCAAAGGAGCTCAATATGTGACAAAGAAGATGGCTGGTGTCATGCCCCAACGCGGAATATCGGAGCGCGAAGGCAGTTGCAAGAAAAGGTATAGAGCGTATACTAGACATCAAACCATTGCACACTGAATAATACTAAAGCAAATCTTTCTCATTAAAAATTTTCCAGACGTCTAGTTACAACCACTAATGTCAGAGCCATTCTACAGGGCCCAATTATATTGCAATAAAAGGAAATAACTAACTACAACTTTAAGATAACATAACGACTCCAGGGTACTCCTGGCTTCACTCTTGGTCATTCCCTTCCTCGTGAGTGTATGTGTTATCCTCGGTCTCACCTGAGAACACAACATCAAATAACGTAGGGTGAGCGATAACGCCCAGCAGGACTTAAGTCTCAGGCTCAAGCAGGCTTTAAATAATTAGTGCATTAAATGGTAGAGTAACTAAAGATAGAGAGAGTTATGTAAAGTCGAGAAAGTAAGAGCACAAGTAACATGGTTCAAATAGCAGATGAATCAAGTATAGTACAATGAATAAGATCGAGCAACACAACAACACGATGGCAAATAACGTCAACATCAAGCAATAACAAGCAACATGTATAGCAAGGAGAGAGAAAGTAGTTGGCCATATAGAGAGTAAATTGCACTTTGATTGATTTTCTTATCAATCGAAATAGTCTGGCGCTTTTGATTAACTTTCGTCAATCGAGATAGTAATTGCACTTTGGTTATCCGAAGATAGCCGGGAGAGAGTATAGCACTTGTTTGTCAAAAGACAACGAGAGAATATAGCACTTTGTGTTGATTGTCATAGATTAATCTTGATAGTATGGCACTTGGATGTAATGTCGACATCCTGATCATTTAACTCTCGCGGGCAAATGGCACTTTCGGGTGCTCCTCCCAGGACCTGATCGGGCCCTATTGCGCTGGCATTGGTTATATTGTTTATCTTTAGACAATCAATTAATGGCCAATTTGAGAGTACCAAGAAATAGATAAGAGCACTAGATGAATAGATGAGATAGTAGAGTGAACGTGAATAGGTGAGAGCTAGTGGACAATTGCGCGTAACACGAGTAAACAGGCGATAGTAACAGTTGCACAACACGCACACATCGTATTGGCAATCAGGTGGAATTCACGATCTTCCCGCTGGCCATGTTATGCACAAGCCCAGAGGTCCGACGTGATTCAAGGTAAGAGTGAACTTCTAATATCCGTTTAGATCATATCGACCCCTAAAGGGGTAATGGGTGTTGGGGTACAACCGGCTCGTCGACCATGTGGGAATCCATGATCAGAGGAGACTTATGGAGGCCTTGTACAAGAGTTCACTAGTCCGGCGAAAGGAATATCCGACGGAGAGTTCACCACAAACCAAGAAAAGTGTGTATATAAAACAGGTGCTCGACGTTCTAGAAGAATTCTAGAACAGTGGAGCGTCGATATCGGTATATAAACAACGCAAGAGACGAATACAAGTCCTTTAAAAATAGGGCAATTAATATGCTTTATTGCAATAAATTACCAGATACATTATGAGATGTTTTCTGCAAGATTTCAGCCATAAATGGATGGTTCATGTGTGTGCATGTGTAAGAGAAATCATAGATAGAAATAAGTCGTGAAGATGCATTTAAAATTATTCAAATTTTGCTCCATTTTTAAGCTAGGTTTTTACTGGGGGTATAACTGTAAAAAGACGTAAGGATTATTTAGAAAGTGACAGAAATATTTTTATGGGTTTTTCACCAAAATCTTTGTGAAGGCGACATACCCCTGTACGGGTCGCGACAGGGTCAGGGCAGAACGCGACAGGGCCTAAAAAGGGTCGTGGCATGGCTTGCAGATCGGGTTCTGAGAATGCGACGGTTCACCTGTCGCCTTCTTGAATGCGACAGGTAGGCTGTCGCAATAGGAGCCCAGAAAGCGACATATCGAGGTGTCGCCTTCTGGTTGTCTGCGCCTGACTCTGACAGGAGTCAGACCAGACATTGGATTGCGGACTAGAACATTTAAATTTCTATACAGGGTCGTTTAGAAAATCAAAACTAATTATATAGTCAACAAAAAATCATGAAACCAGTTGCAAATTAAACTAGACATGTAAAGGTACTTCTAGTAAATTGGAATTAGAGAGAGAGCATGGTTTGAACATGGTTTGAGCATGAACAACAACGAGTAACACAGAACATGACATAGAGAGCAAGACTAATTTAATTCGAGCAACATGCTCAATGAAATTTAGGCTTTTTAGGGGCAAATGATCCTTAACAACATGAAGTATCTACAGTAAAACTTTCGTAGCATGGAATCAAGTTTACATAGAGATTTGAATTAAACATGACATCTCGGGGTTATCATGTTTGCAGTTCTTCAAAAATCAAGAACAAAAGATTGGCTAGATGAAAAATTATGAAAACAAGAGGGTTTTGTTCCTGGTGATTGGAACTACCTACAGACGGATTTGATTTGGTTTTGCTTGTGAGAATGCCTACCTTTGACTCGATTTGTCTTCTAAGGCTAGAACTTGAAGAACAAGTGAAGAAGCTTCAAGCTCTTCTTCTCTCCAAGAAATCCTCTCCTCCTTAGCCTCTTCTCCACGTCCAGCAACTCTTGGCAACGAGCTAGGGTTGCCCAAGAGAGCTTAAGAGGTGTATTTATGCAAGTATGTATTTTATTCCTACTACTACTCTAATTCCTCTTAAATTACGAAATTTCCTTACTCCACCTTCCTTCCTTGCTTTCCAATCTCTATTTAGACTTGGAAAAGATCCAAATTCGTGCTAACCCATATGGGGTAGGTTTAGGAATCCAATTCCAACTCTAACTTCCTATTTAATGCATTAAATACCCCTTTTCTATTTAGGTAATAATTTAGTTACGAATTTAGGGTATTTTCCTATTATTCTCCCTTTGTAAATTCATATTTTCGACCCAATAAATTCTAGGAGATCCATTAAGCAAAGCCCATTACTCTTTTCCATTTAATGGGTTTTATATAATACTCTATTCAAATATCCATTTAGCCAGGTTTTAATTCTTTATTTAAATTTTATTTTATCTTATAAATTCAGGTTGCTACAGCTGGAGTACCTGAAGGACTTTGATTTCAATATCTAATACCACCCAGGCAAAGGTAATGCAGTAGCTGATGCAGTCAGTAGGAAGCCAGTAGTATCCTTATCTTGTTTAGTCTTGGGTGAGATGCAACTATTAAAGCAATTTACCAGTCTGGATTTAAACATTGAGCAGAGAAGTGATCAGGTGTTAGTGGCCAACCTTAGAGCTCAACCCGACATCTTTGTCGAGATCAAGGAGCAACAAGCTAATGATCTATTTCTAATATGAGTCAGGGAAACCGTAGACGATAGACCAGATTTCTCCATCACGGAGGACGAGAGATTGTTATTTCATGGAAGGACATGTGTGCCTGATAATGAATAGTTGAAGAGGAAACTGATGGATGAAGCCTATAAGACAAAGTATACAATTCACCCAGGCGCAACCAAGATGTACCAAGACATGAAAAGGTCATTTTGGTGGCCCATCATGAAGCGTGAGGTGGCTGAGCATATCGCACACTGCCTCATATGTCAACAGGTTAAAGCAGAACACCGACGTCCTGCGGGTGTACTCAGACCCCTAGACATACCAGAATGGAAATGGGAGAGCATCATAATGGATTTCATCATGGGTTTACCCCGAACACGTGGTGAACTCGATGCTATTTGGGTCATAGTGGACCGATTGACTAAGTCCACACATTTTCTTGCAATCAAAATCACCTGGAGTGTTGATGTACTAGAAGTCCTGTATGTAAAAGAGATTGTAAGATTACATGGAGTCCATGTGTCCATAGTCTCAGATCGTGACCCCAGATTCACTTCTAGATTCTGGAAGGGACTTCAGATTGCTTTAGTGACCAAACTCAACTTTAGCACAGCATTCCTCCCACAGACAGATGGACAGACAGAAAGAACAAATCAAATTGTGGAAGACATGCTACGAGCATGTGCCATAGATTTTGAAGGGTACTGGAATGAACAACTGTCATTAATGGAATTTGCCTACAATAACAGCTACCAGACCAGCATTAAGATGGCTCCATTTGAAGCACTGTACGGAAGAAGTTGTAGATCGCCAGTCTGTTGGAATAAGGTAGGCGAACAACAATGGTTGAGACCAGACATGGTGCGAAATACAAGTAGAGACATATAGATCATCACATATAGAATCAAGATAGCTCAATCCAGGCAAAAGAGCTATGCAACAAAAGAAGAAGGAACTTAGAATTTCAAATTGGAGATCATGTACTACTTAAGGTATCCCCGACCAGAGAATTTCAATGGTTTGGAATGAAAGACAAGTTAAGGCCAAGATTCATAGGTCCATTTGAGGTATTGGAAAGAGTTGGCGAGGTGGCGTATCGACTAGCACTACCTCCTAAGTTTTCCACAGTACACAATGTTTTTCATGTATCAATGCTAAGGAAGTACGTGTATGACCCATCGCATGTAATTAAGCTATGATGATATCATCCTAAACAAAGATATGACCTATGAAGAGAAGCCGGTGAGAATCTTAGACAAGAAGATACAACAGCTTTGGAACTGACCCATATCTGTGGTCAAGATACTCTGGAGAAATCATGAAGTCGAAGAAGCCACGTGGGAACTCGAAGCAACAATGCGACGAAATTACCCAGAACTATTCAGTAAGTCATTCTCCCTCTTACGATCATATGAATTTGGGGACTAGATTTTTTTTTTAGAGTGAGAGGATATAGCAACTCGAATTTTTAATTTTTAAAATGAGAAATTAATTAATTAATTATGATAAATAGATTTAAATTAGAATAAAGAGGGAATGAATTGAAATAAAGGGAACTAAATCAAAGCCCATTAAGCTAAATTAAAAGATGAGTTATATTGGTGGTCTAAACATAAAAGAGTGGGCCCAATTGTGAAGAGCCCATCTTTGGATGGGAGTTAATTAAGCCAATTTCGTACTTAAATTAATAATAAATGGAAAATGGTTAAGATAATCATTAAATAACCCATAATAATCCTAAAAAGGAGTCCTCATCCCATCATAACCCCTTGGCCACAAAATTAGACCTCTCCCCAATCCTATTAGGTGGATAAATGCTAGGAAATAGGGAGATAAAAGTGGAAATTTGGAATTTGGATGGAGGAGAACAATTTTAAGTCATTAGGACTCTTAAACTAGCTATACACCCCCCAATTCGTGCCTACCAACCCATAGAACGTTGCTGGAGCTTTGGAGGATGAGGAGAGGTGGCTGAGGATGAGGAGCAAGGAGAAGAAGGACTTGGAGCAAGAGGATCTCACCTTCTACTTCATCTTAAACCCTAGGATTTCTTTACAGCGTGAAAAGCTAAGCAATCTCTCAAGCTTAACCTAATTAAACTCGACCCTAAGTAGACCTTGATCCCCTCTATCAAAGCCCTATGATTTCCCTAATTTTCATTGCTCCATGAAGGAGTATTGAATGCTCAATTCCCTATCATCATCATGTACCCAAACCTGCATAATTGCCTTTAATCCATGAGTATACTTGATCCCATGACATGCAAATATTCTCATAAATACTACATGATGTTAGGCTTCAAACGACCCTATTTCCCCCAATTTTCATCATGCATCCTTTGCTAATTAAATTGAAATCTCTGACTGTGCATGTTTTAGGTCACCAATAAGTAACCTAACTAAAGCATGCTTAATACTTGTCTATTTTCTAATTACTCATGTCTGTTGATACATCTACATGTCTACTTTCATTTAAAACTAGTTTCATGATTTTTGGAGCTTTCTGCGATTTTATATGGATTTTAGAATAGCCTTGTATCATGCCGTGGAGTGAAGGACCGAACCTGAAAAGGGTTGTTTACCCCTTTCTGGGTTCGGGCCACCCTTCTGAAATCGTGACGGCCCGACCCATTGCAATCTCAGAAGGGATGCGACCGGCCAGACCGTCGTGTCATGAACGCGACGGCCCGAGCCATCGCGATCGTCGTGTTCTTTTCGCGATGTCTAGAGGCGTCGCGACTACTTTTCTGACAGACATGACTGCTGTCCTCTCTATCAGAACGGTCGTGTCGGGTGGCAGGTGCATACAACGTTGACGCGACCTGGTCAGCCATCACATTTGCTTTTCCCGGTCTTCGAGGTTTGACCGCTTTTGGGGTCGCGCCAGGGGTGGCCGTCGCGACATGGTCGTGACACCTAGGGGCGTCACGACATGGTCGTTGTCGCGCCGGGCCGACCCGTCGCGTCTTGGGGGCCGTCGGTTTAAAACCGAGGCTACGCCCCATTCTCCCCCTCTCGCCCTCTCTCTTATTCTTCTTCCTTCTTCTTCCTGTCTCGAGCTCCCTTGTGATTTCTCATCAGTTCTTGGTGCTCGTGGTGCTCGTGCTGAGGTGGTGCCATCCCGTTCGTGTAGGGGATGTGCTCGTGGTGCTTGGAGTGAGGAGGAGGTGGCCATTCTAATGTGAAGGCTCCAACGGATCGGCTCTACTCTTGGAGGTAGGGACCCTTGTTCTCCTCTCGCCCTAGCATGCTCCCCTCCCCCTTGAGATGTTGTTTTCCTCGTAGTTTGGGGTATGGGAGTGTGAGAACCATGCTCGTGGTTGAGTGAGGTTTCCATCGAGCGTAGATTCTTGTAAATCCATGTTTGTGGGGTTTTAAGGGTAGTTTGCATGGTTTAATGGCTTTCCTTCATGTTGAGCATGCTCCTCTCCCCCTGTGGAATGCTTGTATCGTGTTTTTGGGGTGGTCTCCAGGAGGACTGCACCGGAACCCCCCCCCCTCGGCTGAAGACGCAACCGCTATAGAGGTCGCGATGATGTCGTGGTGGCCTTGCCGATCGCGACATCATCGTGACGCTCCTGAGCGTCGTAAGGGTCGTCGCGACAGTATTGCGACTGGTCTAGGCATCACGACAAGGTTGCGATGGCCCAATGCATCATGAGTACATCAGATAGACAGGTTAAGGTCTTGCGAAGTTCCGTGTTTTGTGGAGCCTTCGCCATTTCTGCTTTTATTGTACCGTGGCACTTGTGCTAGTTCTCTAGTACGGTCGTACACTAGTGTTCGCCTAGTGCTCGGCACTTGAGGGCTTGTCCCATGAGAGAGGTTGTTACCGTTGCCTGGGACCCCCGTCCCCGCGCGCCTGTTGAGGGAGTACTCCGGGCGGGGGGTGTGCTCGAGTCACGGACTTTGGAGCGGAGGGGAAAACAGTGGTTAGGACAACGGTGTTGAGTCATTTGCAGAGCTCTCGTAGTTGGTCTGGGACGCCGAGGTCATTTTGAGGAGTTCTTCCTGACGCAGTCCAACTAGTCTTTTTGTCACTGCCTCGCTCTTTGCGGTCCTGGAACTGCCTAGAGAGGCCAGGCATGGGACCGTAGTCTGGCAAGACTACGGTGGTTACTGTTGTGTTACTTTGTGTCCTGCCTCACTCTGACAAGACATGGAGGTTTGGAACTGGGTCGAGGATAAGATGTCAGTGGACACACCTGACTGGTTGACTAGTGGTAGTGCTTTCCGTATCTAGCGTTTCTTGTCCAGGCAGAGTTCTCTCTGTCTGTGTTTGCTAGCCGTGTGGTGGTCACGACGAGCAGTCGTACGGAGTTTCCGACCGTGTTGTACTTCCATACCGTTGCTAGTAGTAGCTTTGCTTCTGCACTTCTTTGTAGGTATAAGATACAACTGCTGTTATTTAATTGATTATATATATTCTTCTGCCTGTTAGAGTCAGTAGGAGATTGGTAGTCCCCACTGAGCTTCTGTTGTGAAGCTCATCCCTCCTTTTTCCCAGGTGAGACTTCTCAGCAGCGGCAGGGTGCGCGCCGGGCGGAGAAGACGTGGCGGTAGTAGTGGTCCCCGTAGCTAGCAGTGGTTCCCCCTCTTAGTGTACGTCACCCTCGAGGTATGCCCCTAAGGGACTTGTTATCCCCCTGCTTTTACTTGTACTAGTTGTGCGTTGGGACTGTACCTAGAGCGATACGCAGCGATCTCGCTCTCTTTTCTGCTTCCGCATGTGTGCTCTTAGTTAGTAGTTGACGTTTACATCCTTTACATATTCTATTGGACTCATATTATAGCCCTTCTGGGTCTCTGGATCCGTGGGCAGCGACCACGAAAATCGGGTCCTCGGTAGGGGGCCGAGGGTCGGGTTCTCGGGGTCGTTACAGTCTCTATACTCTCATCTGTTCACGTTTTCTCTAGACTCTCGTCTATTCATCACTTACTCTCATCTAGTCTTGGTACTCCATTGGACATCTTGTGATTATCTAAGATAAAAACATGACTATGCTAGGCAACATTATAAAGGCCCGATCTGGTCCTGGGAGGAGCATTCGAAAGGCTATAACTCGCGGGGGTTTAATGATCAGGGTGTTTGGCATGCATCTAATGCATGACTATCAAGATTTAATCTATGACAATCATTTAATCAGTTTAGTTGAACTCGTGGTTGAAAGAATATCGACCAACACCTCCTATCGTGACTAGTGCACTGTTGTGCAACTTTACTTGCTATCTCATTATATGGCCAATCCATTATCATACTTGTTGTGCTATACTCTCGTGCAATGTGCTATTATTTCTCGTTATCATGCGACATTACTCTCTAGACTGTACTTGTCATTCTCTCTAGTTATCCTACTCGATAAGACATTAATCACTTAAAGCATGCCTGTTTATAGGAGATATTAAGTCCTACTAAGCGTTATCGCTCAACCTGTGCTATTTATTTCATGTGTTTCAGGTGTGTCTAATGGGGATTACCACACGAACGAGGAGGGGAATGAGCAGGACCAGGAGTGATCCCGTTTTATGACAACCAATGCATTTAGTAGTTAGTTAGTCAATATGTATTAGTTTGGATTTGAATAAAGTACTCTGTGCCCTAGTTTTGACTCTGATTAGTGGATGTAATAGTTAGTTGATGAATTATTAATGAAGTTGGATTTTATTTGGCTTTATTCCAATTGTGTAATGATGGATATATATTTATTGCTCAATATTATTTAAATAACTGTAATTCCGCTCCGATATTCCACGTCGGGGCGTTACAGAGATTGCCAGCTACCTTCTCCAATTAATCACTTAAGGCACAAAGTCAGCTATTTGTCACCGAAATCAACCTATTTGTCACTCAAATAACCTATATGTCACCAGAACTAACCTATTTGTCACTCGAATTCGTGACTCCATGTGAATCACGAGTCATCTATTTGTCACCGGAATCAACATATTTGTCACTCGAATAACCTATTTGTCATCGGAACCAACTTATTTATTACTCGAATTCATGATTCCATGTGAATCACTTAAGACACGAAGTCATCTATTAGTCACCGAAATCAACATATTTGTCACTCGAATAACCTATTTGTCACCGGAGCCAACCTATTTGTCACTCGAATTTGTGACTCCATGTGAATCACTTAAGGCATGAAGTCATCTATTTGTCACCAGAATCAACATATTTGTCACTCGAATAACCTATTTGTCACCAGAGCTAACATATTTGTCACTCGAATTCGTGACTCCATGTGAATCACTTAAGACACGAAGTTATCTATTTCTTACCGGAATCAACTTATTTGTCACTGAAATAACCTATTTATCACCGTAACCAACATATTTGTCTGGTCCAAAAAGTACATGACAAATGAATTTTAAGTCTGATGTTTTAAAAAATTTATTCTTAACTCCAATTTCTATTAACTTCTTACTTCTAAATCTTTTATGTTATCTCTCATATATTTTTTTAAAAAATCCCCATTCTACCCCGACGTAAGACCTAAGCCCCGACACCCCTTTTCGTTTTATGTAGCCTCACCCCCCTCAGCCCTGCGCCTCGCCCCCCTCACCACCTAGGTTTTCGGTGAACCTGTTCCGGCAAACCTGCTCTGGCGGCTTGGGGGCCTTTGGTGATCTTACTTCGACTCTCCTTCTCAGGTAACCCTCCTGGTCCCATTCCCCTTCCTGCTCCCGTTCCCCCTCCGTGTGACCACCCTGGTCGCACAACCTCATGCTTCTCTCTCCCCCTATCTGCGATCTAACTATCTCTCTTTGAATGTGATGCTCATCCTTCACTCAACTCCTGGACTGATAACTGAAGCTACTTGGTTCTTTTTTTGCAGTCGTGGGTGGTGGGGTAGAGTCCAAAATATGGATCGTATTCCAGCGATTTTCACATTCAAGAATGAGGCGTATGTAATTCCTATCCATAGAGGTATGAAAATTTGTAGCGTAGTTAATGATGTTTGTAGAAGATGGACACTTGTGAAAGAGCAAGTGGAATTAAAATGCCACATTCTGAAGATGAGCAACTCTGTCATGAAATTGTTAAATGGAGAGGATATTGATAGAATAATTAACATGCATGAAATCCTTGGACAAAAAATGATTAGCATCGATGTTCATGTGTCCGGCTCGGAGGAGATTATAACTTTTAGGTGAGCATATCTTTGAACTTTTGAAATGTTGTAACTATTTTTTTTCCTTAAATGTCATATCTATGTGGTGTCGATTTTATTTGCAGAGCATCTGGAGAGCAATCTTCTGTCAATAATAACATAGGGTCCAATGTTTCTACAAGTTCAAGTGAAGACATGAGACTAAGATCAGATTTATGGCAAAGAGAGCAAAATGTTATCCATTCTACTGGTCAGATTTCTGGCAAAATGGCAAGCCGAAGCCAATCTCCCATTCCACCCCTACCGATGAGATGTATTAGAAGACATGGACATGATTATTGCATTGTGAGAACTAGCAAAACAAAAAGAAATCCAAGAAGAAAATTCTACAAATGCAAGATAAGCTTATGATTTTTTCATGTATTAGAGAACATGGTAATTGCATTATGATTTTTAATGTACTAAAACATAATTTTTCATGTGGCTTTTTATAGAATGCGAAATGTGATTTTTTTCATGTGGTGCGATGAAGTGCAAAGTTTTGTGGATTTACAACCAACTTGTGGGAAAAATGAGAAGGTTAAAATGTAAAGAATCGAGTTGCAAGGTTGGAGGATGAGCTAAGGGATTTAAAATGCCTTATAAATGAAACTAAAATGGTTGTAAAGTCTTTACTAAAGGCATTTTCATTTTTGAACATTGTGGATGCAGATGGGGATGATGAGAGTGATGGTGACTAACAATTGGGCATGAGTGTGCACTAGGATGCTATATTATTATTACAAGACTTGTGAAACAATTAACAACCTTTCCTGCTCCCGTTCCCCCTCCGTGTGACCACCCTGGTCGCACAACCTCATGCTTCTCTCTCCCCCTATCTACGATCTAACTATCTCTCTCTGAATGTGATGCTCATCCTTCACACGACTCCTGAACTGATAACTGAAGCTACTTGGTTCTTCTTTTGTAGTCGTGGGTGGTGGGGTAGAGTCCAAAATATGGATCGTATTCCAGGGATTTTCGCATTCAAGAATGAGGCGTATGTAATTCCTATCCATAGAGGTATGAAAATTTGTAGTGTAGTTAATGATGTTTGTAGAAGATGGACACTTGTGAAAGAGCAAGTGGAATTAAAATGCCACATTTTGAAGATGAGCAACTCTGTCATGAAATTGTTAAATGGAGAGGATATTGATAGAATAATTGACAGTGTACTCTTTTTGCATCTCCTTACATATACCTTTGAATTTAACACATTCAAAGGACTTTACTCTCAACGTCAAGTTACTGTCATCTTCAAAAATTCGTTGTGGGTGACAAGCAGCGACCTCTATCAATTCTTGCTGAAATTTCTGAAACATGAACCTAGTATACATTATCACGGCTTGTTTCTCAAATGGGGAACAAGTCTTCAAGTATGCTTCTATATTTAAGGACTTCAAGTCTGCTTGATTTTCTGCATCAAATCTGCTTTCAAGTGCCACTGTGTATTTCATAATGAACTCAAATAAAGTAGTTTTGGCTATGACAAATCCATCGAAAAAATGGTTTATACTCTCACTTTGTTAAGAGGTAGACATACCTACAAATACAAAACAATGTAAATATAATAGATAAAGTAAAAAACGAAAGACAATAGTAATTTAAGTCAATAATAACCTACCAGCAAAGAATGTGTCCTTCAAAAAAATAGGTGCCCACTTTCTATGACATTCGTACAAAATTTTCAACCAATCATTTTGCATGGCAATTTCATACATAGTTATCAATTCATCCCACTTTTCTTCAAATTCAAAGGTGGAGATTGTGTCATAGATGCAACTTTGAAACTCATTCATGAAATGTGGATTGGAGATGCATATGTGGCCAATTGTTTCAGGTACCTTCTTCATTATATGTCAAAGATAAAAGCGATGTTGTGCCGTTGGAAATACATGGGCTAGTGCAGCCTCCATAGCCTTGTCTTGATCTGTGATGATTGCCTTAGGGTGAATGCCACCATTGGCTTCTAGCCAACAAATAAAAAGCCATACAAAACTTTCAATTTTCTCATTACTTAGTAGTGCACATCCTAGAAGAATAGATTGGCCATGATGATTTACTCCCACAAATGGTGCAAATGGCATTTGATATGTGTTTGTCAAGTATGTTGTATCGAAACAAATCACATCCGCAAAGTATGTGCAAGATGTTCTAGACCTTCCATCAATCCAAAACAAATTCCTTAAAGTACCACTGTCATTAACAGCTATAGTGTAAAAGAATGTCGGATCCCTAACTTGCAATGTCTGAAAATAGCTTATCATTGTCTTTACATCACCCTCCTTCAATTGTGTTTGCCTTTCCTTATCAAGAAAGTTTTTGCAGTCCTTCTCTGTCCACTCCAACTATCGTATGCCCCCCTTCCTTTTTGCCATGGTCGACACAATGTTGGATGTGGAAATACCAACACTACGCATGTTCAGAATCTCAGCTTTCTCCGGGGTGCAAATTATACGATGTGATCTAAAATACATAGTAGCTGTTGGATGAAAAATATGCTCCAAAATTACATCATACATTATGTAGGTGTTTGTGTCTTTGTCATGTCTAACCCTCACCGATGCCTTACATCCAATCTTAGATGAATCTCTGTGGCTTATCGCATCTTTGCCCCTTCTAGATTGACCACCACGATGACAATTGAACCTCTTGTGGATGCACAAGTCATTCTTTCTTCTACTGCTAGTAATTGTGATGCCAAATCCTACTCGTTTAGCATAGGTGTTGTATAATTTCTGTGCATCTAAAATACTTTTGAAAATCATGCAATCGAAAGGTTCTAAACTTTCAGATTCTCCCTTGTCATGGTTCAAATCATCCTCTACTTCAGGTGCTGCCAAATGCATTGAAAGAACAATAGAACAAGTTTAGAGAGACAAATAGAATATTCCAGTGACAAATACGAAATTTCAATGACAAATAGATAATTTTCGTGACAAATAACTAAGGTTTAGTGACAAATATCTAGCATTCAAAAAATAATAAAATAAGTTTAGAGAGACAAATAGAGATTCCAATGACAAATATAAAATTTTAGTGACAAATAGGTAATTTTTGTGAGAAATAACTAAGGTTCGGTGACAAATAGCTAGCATTCAAAGAACAATAGAACAAGTTTAAAGACAAATAGAAGATTCCAGTGACAAATAAGTAATTTTCGTGACAAATAACTAAGGTTCAGTGACAAATAGTTAACATTCAAAGAACAATAGAACAAGTTTAGAGATAAATAAAAGATTCAAGTGACAAATAGAAAATTTCAGTGACAAATAGGTAATTTTCATGACAAATAACTAAGGTTTAGTCATTAATTTTAGTGGCAAATGGACTACAAATGACAGTTACAAATAGATATATATATCCACTTATAATTGCAGACAAGTGGAACATCCTTGTTATCTAAATTAGGCTTCCCATCACAGATCTTATTTCGTTAATGTTGTCATTAATCTCATGTCCAACATCCTTGTTCTCTAAATAAGGGCTCTATAGCACAGATCTTATTTCGTTAACGTCGTCATTACTCTCATGTATAATAGATCTGATTGCTACTTCAGAAGGTTCTCTAGGAGTCTGTTATGCTTCTACATTTTGTTCGGGAGGTACTTCTGGGCTCTGATGCTCTGCTCTCTTCTCATCGTTATTTGCATGCAGCTGAACATATGCCGTCGGGATGTAATGCATGAACGACGTTGTGTATGACCTCATGAAGGGGTATAATAATGGCCTACTTATCTGATAAGGTGGCAAAAATATGGTGGTGCATGTTTGGGTGGCAGAATCTGAAGCATCACTCCCGCCGGTGCAGTACCCAGAGACCCGCACTGCATCGCCACATTCTCCATATCGCTTGACTTACATGTACTTTGCATGGTGTGCAACTTCTTAGGCGCCATGGATAAACTAGAGTGCACGAGCAAGAAAACGGGCATTGCAGACGACGAGGATACATAGAGCTCCGGGTGTTTTTCATAGGTGAGGAAGACGAAGAGTGGGATGATGCAAGGGAGGCTCTTGTCTGAGTTAGTTCTCTTTTCAGATTATTTTCGCAGAAACGACGGGAAGGGTAAATTTGGGATTAAAGAAATCTCTCTGTAATCATTGTTTGCAATGGAGGTGGTTTCATGATGGCGGGCCTTGGGGAGACGCGAAGCAGGCGGCGACGTGTGTTGGGGCTGTTGACGTGGGCATTTTCCACGTAGACCAATCAACTGTGCCCCGACGATTCCAGTGTGGAGATTATACCCGAGTGTACGAGCAACTAGCATTTCTCTAAATGGAATTGAATCAAATTAAATTGATCGGTTTGATTTGGTTTAGATCTCAATTAAGTTGAGTTTGATTTCATAAATTGTGAAATCAAATCATATAAATTATTTTAGATATAATTATAATAATATTTATATAATATATAATATGAGTATTAAAATTAAATATATAATTAAAATTTTCATAAATATAAATTTTATTTTATTTTAATATATATTACTAAATTTAATTATATTAATTTAATTTTAAAATTTTAATTTGAATTGAAACGAAACTTCAATTCAATTTGATTCAAGTTAACCATTTGATTCGACATAATTCAGATTGATTAAAAATAAATCAACTTGGATCGATGAACATCCCTAGCCCCAACCTTCGACACCTCCCGCCACCTCGTGCAGCTAAGATGTAACATCAAATATAACCTAGAAAACCAACTTTATGGGAAGAGAAAATTAGTTTGATATTTTGTTTTCTTGTTTGATCAAATAAGAAAACAAGTCCTTGTTCATCAAAGATTTATGAAAAGTGAACTTATTTTATAAAAAGTATCTGGTTGTGTAATACCCTACTTATATATTCCCCTCTTTTATTAGCAATCAGCAAGATATTATCTACTAAAAAAGATTTATTATATTCGAGTATTCACAAATAAAAAATGTTTCAAGTTTGAAATTTCCAATTTGCGGTCTATATTCCTTTCGTTACTACTCACTTATGTTATCTATTTGCGCTCAAAGGTACATATACGTGTATATTAATGCCTATGAATTATGCACGCGTGTTGCGATTACGGTTGCGGTGCGGTTCTGCCAAACCGCACCGTGCCATGGCTCGGCACAGTCGGATCACTTTAATGGGGTGATCCGGGCGTGCCGCAGCGGCATGCCACGGTTTGTCACGGATCGGTACGGTCTGGTCCGTGGCAGACCTATTTTTTCTTTTACTTTTCTTCTCACATTCGGTGTATCTAAGAGGTCTATATGGTGTCTAATTGAGATGAAAATTTAAACATAAGTTAACTAAAAGATGACACAAGTTATAATAATTTTAGTTTAATTTTTTAAATTAATTTTTTGTCAAGTAAAATTATCCCAAAAATCATTAGATTGACTTAATCTTAACAACTAAGGGATCTAATGGTGTCTAATTAAGATGAATTAATAGATGATACAAAATATGGTAATTTTAGTTTAATTTTTTGAATTAATTTTTGTCAAGTAAAAATTGTCCTAAAAATCATTAGGTCAACTTAATCTCAACATCTATGCATCAATAACTCATGATATTTATATTTTTAGAATCAGTACCTTTTTTTAGTAATTATGATGACTTCAGATTTGACTTTATTTTCGAAACCAAATGTCATCCCGTTGAAGTGCACAGAGGGTTTGCCATACCACGACAAATCCAGTGTGCACTTAAGAGGTCTAAATTGTGTCTAATTGAGATAAAATTTTAAACATAAACTAATTAAGAGATGATACAAATTATAGTAATCATAGTTTAACTTTTTAAATTAATTTTTTGTCAAGTAAAAATTATCTCAAAAAATATTAGGTCGACTTAATCTCAACATCTATGTATCAATAATTCCTGATATTTATATTTTTAAAATCAGTATATTTTTCTAGTAATTATGATGACTTCAGGTTTGACTTTATTTTTGGAACTGAATATCGTCCTGTTGAAGTGCACACAATAAAAAATAGTACCAAAATTATATTAATAATATGATAATATTTTAAAATTAAAGATAATTATGTTTTATATAAGTGATCATCTCTTACGTATAATTTACTATCTCTTTTAATTTCATAGTGTCATATTAATATTTTATTATACATTTTAAGACGTTACAACTTTGTTTCTGTTTTCGGATTCTTGGTGTTGATCTAATAGAATACATTGGTCATATCATGAACAACTTTCATGAAGAGCCCAAAGATTATATCATCCTCGTTCAGACTGTAGAGAGGCCACACTCATTGCTAGTTTAGATCGCGATATAAGAAAGAAGGTCAAGAATAATCTACTGTATCTTTAAACACAGACATTCATTTGATGTGATTCTAGTTAGAGCTTGTACAGAAAGTCATGGGGAACAACTTTCATAAAGAAGTCTTGAAGAGATATACCCTCGTTTGAGATGTGAAAGGCATGAAAATTATATATATATATATATATATATATATATATATATATATATATATGAGAGAGAATGTGAAGAATAATCTACTATAACTTTGGGCATAGATCACCAATTGAGGTGATTCCACTTTGAGGACGAAGTTGAAAATGAATAGAACAACTTTAATGAAGACCTCGTGAGCATATCAACCCCTTTTCAGGCTGTAGAAGGCGTGATATCCCTAATAGTTCTGGAGGATATAAGAGAGAAAAGAGGGAGAGAAATGGTGCATGTATGAGAAGAGATGGAAAATCTATCTTGAATTTGGATGGAGAGTTTTCTTTTGAAGTTTGTTCATTTTAAATATTCATCAAGTCACAAAATTAAAAAAATAAATCAAACAAGTTATTTTTTTTTGGTAACGAGAAAATCCCGTCCTGTGTGGCTTTGTGGGCTCAGAGATTGGTGTTCGTGAACTCCAAGGTCAGGACTTGGCAGCTCCTACTTTCCGTGTACCCATATTGCCCTTACCCCACTTGACCGGAAAAACTCCGAATCTACACACCTCGAGGATTGCATGTAAATCAGGTAAACCCCCCCTAGGAATCGAACTCGGGACCTCTTACTTTTATGCAAGAGTTCTAACTGATCGACCCAACCGGGGTCCTCTCAAACAAGTCATTTTCCCATCGTATCTCAGTGATACGATACGGTAGCGTACCTTCTCACGGAGAATACGGCACGGGTGATCCGGACGGTACGGTGAATCTTGGTTGCGATCGACTCTTTTTCCATGTGGTATAACTTTGCTTTCCGTGTTATTTTTGATATATTGTCAGAGGAAAAGATCTCCGATCTGGACGGTACAGTGAATATTGGTTGCGATCGACTCTTTTTCCATGTGGTATAACTTTGCTTTGCTTGTTATTTTTGATATATTGTCAGAGGAAAAGATCTAAAGCAAAGAAGTAGGAAAAGATTTAAAGAGGAGGCAAAAGAGTTATGATCTTTATGCTTGAAGATTTTCTGTTTTGTACTGATTTTCGATTTTGACATTTTTATGTTTATTTTTTTATTTCTAAATATAAATTATATTATAATAACTGTTGATTCTGAAGATACTTTAAACTTACGAAGATCTTGTTAAATATTTAATATTAATTATGGGATTAATGAAAATTTTTCTCTGATCAAATGTGAGTTGCTAATGGCCAGTTTGATGGACATTGTGTTTGTTTGAAAGTTCTGAACATTTAATTTAAAATTGTATGAAAACTAGCACATGATTGAAAGAGAACAATATATTTTTATTAAGCTACGTAATATCTTGATCTATCTTCTTCTTATAAGATAAACATCTTTAGGGAGGAAAACAAATACCAGTTAGGGACGTTCAAGTGTCAATCATTTATAGGACTCTTTGACAAACACAAATAGCAAATTATTGATTTATGTGGTAATTTTTATTTATCTGCAGCACGGATGTAATTTTTTTCAATTCAGTGTTTATGATCTAAGATGAAGATAATTGCAGATCAACACATCTTAGGATTTGAAAATCTTTTATTTATATATGTGAAAATTATTTTAAAATTATTTTATTAAAAATAAAATATTAAAAATTTCAGAAAAATTACTTACGTAGGTACCAAATATGTAATTATACTTTTTAGTTTCTTGTAAATACTATATTTTGAAAAAAAAATATTTAGACCCTTACATACACATAAATTTACATAAATAATCTCGCAGCAACTTCCCTACAAACTTGAGAAAATTGTCTTCGATGCGTACAAACTACAAAGTGATGTTACCTATCACAAACATCCACACCGTCCCTTCTTTTATGTGAAAAGATCCCCTTAAACTATATTTGATATTTGAATAGAGTGGAGATAGAGTGAGATTATTCTCAAAATTTTGAAGAATAAATGAGAGTTATCCTCAAAATTTTGAGATTATCTTAAAATTTTGAAGATAATCTCACTCTATATCTTCACTCTATCCAAATACCAAACATAGTCTAATTAATTTGATAACTGATTAAGTTATCCGTGGGTAAGTTAACTATTTATTTCTTAACCTAAAAAGTAATTTATTTTAATTTGAAAGACTATCTCAAAAGTTAACTAAGTTAATATTCCATCAAACACCTCAATCAGTGTGTGTTTTTGTTGGTCTGTATTTTTTAAAAACAAACCATACAAATTATAAATGCCTTCAATTTTTAATGACAGTCATTTTATTATAAATGTAAAAATAAATACATGTGCAGAGAAATGAGTGAATAATATAAGAAAATAACACAACAAAAAAATTGAGAGGAGTAAGGATTGACTTCCTTCTTGCGAGAGAACTACATCAAACACGAACATGTAGGCAAAAAGAAATAAAACCAATAAGAGGGTCATGGGTCATAAATAAAAAAGACTAAAATCGATTCTCACATTCAGTCAAGTAAGAACCAATTCTTCCTCATTAAAGATGAACTAAAATGGATTCTTCCGAAAATGACTCTGTAGTTAAAACTGAAGCAATCCACTCATATGAATTTAATAAAACCTTGATTCCTTCATTAAAATCAACTCCCAAAACCGGCCCCGGATAAGATAAAATTCTGTAGCCAGTTTAAAGCATCTGGAACCGACTCCTTTATACAGATACATCCAAAACAGTAATAATTGCACAGTGACCTTTGGGCAATTGTTAAAACATTTAACCTTGGTAAAAGATAAGGCCATCTTGGAAATCATGTTTCTCATTCTTTGAGTGAGAAATAGTTTTGTAATATCAATAGATAATATATTAAAATAATATCATTATTAAAACTGCGTCATATCAATAATTGAAATAAAAAAATTAAAAATATCTCATAAATGATGAAGTTGTGATGTATTTTAATTGATGTGTTATTACTAAATGATGTTACTAAACTATTTTCCTTAGTTGAACTAGCAGGAGAAACCCCTAACATTTAAGAAGAAGTCTATACAAGCGACCCCAAGGCTTCCTCTCTTCCACCATGCATGGGTACCCTAGGGAGGAAGGAGGACTTGTGGAGTTCTACCTTAAATCTAGCAGCGCGGTCTTCTTTGGGTTTTAAGGTATGTGCTTCTGACATAGATGAGGTTCAATATTATCCCTTTGATAAATTCAGATCATAAAGATCATGAGCTACACTTCAGAGCTCTAATTGGGGACAGGAAACTCTTGATATCTTGTCCTTTCTTTCCCATAATTCAAGCAATATAAGGATCTGTTTGTTTGAACGAAAAACTTATGTTGGGAAATAGTTTTCAGGAAAACTTATGTTTTAAGTCATTTGGTACCATTGAAAAATGAAATCTGGAAAATTAAATCTCTGAAATCCAGGATTTTGGCATCCGCGGTAACAACGCGGATGCCATTTTCCAACTGTAGGACCAGTTGCAGCCACTACAGTACTCATACATGTTAGTTACTATTCATGTAATATAAGTTGTTTTTTTTTTTTTTCACTCATTTAAATAGTCTTTGTTAATTTAATTATTTATTATTAGTTAATTTAATTTTTATTTTTTATTAAAATATCTGAAAATTACTATCCATTCAAATTGTGTTTTTATTTTATTTCTCCTACTGTAGATTGTCTTTGTCAAACTTATTTATTTTTTATTAGTTATTTAATATTTTTTTATTTTTAAATATTAAAAATAAAAAATAAAATAAAATAAAAATTTGATGAATAATTTTAGCACACAAGGAGTATATGACTCTCTCGCATTTGAGTGAATCATAAGATCTCATATCTCTCCGTACAACTTTATATTTATCTGACAACCAAATAGATAATTACGTTTTCATTTTCACGTAAAAGTAATTTCATGGAAAACTATTTCCCTATTAAACTGTTTTACGTACAACCAAATGACCCTAAGTGTCTGGTCTTTTCATACAGTTAAGATAATTTAAATCCAGTATATTGCCAGTTACCTTTCATTCAGAGCCACTTACAACTGAGTTCTATCCCTAGACAAGTACCCCTGCCCCTTACCCTGTACAACTATTTAGGATTAATGTTTCAGTAAAATTACTTGGAACAATTCCAAGACTCCATCGACTCCTGCTTTATGAAGTAATTAAAGACCATCGGTCGACCAAAATAGATTGTTATGTCGATATCCTTCTTCCGGTGACGTTTAACCTCCAGTTTTTATTAAACATTCTTGCTTAATCCTTATTCCTTTTCGTTAAATATTCTTGCTTCATCTCTCACTATTTGGCCTTACACCCTAATAGCCTGTTTGTCATGACATTAAAAAAATGGGGATGGGAATAAATTAATTTGGAGATATATTATCCACATTCCTAATCCACCTCTTATTTGGTATTTTTAAGATTATATTTTTGAAGACAACATTTTTTTTTATTTGGTAAGTGTGGTGGTGTGATCCTGTTTGGACCTGAGCCAAACGGGCCTCCACTAGAATGAGAGAGGGAAGACGATCGCTGGTGAGGACGAAGGCCTGCAAAACCAGAGAAGGATCAGGAGGCCCGGTGAAGACCGGGGAAACCCTCCGATGCCTAAGTTAGTCCGAGCTTGAGAGGCAGGGGGTTTCGGTATGTGAGAGTTGTGTTCGTGTGAGGAAGAGAACGTACCGTTGCATGGTACTATACCTATGCTTTTATAGGAGTTGGTGCCGAGGCCAACGTGCGTAACGTTCGGCAGATCGTGCCTGAGGAGGTGCCTTGACGCACGCGCATAACGGAATGAGTTATGACTCTGGTGCCCGTTAGGCTGCCAGGCAGTTCACGTCCCTTGATGGTGGAGAACGTGGCTTGGGCGGTTACAGCCGCTCTGTAAGCCAGGGAGCCTGTTCGGCAGCCTTTGGGGACGCTTTCCGAGCTGGTGACCCACAAAGGGGGGTCGAACCTGCTGTTCGGTAATGTTGAGGGCCGCCCCGCGCAGTTAGGCTACTGTTCCTGTTCGGAACCTTTCTGCGGGTGTTCGGTAGCGGAGGAACAGACGACCTGCTCGGGGGCACGCCGCCACGAGGCTTGACAGTGTCCGATCAAGCTGGCGGTGTTCTTGAGATCATCACACCGTCTTGGGATAAACGTGACCCGTTGAGATGGGGCCACGTCGGTTGACAGGACGTGTATGGGCCGTAGTGGGCCATTATGGGTATAGGGGGCCAGACTTGGCCACCACACTTGCCCCCCACGCCCTCGAGTGGCTCGGTGAGACGAGCAGTTCGAGGGCGTCACTTCTGCATTTAATGCGATGGACCTCTGTGGGATGCCGTCACTTGGAGCCTGGGTAGGCAGTTAACCCATCATGGTGGGTGCAAAACCGCGCCAGGCTTGAGGTGCTGCCGTCGCGTTCGGACGGTCGCCAACGTTGTACCCAAAGGGGCACATTAAAAAAAAAAAGGGAAGGAGCGGCGTTTGGGGCCCGCCTCGATTTCGTTCCCTCCTCTTTCCTTATAAGGAGGGGAAGAGACGAGGGGGGGGGGGGAGCTACGCCTTTCAGAAACCTTCCAGCTTTTAGCTTTCGTGCTTCTTTGCCTTCTCCTGTTTCCATCTTCTCCTTCGTCCTTTCGCGCCGTCGTCGTCCCTCACGATCCCCCTTGCAATGGCAAGCAAAGGGAAGGCCGTCGCCGGAGCAAGCGGGGTGACTGTCGCGGCGTCCAGTGGAGCACGATGCCGCCACTACAGCGGGCTGCGCGAGCGTTTCAGGATCGGGGAGGAGTACGAGATCATTGATGCCAAGGAGAGCGACTCTATCCTGGTGAACAAACCAGGCTGCCTGATCCTCTCTGTTGACCACCTAGAGGCAGGCTTTCGGCTGCCGTTGCCGGAGGTGGCGAAGGCGCTCCTAAATACTTGGGGCGTTTCGCCGATACAGCTAACGCCCAACACCTGGAGATACATATGTATCTTCGGTGTTGTCTGTAAGTTAAAAGGGATCCGGGGCTCGGCGGACGTCTTCCGAGCGCACTTCAAGTTGTCTGCTTCGCGGGCGTCGGGAGCAGACGTCTACTACGCCAAGCACCGAACAGACCGGATGCACATCGGCCTGTCCAGCAAGTACTCCAACAACAAGGTTGGATGGACAGGCTGCTCTTCGTGCGCCACCGGAGTGGTGCTGAGTGGGGATTCCCCACTGTTATGCGTTCTGCGCGGAAGGACAGCTTTCCGAAGCTGATCCAGGACGAGGCGAAGGCGTCGGACAAACTTCTCCGAGCAGGTGTTCGGAATGGAGAAGGATACGTGACCGAGTACCTGCTCGTCAAGTACGGGTTGAGCAAACCGTGGAGTAAGTACACGACCTTTCGATCGTTTACTTGTTGGTTTTAAATGAATTTGCTCTAACTCTTCTTCTTCTCCTTTCATGTGCAGCTGCCGCGGAGCTGGAGGCTGGACGGGATCAGGAGGTGAACGAAGACTTCGCCGAGCAGATCCCTCACGGCGCACAGGGTGTTCGAGAGCGATGATGTCGCGGCAGTTGTTCGGGTTCCCTCTGCCGTGAGGGTTAGTACCGCGGTAACAACGGCGCTCACCGCTCCTTCGCCTGCCACGAAGCGTCCTGCCGAAGCACGGGCCTCTGAAAAGGGGCCCGAAAGGATCCGGCTGAAGAAGAAGGCCACCAAGGAGGTGGTTCCGGCTGGAATTCGGGCTTCTTTGGTGGAGGGTGAAGGAGCGAGCCGGCCTTCTGCTTCTGCCAAGAAGAGGCCGGTTCTGTTTGAAGAGAGCGCGGAGGAGGAGGAACAGCTCCGTGCTCGGAAGAGGAAGAAAGCAGTCCAAGCTACCCCTCCACGCGACGAGGAGGGGGTTGAAGAAGAGGAGGAGGTGCAGTTGCTGCTGCACAGAAGAAGCAGGGCCGTGCAATCGGCCGATGAAGGAGTGCCACGGGTGGCTTCCACAGAGCGCCCAGAGGTCGCGCAGGAGATGGCGACCGAGCTGGGGCTCGTCGTCGTGAGCGACGGGTCCAGAAGCCCTGCTCTGGAAGAGGCCAGGGGCTCTACCTGCTCGAAGGATGGGGAGCCCTCTGGTGCTTCCGACGTCGGTGGTGCGGAGCACGGTGCCACCAGCAACACTGCGGAGGCTCCTTCCGGAAGGAGCGGAGGGATTGCGGCGTCTCCTGTTCGGCGGAGGAGGTCGCCGATGCGACGGAGGTTTCCGCCCCTGCTGGGGTGGTCTTGAGCGGCGTGGTGGCGGCAGCGCCAGCCACGATTCTCTTTTCGGAACAAGAAGTGGTTCCTGCAGCGGGGGCCACTGAAGAGGCGGCCGCAACAACAAGGGCGTCCGAAGAGGTTGCCCCTTCCATCGGGGGAATCCTGCCCCCCATGCCCCCCTCCGAGGTGGTTGCTAACGAAGAAGCAACCTCCAAGGCAGTCGAAGGTAATGGGGGGAGGCTGCGGGTGCTGTTCGGAGAGTCCGAAGACGACCGAAGACCTCTTAGCGAGGTGCTTCTGAAGAGACCTCCCGGAGCTCCTTCGGTGGCAGCGCTGGAGGCAACCCTTCGTCGGATGGAGGATACGCCCAGAGAGCTGCCTGCGAGCCTTACTGCTTCTTGTCTTGAACGGTTGGCAAGGTGCTTGGACCTTCCTTCCGAACAGACTCCGGAGAAGTCAGTGGAAGGTTACCAGCCGGAGTGGTAGACAGAAGATGGTTTGAGCGACGTCGACGTAGAGGCGCTTGCGGACGAAATGTCCAAGTCACTGGCCACTCTGAAGGCTTTAGCTGTTCGGGGCCAGAGACAGAGGTATCTCTACGAGGCGCAGATAGCCTTCTGTGATGACCTTTCGGCGAGGCATAAAGCTCGCGAGGCGGCGCTGGAGGAGGAGGTGAAGAACCTCAGAGCTGCTCTTCATGCCGCGAAGCTGGATGCTACCTTGGCGCGGGCCGAAAAGGACGCCCTAGCCAAGGTAGTAGTAGATGCGGAGGCCCGTGCCGTTGCTGACTATAAGGCTGGGCCAGAGTACAAGGAAGACTTGGAGCAGTATGGGGCTCGCTGCTACAAAGTGGGCCTCAATGCTGGGAAGGAGGTGGGGGAGAGGCTTTCCTGGGCCGAACGCGCCCAAGAAGCCTTCGAGGCTGCTGTTCGGGAATGTCGACGCCGTACCCAAGATGTCCGCTTAGATGGTGTGCGGTTCGCACAATTTCAGTCTGGGCGGATGCCTTCTTCGGGTGAGGATGCTGGTCCTTCCGAACAAGCTCCTTAATCCCCCTGCCTCACGTCTTCTTGTACTTCGCTTTTTGTAACATCGGCCAAGGAAGGCTGTTTGTAAGCACAAGAACTTCTTATAAATGAAATTCTCTGCTTTATGAATTTTTCTGTAGCGTCACTTTCTCTATCTTCTCCCTGTTGTGGTTGTTCCTGCTCGGATCGGAATCCGTTAGCTTCGTGAGCATTGCATGTAAGACGCAGATCGTTGGGTACCGTAAAGGGGGTTCCGATCAGGTATATATGCCAAATGCTCGTGAAGCAACAGGAGTAGGGAGAAGAGAGGTAGGATGCTGAAAGAAGGCTTTTATAGATGATAAGCCTTAAGATTAGAGACATGCCAAGTCCTGGGAATGGCCTCGCCACTAGGAGTAGTTAGCTTATATGAGCCTTTCCTAAGGACGTGGGTGACCTGATAAGGTCCTTCCCATTTGATGGCAAGTTTGCCGACTGCTCTTCGGGGGTTCGAAGCCGAGCAGCGGCGCAAGACCAAATCTCCCACGTTGAACCGTCTTTCCTTGACTCGCGCATTATAATATTGCGCAAGCCGTTGTTGGTAAGAAACGAGGCGAATGCTGGCGTCGCTTTGTCGTTCGCCCAGCATGTCCAAGTTCTCTCGAAGAGCACGGTTATTGGCGGCTTCGTCGAAGTGGGTTGTTCGGATGGTTGGAAGGGCCACCTCTAGAGGTATGACCGCTTCCGAGCCGTAGGCCAGGTGGAAAGGTGTTTCCCCTGTGGCTACCCGAGCAGTTGTGCGGTGACACCATAGGACATTTGGGAGTTCGTCAATCCACGATCCACCCGCAGCTTCCACTCTGGTGCGGATCCCGTGCAGCAATGTTCGGTTGGCGTTTTCGACCAAACCGTTAGCCTGGGGGTGAGCCACGGAGGTGAAGTGGTTGTAGATCCCGAGCTCGGCGCACTTTTGCTTGAAGAAGGTGCTGTCGAACTGCTTCCCGTTGTCAGACGTAATCACCCTTGGGATGCCAAACCTGCAGAGAAGGTTCTTCCATACGAACTTCCACGCGGCTTGTTCGGTGATTGTGGCAACAGGTTCGGCCTCGATCCACTTGGTGAAGTAGTCGATGGCCACGAACAGGAACTTCTTCCGCCCTTGGGCCTCTGGAAAGGGGCCCAAGATGTCAATGCCCCATCTAGCGAAAGGGCGCGGTTCGAACAGGCTGTGAAGCTGTTCGGCCGGCTGCTTGATAAGCCCTCCGAACTTTTGGCATTCTGGGCATTTCTTGACAAAAGACATGCAATCCTTCTGAAGAGAAGGCCACCAGAACCCTGCTCGGATGGCGCTGCGTGCTAGCGTTCTGCCCCCCAGGTGGCTTCCGCACAGTCCTTCGTGAACTTCTTCTATGGCCGCGAGGGCCTCCTCAGGATTGAGGCAACGTAGGAGAGGTCTAGCGAGGGACCGTCGGTAGAGTTTGCCTTCTACGAGGGTGAAGTGCTGAGCGCGCATTCTGATTTTCCGAGCTTCGCCCTGTTCGGGCGGAAGCTCGCCCCGGAGTAAGTAGGCCAGTAGAGGGTCCACCCAGCTCGGGGTTGGTGGGCCCGTTTCTATGGCAGCTACATCTACTTCCGTGCTCGGTGAGACGAGCTCTTCTATAAACACAGAGCGGGAAGGGGCGATGTCACCTGAAGATGCCAATTTGGCCAGTGCATCGGCTCGCGCGTTCTGCTCTCGTGGAACATGAATAACTTCGAAGTATGTGAGGCCCTCTGTCTGGCTCTTGACCTGTTGGAGGTATTGAGCCATGCGAGGTTCCCTTGCTCCGAACTGTCCGCTCACCTGGCTGGCAACCAACTGGGAGTCACTGAAGACTCTAAGCCGAACGGCCCCAAGGTGCCTAGCCATGCGAATACCGGACAGTAAGGCTTCGTATTCGGCGACGTTGTTGGAGGCTGGAAAGCGGAAACGGAGGGCGTATTGGAACTCTAACCCCTCAGGGGAGGTGAGGACCAAACCTGCCCCGCTTCCGGTGACACACGAGGATCCGTCAACATAAAGCTCCCATGGGGGCTCGTCTGCCAACGGCGGATCCTGCTCGGCCGGAAGGGTACATTCCGCCACGAAGTCCGCCAACGCCTGCGCTTTGATCGCCGTCCTCGGCCGGAAGCTGATGTCGAACTCGCCCAGCTCTATTGCCCACTTAACCAACCTACCGGAAGCTTCCGGCCGCTGAAGGATGGACTTCAGCGGTTGATCGGTCAGCACTGTAATGGAGTGGGCCTGAAAATAAGGCCTGAGCTTCCGAGCAGCTGTGACGAGAGCTAGGGCGAGTTTTTCCGCCCTGGGGTACCTCCTTTCAGCTTCTTGGAGGACCCTGCTGATGTAGTATACGGGATGCTGCGCCGCTCCTACTTCTCTGATCAAGACCGCGCTGATAGAGTGTTCGGTGACCGAAAGGTACACGAACAGAGGTTCTCCGAGCACAGGCTTTGAGAGAACGGGAGGGGCTGCCAAATATGCCTTCAGCTCGGTGAAGGCGGCTTCACATTCGTTAGTCCACTGTACTTGCCCCCCTTGCTTCGAGGAGCTTTTAGGGCCTCGGAGCAACTTAAAGAAGTTAAAACTTCTTTCTGCTGCTCGGGACATGAACCGGTTCAGTGCCGCCAGACGCCCCGTCAGGCGTTGGACGTCGCGCACTGTCTTTGGACTGCTCATCTCAAGTACTGCTTGGATTTTTTCCGGGTTCGCCTCTATTCCCCTGTTTGATACGAGGAACCCGAGGAACTTACCCGACCGAACACCAAACGCGCACTTGGCTGGATTGAGCTTCATATTATACCTTCGCAGGGTTGCGAAAGTCTCCTGGAGGTCGGAAATGTGATCGGTACTCGGAAGAGTCTTGACCAACATATCATCGACGTAAACCTCCATGTTGCGCCCGATTTGCTGCTCGAACATCTTGTTGACCAATCGCTGGTAAGTCGCGCCTGCATTCTTCAGACCAAAAGGCATCCTGGTAAAACAGTATAAGCCCAGGTCTGTGACGAACGTCGTGGCGTCTTGGTCCGGGGGATGCATGCTGATCTGGTGATAACCAGAGTAGGCATCCAAGAAGCTAAGGAGCTCGTGCCCGGAAGTTGCATCCACCAACTGATCAATGCGCGGCAGGGGAAATTATCCTTGGGCGTTGCCTTATTGAGATCTTTGTAATCCACGCACACACGCCATTTGCCGCTGGCCTTGCGTACGAGGACCACGTTGGAGATCCATCTTGGATATTGGGCTTCTCGGAGGAGCCCAACAGCTCGGCTTTTGACCACGTGATCCTGAATCACGGTCTGCCGTTCTCGATTCACAGGTCGCCTCCTCTGCTGAACTGGTGGGATCCGGGGATCCAACCGGAGGCGATGCACCATAACCTCTGGGGGGATGCCTGGAAGCTCGTCATCAGACCAGGCGAACACGTCCAAATTGGCCAGCAGGAACACTGTGTAGCGTTGCTGCTCGGCCTCTGTCAACAAGGCGCCAATGTATAAGACGTGTTCGGGGTCGTCGTCCACTTGAATAGGGATTAAGTCTTCAGCAGGCGTCCCTCGGCTGGTTGAAGGCTGATCGGAAGACGGGAGAGCCGGACCAGCGAGTGGTTGCTTGTCTCTCAAGGAGAGGACATAGCAACGGCGGGACTCGCGCTGACACCCGAGCACTTCGCCCACTCCGCTCGGAGTAGGGAACTTCATCTTCTGATGGAGCGACGAAGGTACTGCTTTGATGCGTCCGATCAGACCTCTGCCTAGGATAGCATTGTATCCAGGCATGTTGTTGACGACCAGGAAGTCAACAACTTTGGTCACAGACCTTGGAGCCGTTCCCAAGGTGATCGGAAGGCGAACCCTTCCCATGGGCTGGACCGAAACTCCCGAAAAGCCGAAGAGTGGCGAATTTACAGGGGTGAGTTGATCGGTTCGCAGACCCATGAGGACAAAACAGTCATAAGCCAAGACATCGGGGGCGCTTCCATTATCTACCAGAATTCGGCGCACGTTACAGTGGTTGATGGTGGCCGAAACGACCAACGCATCAGTGTGTGGGGTCGTAACCCCTACAAGATCTTCATCCGAGAAGGTTATAGCCTCCTCGGGCTGTGTGCGTGCAGGACTGGCAGGATATGGAGCCGACCGAACAGCCGCAGGCCTGTCTACGACATGCACTCGCCTTGCGTAATCGCGTCGGCTTCGAGTGCTTTCTCCGCCCGCGCCGAAACCTCCCGCGATCACGTTGATCTCTTGCCCATTGGGCTCGTTGTTGATCGGCTGCTCGGGAGTGCGGTCTCGGCGTCGGGGGCGCTCTTCGTTCCGGCGCACGAACCGCCCAAGGTAGCCACGCTTGATAAGGTCTTCGATTTCGTCCTTAAGCTGGCGGCACTCGGAGGTGTCGTGGCCGTGGTCGCGGTGGAAGCGACAGTATTTATTCTGATCGCGCTTCCGGGGGTCGGAGCGCATTCTTTGTGGCCACCGAACAAATGCTTCATCCCTGATCTCCGCCAGGATCTGTTCGGGTGCCACGGTGAGGGGGGTGTAGTTGGTGAAGGGGCGCGGACGACGCGGAGAATCGCCATTGCGTCGTCCCTTCTTCCGATCTCGGTCGGAACCGTTGTCGGAAGGCCGCTTCTTTTCCGACTGCTCCCCCTGTTCGGCCCTGCTCGCCGCCAGGCTCTCCTCGCAGGCCGCGTGGCGCTGCGCGATGGAGAGTAGTTCGGCGAGGGTGGCAGGTTGCTGGACGCCGAGGGTCCTCTGCAGAAAGCCGTCACGAGTGCCCTGGATGAGAGCACTGGTGGCCAGAGGGACGTCCAGGCGCGAGATGCGAAGCGCCTCTGTTCGGAACCTCTTGACGAAGTCCCAGAGCGCCTCGCCTTTCTTCTGGCGCACGGTCAGGAGAGAAGCCGCCGTCCGCGGCTGAGACCTTCCACCAAGGAAGTTGTCCCGAAAGGACTTCTTCAGTTGGCGGAAGGAGGTGATAGAGCCCGCAGGGAGGGTTTCAAACCAAGCCCTGGCGGTCTCCTTGAGGGTCGCGGGGAAAGCCCTGCACTTGGCCGCATCTGATGCTCCGTGGAACACCATATGCGATTCGAAGCCGTGGATGTGGTCGGCCGGGTCGGTTGTGCCGTCGTAGGGCGCGATGGTGGGAAGAGGGAGCTTGGAGGAGACCAGGGCCTCCAGAATCTCCCTGCTGAAAGGAGAGCGGAAGTCCAAGTCGTCCTCCGCTGGAGCCTTGCCCTCCGCACGCTGAACCATCGCGTCCACGCGGCGTTCGAGGTCGACCACGCGCCTGAGGCGCCTGGCGAGCTCCTGCTCGGAGTTGGCGGGGCCCCCTCGTCCAGAGGCGTTGGAGTTGCCTCCCACGACCGATCGCGGCGGACGGGGGGAGATGATAGAGCGGCGGGGCGAACGCCCGCGGCGCTCCGGTGCCCGTTCCTCCGACGGGGCCCGGTGAGACCGGCGCGGCGACTCTGCCTGCTGCTCCTGGGGCGCCTGGGGGACGCGGGAGCGGCGGTGCGACGACTCCGCCTGCCGCTCGCGCGGCAGGGAAACTGCCGGAGCCGCTGCTCCCGCCAACTGGGCCTGCAGGGCGAGGCAGATGCCTGTCAACTGCTGCATTTGCCCCCGAAGCTCCGCTACTTCGAGGGCAGTTGTAGGTGCGGCAGCCGGCGGTGCTGGGACGTCGTGATTAGCATCGACGGGGGCGATAACGACGTCACCAGGGGGGGATCGACGGCGAGAGTCCCCTCGTGACTGACGGGACCTCGTCGCCCTGCTTCCTACGTTCTGGTATGAGGTTCGTCCTCGAGCCATGGCAGCGTCGTTCCCACAGACGGCGCCAAATGTGGTGGTGTGATCCTGTTTGGACCTGAGCCAAACGGGCCTCCACTAGAATGAGAGAGGGAAGACGATCGCTGGTGAGGACGAAGGCCTGCAAAACCAGAGAAGGATCAGGAGGCCCGGTGAAGACCGGGGAAACCCTCCGATGCCTAAGTTAGTCCGGAGCTTGAGAGGCAGGGGGTTTCGGTATGTGAGAGTTGTGTTCGTGTGAGGAAGAGAACGTACCGTTGCATGGTACTGTACCTATGCTTTTATAGGCGTTGGTGCCGAGGCCAACGTGCGTAACGTTCGGCAGATCGTGCCTGAGGAGGTGCCTTGACGCACGCGCATAACGGAAGGAGTTATGACTCTGGTGCCCGTTAGGCTGCCAGGCAGTTCACGTCCCTTGATGGTGGAGAACGTGGCTTGGGGCGGTTACAGCCGCTCTGTAAGCCAGGGAGCCTGTTCGGCAGCCTTTGGGGACGCTTTCCGAGCTGGTGACCCACAAAAGGGGGGTCGAACCTGCTGTTCGGTAATGTTGAGGGCCGCCTCGCGCAGTTAGGCTACTGTTCCTGTTCGGAACCTTTCTGCGGGTGTTCGGTAGCGGAGGAACAGACGACCTGCTCGGGGGCACGCCGCCACGAGGCTTGACAGTGTCCGATCAAGCTGGCGGTGTTCTTGAGATCATCACACCGTCTTGGGATAAACGTGACCCGTTGAGATGGGGCCACGTTGGTTGACAGGACGTGTATGGGCCGTAGTGGGCCATTATGGGTATAGGGGGCCAGACTTGGCCACCACAGTAAGAACAATGTTAATGTGGAGATATAATTTTTTAAATGTTTTGAGGAAAAAAATAGTGTAGAAAATGAGGATAAACTATCCCACCCAAAAAGTTGGATAAGCTATCGCTAATTTACCCTCACTTATTACAATATCCCCAAAATACATAAATCTATTTGTCCTCATTTTTTGTGAGACATCAAATCTGAGATGAGGTTAATTTAAATTTTATCCTCAATTTAATCTCGTATCGAACATGTACTAAATAATTTTGAAGACTTTACAGATTTTCCCTTAATTATTCATAAGCAATTCACTAGCTATCCTAGATTGTTTCTGAATTCTTGTACTTGTCACCGTACAATCCTAATTGTTCCAAATTAACTTTTGTTCCATTTCTCACTTAATATTATAATTAAACTTAATTATCCTTGCCTCCTCACGGTTATCCCTAAATATTTTTTTAATTCTGGTTACCTCTATTCATCATACCGACCCATTCTATGTCTTGATGTTTCCTTGATTATTCCTCATTAATTATAATCCTATTCTGAACATATTTGAACCCCCTCTTATGCCTCCTATACTATGCATTCTCTTGATAATTGTTGCTGCTGTTCCGTGAATTGTTTCTTGAAATTTTGACAAGTTATATGAAATATGGTGAATTGTCAATAGAGTACATATTGAGATCTTAATGGGGTGTCTGGATATATTTTTTAACAGTTTTTTCTCTTAAATTTAAAAAAGAAGAAGGATAGCTACATCTTAACATGTTTGGTAAGTAATTTTTTTTAAAGTAAAAATTCTCTCCTCCTATAAAAATCTATCTAAAATTACACACAGCTCTCTCTTTTCCTCCTCCTAGACCCCCACCACCACCCCCCCCCCCCCCACCGAAACCCCCCCCCCGGCGGCTCGCTCTGCCCCACCCCCCGTGCGCGCCTTCCCCCCCAGCGGCTCCCCCTCCCCCCCTCCACCGCCCCTTCCTCCCCCCCCCACACCGCCTGCACATCCCCCCTCTCCCCCCCTCAGCCCCTCCTCCCCCGCCCTGCGCTGCCCCCCTCGCTCCTGTACAACTCCCTCTGCCGCCCCCTCCTTCCCGCGCGCCGTCCCCGCCTCCTCCTCTCCTACCTTCCCACCCCGCCCCGCACCGCCCCCACCCCCCCCCCGCCTCCTCCTCCTACCTTCCCACCCCCCCCCCCGCACCGCCCCCTCCCCCCGCCTCCTCCCTTCCCACCCCACCCCCCACCCCCCGCCACCCCCTCCTCCCCCACCGCCCCCTGCCCCCGCCCAGCAGCTCCCCCCCCCCCCCCCCGGAATCCCCACCCCACCTTGCACCCTTCTCCCCACCCCCCCCCTACCAAACACATCTCCATAAATTTAAAAAATTGTGATATTTTTGCCAACAAATAATATCACATTATCATAATCTTAAATTTAAAATTAAAAACGAATCCAAGATCATTTTTTAGGTAGAAATAGATTTTTTTTAAAAAAATTGCTCTCAAACACCCTATAAACCTCTCTTGGACCAATGCCCTTCAGGGAAAGGGACCCTAGTCAAGTCTCGAAAGGAGTACCCAAATATTTTTATTAGCTAATTGAAAGGTAAATGATCAAGTATTTGACATGACACCATTATATGCAGTGTTTAATTGTATGACTCAAGTGACAATTCATAATCTTGTGTGATAAGTAATTTGAATATAAGTTCAGTCAGTTTAAGCATGCAATTTCTTGGCTTTGTTACTGAAACAATGATACATTCTTGGTCTTCAGTTCCTTGATCATTCCAAATCCTAGTTCTGAAATTAAATTCTATAATGTTATATTGGTTTACAATTCTAAAATCCAGTTATGAAAATGTCTCTTCGCGGCGGACGACACTCAACTCCTTCTAAAATAGGTTCTGTTGAAACTTGAATGCAGCTCTAAGGAAGAGAAAGCAAGACTTCGAAAATATTTTAGAGGCATGGCCTAGTAACTCAAAATTTTAAAATATAAATAAATAATAAAATTATTATCACATGTGAGATATTGCAATAGAATTAAAAGAAATTTATGTTTGGATACTAAACAATAAATTACAAAGAGTGATAAAAGAATTGGGCCAAGACATGAATAACTGGTTGGCCAATGCTGAACAAGGTCTTAGATAATAAATCTAATAACGATAAAAACTATTCTCATGTGTGTAAAACTAACTTAAAATCACATGAAATTTTATGATGACAAACTAAATAAGGAGATACAAATAATAGTAAAGAAATTAGAGTCAAACAAACATATTTGGTTTTTTAAATCATAAATAAATAGGAATAATAATAATAATAATAATAAATTTGTGGAGAGGTTTGATTAAATACACACTAAACGATAAGATAATGGATAAAATAGTCAACAATCAGTATGGGCTGGTCATCAATCGATATAGAACTATGTTTATAACAGCAATCGATGTTTGCTTAAGGCAATTGATGTTTAAAGAGACAATTGATGTTCGTTAGCAATCGATATTTAAAGGAGCAATTGATATTGGTCAGCAATCGACGTTTAAAAGAGCAATCGATGTTTAAAGCAACAATCGATGTTGGTTAACAATCGATATTTAAAGAAGCAATCGATGTTAGTTAACAATTGATGTTTAAAGAAGTGATTGATGTTAGTTAACAATCGATGTTTAAAGAAGCAATCAATATTTAAGGACAATCAATATGCATAACATCAATCGATGTTTAAGGGCAATCGATGTATTAAATCGACTAGCCAATATATAATGTGAAAGGTTGCGGAATTCCCTATATGGTAATCTAGAAGGGGGTTGAATAGATTACTGTCAATTAAAAAGTTCTTATCACCTTCTTTTCACGAAGGCACAAATTGTGAAAACTGTAACAGAGTTTAAACTAAACTTTGATGTGTGTAACTTGACAATAGATAGAGAAACATCTATCAGACGTGTGTAGAGACACCGTGCCTACCAAACATCTAATGTAGAAACGTTCAAACCATAGAACAGAGATTTACGTGGTTCGGAGTATACAACTTGTGTATCCTATGTCCAAGGTCCCCACACACACGCAGAAAAGACTGCTTATGAGATAGTTCAACGACTACAACTCACACACACGAGTTGTCTGATGTGAAGCCACGATCAGAACAACACAAGCCTCGTAAATCAAGCACAAGGACTGCTTGAGACACAACCACACACACATGGATATGTAAAAACTAAAACAGGGAAGAGTTTTGAGTTGAAACACAAGTCTTGATTAAGAACTCTTCTGATGAACGTCTGGATGGACTTCAAGCTTCGTCTTGAGGGACACAACTTGATGGAGAGGCTTGAATCCACGACGATCAGACTTCAATACTGCTGGATCAACAGTTGGTTCAATCTCTGAACAACAGGATGTAGCAGAGCAGCAACAACACCTCTTGTTCTTGACTTTCTCTAGGGTTTTGGTGGAGGCTGCTTCTGTACGAGATTACCTTCAGAAGATAGCTTATATAGTGTGTCCATATATGAGAGACGTGGTAGTTGGAACCACCATGTTTGGCAACTTAAAAACTTCCCGTATCTGAAGGTTTTCTTCGTCTGTCGACAGCACTGGGTGCTCCTGTCGACAGGTGTTGATAGTGAGGATGGGAGTTCGGGAGACAGTTTCCTATCAGTGGCTGTCGACAGGCACACTGGTGCTGTCGACAGCACTCGTGTCCTAAGGTGTGGCTTTCTGGCCTGTTTGTATCTGTCGACAGGGGCCTTTCTGGCTGTCGACAGGTACCTGCTTTTCTTACTTTTCTTGATCATTTGAACCTTTTTTGGTACATGTCGTTCATAGTATCTCACCTACATAAAAGAACTTAGTTAGGGATATAATGACATATAAATGATCAATTAACATGTTTGTTTCATTTGCATTCCAAGAGTCATTATCATCAGTTTCATTACTTATCATTCATCAATTTTGTCCATGAAATATTCATGCTCATCATCAAAAATAAAGAATGTGATTTGTTGACTTAGCATTCTCATTAAGATTCACATATGAGAACTCAACATTCTCCCCCCTTTTTGATGATGACAAAATTTTCAAACCCACAAAATTTTCAACAGTTTTAAATTCATTTCATATTGGTTTCTCCATGTATTGATGTATTGCTCAATTGATTTCTCCCCCTTTTGACAACATCCAAAAAGGCATTCCATTGCATAAATCAAGTAGCAGGAAGAGAAATTGTGCTTCCATTAAAGGGTAGGCATTACACAATAGCAAATTGGACAACATGACAAAAGGCAAATCAAGTAAACAACATGACTCTGAAGCAAAGGACAACAACAAGACTGGACCAAAACATCTAAGACACCTAGACCCTCTAAGCATCATCAGGACTAGGTGGGGCAGGGGCCTGACGATTCTCTTGAACATGGGTGGAGCCTAGTTATCTGAGCTGGAGCTGAACTTGGGAGTCAGCCAGTGCTTCAGACTAGTGTCTACTGTGTCCAACGTTCATTCAGCTTAGCAAAGCCGGTGGACATCTGAATTTGCAATGAGCAATGAGTTCTCGAATGGAGGGCTCAGTAGCAATGCTACCAGCAGCAATGCTATCACCATCTCCCGGAGCATCTACAGGCTCAGATTGGGAGTCTTCAGCTTCTTGGTCTTCAGCTTCATCTTCATTTGCAGCTTCTTCATCTTCACCATCACCCTCAACTGTAGATTGTCCCTTACCCTTGAGGTCACGGGTCACAATGCCATCTACCATTTTGTAGCCCATCCGCTGTGCAGCAGTGAGATCATAGGAGCTACGAGACTTAAGGATAGTCATCTCTTCTTTTGGAATAGGGATATCAAGGAACAAGAAGAGGGAGGTGAGCTGACATGCGTAAGGCATAGACCTCTTTGAGCTACGGAGGCAAATGCGGAGGATGGAGACCATGAGGAGTGGTAGATTGTTGGGTTCACAGTTCAAGAATTTATGGAGCAAGGACTTGTGAATGGAAGTCACAAGTTCGCGACTACCATACTTAGGAACGATGATGGTTGTGAAGATGTGGTGGATGAGACGATGAAGTGGAGGGAAAGAGTTAGCATTCAGTTGCTTATGATCCGTAGGATCGTAAAACTGCAAAGTTATGAGGGTATGGTACTCTTCTGGGGTGGGATGATGGGATATGATATCGACCCCAATGTTAGGGATTTGCATGGCAACAGAAAAAGATTAGGGGAAACTCTGAAGGAAGTCCCCTTGACTCTGGAATAGAGATCACCTGCTACAGTCTGTTGGAGATTGTTGAAGAACTCCGTCACAGCAGTGGGTGAGTACCGCTTGTGAATATAGCAGAATGGAGACCAACTCTGGACGTCGAAGAGAGGCTGCAACCCGGGAAAAAGGTCTTCCAGAGACACAAAGTCGACGTTGCGGGGTTGCACAAACTTCGTGAAGGTGCCATGGACTTCGAGTAGGTGAAGGTTCTGAGGGATGATGAGCTCCGCAGACGGTCTTCCCAGTGCTTCGTCCGGCGCTCGGCGGGTGCCCTAGAGCCCTGTCCGGCTTCGGGAGACCGAGGACGAGGAAGGGAGGCCATCTTCCTGGCCAGTGACCATCTGAAGTTGTATGTTGAAGTAGATGGAGACGGGAGAGAGGAAGAAGACAGAGGGAGGAAGGAGACGCGAAGGGCTGGGTGTTCTCCTCTGTCGCCCTGGGAAAGGAAGGGTTTGGGAGAGAAGGAGGGAAGAAAATTTTTGGAAGTGAGAAAGGGTGGAAGGGGACATGGAACCCTTTTTATAAGTTATGTGAGATTTGAAAGGGTGGGCCCACGAGATCCGCCCTAAATCGATGCCGGTGGGCTTCCAAAAAACAGTCTGCCGCCGGCTCTGTCGGCAGGAGAACTGGGCCCTGTCGACAGGCACTTGCAGAAATGTGCCAGTGAAGGATTTTTGATAGATTTTCAAGGCCATGAGCATGAAATGTGTATGTAAGATGTCAAATAGGTAAAATTATATTATAAAATGTCATAGCCACACATATTTTGGACACATCAAGAATCTACAATGGTTGTGAAATAATATTCCCCGATTCGCAAGTGACAATAATAAGAATGCATTAAACAAAAACATCTGTTGATAAAAAGACCCTCTTGAATAATGTCATTTGCAAGAGACCATTTTCCTTAGTTAGTGACGTACACAAATTAATAAGGTGTATGTCTACATGGTTAGTTAAACAAAAACCACTTAATGACCTTGGCATGACAAATGGAGGCTACACTCTATTTCTTCTAAATTTTTATTTGAAGCATAAGAGAAACAGTGGTAATTAGGATCACTTGACCTTTTTATGTGAAGATGGACATTTGTGGTGCACGTATCCCGAGTTACTCGGTTGAGTGACCATCAAACCATTTTACAGAATTAATGAGTAAGCCGTTTGACGCGAAGATAGACAGTTGTGATGCCCGTATCCCCGGTTACTTAGCAATACTCAACATTGCTCTGCCTTTTCTCTTTTTTTTTTTTTGAACACTTTGTGTGTTGTTTTGAAAATAGGTAGCTTTTCTCCCTTAATTTTGATTGAACTTTCCTTGTTCATGTTTAAAATCAAGGTCAGGAAGTAGAAGGAGTTTAAAAAACAATGTAAGACATAACCCTAATGACCTAGTACTAATCACATGACTTTTGAAAAATGATATTTTACAAATTAGTTATTCAAGTGAGTTAATTAAGCTCATGTGATTTTGTTTGATGTGCTCAAGTTAATGCAACTTAGACTCATAAAGAATAGTATGTCAAAATCATTGTGATTTAGACAATATCTTTGATATCATGTGGATAGGACAATTTAATGTTGGCATTTCCCATTTTTCACCTTAAATACTTTCAATAAGTATGCTCATGAAGAATTGTGGACCAAAAAGTGAAGTATTGAAGAAAGAACTGGTCCACTTTCGACAGCCATTTGGGGCCTGTCGACAGCTGCTGACAGAGCTGAGGATGAATGCTCTGGAGGGGTGTTCC
The DNA here is from genome assembly GCA_014218235.1 of Colocasia esculenta. Taxonomy (NCBI): domain Eukaryota; kingdom Viridiplantae; phylum Streptophyta; class Magnoliopsida; order Alismatales; family Araceae; genus Colocasia; species Colocasia esculenta. The sequence goes on from CM024757.1 coordinate 148,714,289, forward strand.
TGTCGACAGGCATGGAGGGCTGTCGACAGGTACTGACAGACAACAAAAGATGATTTCGGGTGGACTTAAGCTGTCAGTGGCTGTCGACAGTAGCTTGGGGCTGTCGACAGGGACTACAAAAGATTGTTTTTGAAGGCAGATGTGAGAGAAATTATTGAATGTTCATTCAAGGGAAGTAAGGCAATGGCCAAGACATGTTTCCCTCTGGAATTTCACTCACCTACCTTAACATAGCTCCCCCATAGTGTGTGCATGTGAAGACTCATCATTCAAGCAATTCAAAAACAATTCAAGCAAGAGTGTCACACAGTTCAACATCACACTATTCATGAAAGGGGATAACAACAAAAATCTTTTTGGTATTTTTTACTTTAATTTTTTTTAAATGATTGGGCAAATTGTAAAGAAACTAAATACTTTATCTAAAATAGATGTCCTTTTTTCACTTCAACTATGGATACGTGGCGGAGAATGTTTTCTCACGCATAATGAAAGTTTCCAAACAAACATAACGTGTTTTTCCACAAATCACCATTTGATATACCACATAGTTGTTGCACACAAGGAACATATATTCAAGATTTGGTATGAGTTTCATTGCATTTTGTACAAACCCAATTCTCTTCTAAGTGTAGTGAACCTATCCTCAGCCAATGGTTTTGTGAAGATGTCAGCTAGTTGTTTCTCAGTGGGTATGAAGCTCAGCTCTAAGGTGTTGTTGGCTGCCTCATCTCTCAGAAAATGGTGTCTAATCTCTATGTGCTTTGTTCTAGAGTGTTGAATTGGGTTCTTTGAGAGATTGATTGCACTAGTGTTGCCACATAGGATAGGTGTGCATCCAATGTCAATGTTGTAGTCAGACAATTGACTTTTTATCCACAACACTTGAGCCACACAACTCCCTGCAACAACATATTCTGCCTCTGCAGTGGAGAGTGCAACCGAGTGTTGCTTCTTGGATGCCCACGAAACCATGCAACCACCAAGAATTTGGCAATAGCCACTAGTGCTTTTCCTGTCAATTTTACATCCAGCATAGTCAGCATCAGAATAAGAGACCAAGTTGAAGCTACTACCTACTGGATACCAAAGACCCATATCATGCGTACCTGAGAGATATCGAAATATTCTTTTAGCTGCAACCAAATGGCTTTCCTTTGGACTAGATTGGTATCGAGCACAAGGCAAACACTGAATTGAATGTCTGGTCTACTTGCAGTAAGATATAAAAGGGAGCCAATCATACCTCGAAATTACTTTGCATCTACCGGTTTACCTTTCTCATCACTTTCTAGTTTTATGCTTGTGCTCATTGGTGTTGAGGCAGGCTTGGCTTGTTCGAACTGAAATCTTTTCAGTAGCTCTTTGACATATTTTTCTTGGTTGATGAAGAATCCATCTTCCAGTTGTTTCACCTACAGACCAAGAAAAAATTGAAGCTCCCCCATTAAGCTCATCTCAAATTCACTGTGCATGTGTTTTGAAAACTCTTCACACAGTGATGGGTTAGTAGAACCAAATATAATATCGTCCACATAAACTTGAACAACAATTATGTGATTGCAAACTCTCTTAGTGAAAAGAGTTTGGTCTACTTTACCTCGTGAGTAGTTTTTGCTTACCAAAAATGTGCTTAGCCGGTCATACCAAGCTCGGGGTGCCTGTTTCAAACCATAAAGAGCTTTGTGCAATTTAAACACATGGTTAGGTTTATCATGATCCTCAAAGCCAGGTGGTTGAGAGACATAGACTTCCTCTTTGATGTAGCCATTCAAGAAGGCATTTTTACATCCATTTGAAAAAGCTTGAACTTGTTTGAGCATGCATATGCTAACAAGATTCTAACTGCTTCTAGCCTAGCTACAGGAGCAAAGGATTCTTCGAAGTCAACACCAAATCCTGATTATATCCCTTTGCACCCAGTCTAGCCTTATTTCTCACCACTTTACCCTCTTCATTTAGTTTATTCCTAAAGACCCATCTTGTCCCTATGACAGAAATTTCAGGGGTTCTAGGAACTAGACTCCAGACACTATTTCTCTGAAATTGCCCAAGCTCCTCATGCATAGCATCAATCCATGAGTTTTCTTTAAGCTTCTTCAACATTTTTAGGTTCCACGTGAGACACAAAAGCTAGATGATCCTGTTCAACTATTTCCCTAAGTTGAGACCTAGTTTGAACTTTTTCATTCACATCTCCTATTATGTTCTCAAGTGGATGATCTTTAGAGTACCTGACATTTGTGATTGTTGAAGGTCCTGGTTGATCTTGCATTTGAGGAGGTTGTTCTGGAGGAGGGTGTGCTTGAGGAGTTTCAGCTTGAGGCTCCTCTTGTTGTGGATCTTCTTCAGGTTCATCATTTTGATTTCTGAATAAAATTGCATCATCCTCATCATCGTACCTGCAAAGATGTTCACTGTTAGTCTTGGAGACAATTTTTTAGTTTGCTTTTGTTTTTATTTGAAGTTCCCCAAGTGTTGTTCCTTCAGCTTCATCTTCAAACCTGTAAGCATTCGAGATGTTAGGCTTTGATTGAGATTCATCAAAAACAACGTGTGGAGTTTCTTCCACCGTTCGAGTTTTAAGATTAAACACCTGTAAGCTCTAGAGTGTTCTGAATATCCAAGAAGAATACCTTGATCACTTTTGGCCTCAAATTTGTCTAGATCAGCTTTATCATTATTATGAATGAAGACTTTTGAGCCAAAACTCTAAAGTACCCAATGCTGGGTTTCTTACCTTTTAGCAATTCATAGGGAGTTTTCTTGATTACGGGTCTTACCATGGCTCTGTTGAGAATGTAGCATGATGTGTTTACCGCTTCTGCCCAAAGGTTCTTGCAAGTTGACTTTCGACTAAAAGGGTGCGAGCCATTTCCACCAAAGTTCTATTCTTTCTCTCCACTACTCCATTTTGTTCCGGAGTCCTTGGAGAGGAGAACAAATATTCTATCCCGTGGTGCCCGCAGAAATCAGAAAAGGAATTGTTATCAAATTCTCCCCCGTGATTAGTGCGGATTGAGCATATTTTGTGAACATTTCCATGCTCAATTTTATTGAAGAATTCCTCAAACAGTCTCATTGCTTCATTTTTGTGTACGAGGAACTTTACCCATGTGAACCTAGAGAAGTCCTCTACAATGACAAAACCAAAGCGTTTGCCATTGAGACTTAGTGTTCTAGTAGGTCCAAACAAGTCCATGTGCAGAAGTTCATAGGGTTTAGAAGTGCTTACCGGTGCTTTTGATTTGAAGGATTTCCTTGTTTGTTTTCACTGTGCACATGCATCACAAAAACTTTCATTTTTATTAAAGGAAATATCAGGGAGTCCACTTACCAACTTTAGCCTCATGATCTTGTGCAGGACATTGTAGCTTGCATGGCCAAGCCTACAATGCCACAGTGTGAGCTCATCCTATTTGTTTGCTACAAGACACAAGTATTCATTTTCTGGATCATCTAAGTCAACCATGTAGATGTTGTTCACCCTTTTTCTAGAAAATTTCAGATTTCCTGTATCCTTATCAATGATTTGACATGTGCTTGATTCAAAGATAACTTGGTGACCTTTATCACACAATTGACTTATGCTAAGCAAATTGTGATGAAGGCCGTCCACCAATAGTACATTGTCAATTGAGTTGGAGACATACTTACCGACCTCACCTGAGCCGATGATTTGGCCTTTGTTGTTACCTCCAAAGATGACTTGACCTCCGTCTTTTTCCACCAACAAACAGAATTTTTCTTTATACATCCAAGTACCATTTGTTTAGTTTTGGGCTACTAGGCATTCCTGCATATGTGGATCAGACAAGAGGTTTTGGTACCCAAATTACTTTGGGTCCCAGTGTATCATTCATGCCAAACAGTAAATGCTTCGGAATCCAAATTTGTTTGAGTTTCAATTTATTTGGACTGTTCCAGCATTGTTTTTCATTATGCCCGACCTTTTTACAGAAATTGCATGATGAAGGTTTTTCTACAACAATGGACTTTTTGTTTTGAGGAACATGCATGGGCATTTTACCTTTCTGTTGCCTGGTCAGCTTTCCTTTAGAAGCTAGTTTCCTGTCCTGTCGACAGCTCTCATTGGGGTTGTTGACAGGTTTTGCAGTTTTGTTAGCAACAAATTTGGTATTCTTAGGTTCCTATTTCTTGCCCTTGGCATTACTTTTATTGTTCATTGACGGGATTTGTTTGCTTGTGCTTGGGCTAGTATCAACAAAAGATGTCAACAGATTTTTACCAATTACTTTTGGTTTAACAGGTTGATATCCAACCCCATGTTTTGCAACAAACACATTAGATCCCAAGATTGCATCAAGATTTTGTTTACTTTTGACAAACTTAGTTAGATCTTCAGATTTTTCCTTAAGATGCTCTTCAGCCTTTTTCAACTTTTCTTTTACTTCAGTAAGTTCAACTTGGAGAGTTTCAAGGGAATTGCTTAGATCATCTTTTTCTTTTTGAACTTCTTGGAGTTTCAGTTTCATGCCATCCATTTCATCACTGTGTGCTTGTTCATCAACTTTCATCATTTCAATTTCTTTATTCAAGGATGCAATTTGTTCATTATGGTTGGTGTCATGAACAAGGGAATTGATTTTCTTTTTCAGTGCTTTATTTTCAGACTTAAGCTCACAAAATTTTTCGAATAAAACAGTATAAGCTTCTTCCCATTCATCAACAGAATAAGTTTCAAAGGAAGAATTTACCTCATTGTAGTCGTCACTTCTAGCCATTAGACACTGAACTTCATCATCTCCAGAGGTAGCTTGATTGTTCTCATCTTCATCTTCATCACTCCAAGTTGCCAACATTGCTTTGGCTTTCTTGAAGGTGAATTTCTCCTTTTTCAGTTTCTTCTTGAGCTGGGGGCACTCTCCTCTCATGTGCCCTTGTTTCTTGCACTCATAGCACATAACATCAGACTTTTTGTTAGAATCAGATTTGTTCAAAAAGTCTTTCTTTTGAAAAGGTTTGGAGTTACCTGATCCTCTCCTTTTGAATTTGAGAAATTTTTTGAATTGTCTAGTGAGCATGGCCATTTCATCACTTTCACTATCACTAGAGGTTTCAGGCTCATCACTTTCCTGTTGAGCATCCTTTTTGGAACCTGAAGATTTTTTCTTAGAAGCTTTTAAAGCAATTGATTTTCTTGGGTTCTCTTCAGTTTTCTTTCTTTTGACATTAATTTCATATGTCATTAAAGAGCCAATAAGTTCATCCAATTTCATTGTTGATAGATCTTTTGAATCCTCAATGACAGTGGCTTTGGTGTTCCATGAGGATGGAAGAGACCGAAGTATCTTCCTCACCAAATCACTTTCTGAGTATTCTTTTTAAGACCTTTCAACCCATTTATTATTAGCATGAACCTAGCAAACATCTCTGAGATGGTTTCATTGTTGTTCATCTTAAACATCTCATACTCAGAGACCAGCATGCTTACCATGGATTCCCTTACCTGTGACGTACGTTCGTATATCAGTTCGAGCTTGTCCCACATCTCATACTCAGAGATATAATGACATATAAATGATCAATTAACATGTTTGTTTCATTTGCATTCCAAGAGTCATTATCATCAAGTTTCATTACTTATCATTCATCAATTTTGTCCATGAAATATTCATGCTCATCATCAAAAATAAAGATGTGATTTGTTGACTTAGCATTCTCATTAAGCATTCAACATATGAGAACTCAACATAATGTTGTCAGTCGAAGTGGACTTCGTATATGTCGGAGTTGGACTTCAGATATGACGAAGTTAGACTTCATACATGACGAAGTTAACCTTCGACTGTTCACAACCAAAATGAAGTGGACTTTGTATATGATGAAGTTAGACTTCAGATATGACGAAGTTAACTTCATATATGACAAATTAGGCTTCGACTGATCACGACCAAAACGAAATGGACTTCGTATATGACGAAGTTAACTTCGTATATGATGAAGTTAAGCTTCGACTGTTCATGACCAATCATATATGACTTCGGATATGACGAAGTAGACTTCAAATATAACGAAGTTAGCTTTAATTGTCCATGACTAAATCGTGTATAACTTCGTATATGACGAAGTAACTGGTCATTTTTAAACTATAAAATACCTTTTAATTTTATACTCGACAATAAAAATGAGTTAGTTAAGATAAACATCGATGTAGGGACCAGAAAATGTGATTGAATCCAATAGTGGATTTCGAACCTGATCCCTAGAACTAAACCAAATAGGAAGACCTGTTACGGAAACGATTCCTATGGAGTTCTACAACATAATAGGACTAGGGCTGTCAATGGGCCGGGCCCGGGCTGGGCTTAGATGAGCCCAGCCCAGGCCCGACTCATCAATATGAAAGCCCAAGCTCGGCCCAAGCCCGAGCAATGTCGGGCCGGGCCTAATATTTTTACAAAATTGTAAAGCCCGACTAAGGCCCGGCTCGGCTCGGCCCAAATATTTAAATAAAAATTAAATTAATAATAAAAAAATATATTTAATGATATAAAACTTATAATCTCATTCAATTAAGTAGAGTTTTGATGTTCCTTGTTTAATTTGTTTGAAAAGAGAGTTTTTTACTTTTAAATAAGTAAAATAACATAATTTTAACTAAGTAAAATTTAAGATTTGAAAAGAAAAAAAATAAGAGAACGGGTCAGGCCGGCCCATCGGGCCAACTCAAAGCCTGAGTTCGGCCCAGGACTTAGTCGGGCTGGGCTTTTAGGCCCTACTAAAAACCCACGGGCCGAAAAGAGTCTTGCAGCCCGGCTTAAAATCGGGCCAAGCCCGCGGGCCTGTCGGGCCGACCCAGCCCATTGGCAGCCCTAAATAGGACTCCTACCAAGAGTTAGGAAATTGCAAACCCACTCAGAGTTTAACCATCATTAGACTTCCATATTAATCTAAATTCATGCTCAACAAGAGGGGGAGTTTTCTGAAGGGTTCCCACTCCTAATGGAACGGGATCCTCCAGACACGGAAGGGATCAAGTTAAAACTGCAACTCCACTTTCCAGTTGGACTCCTGAGAACTCTAAATCTATAAATACGCATCATAAGCCCTTGAGGGTGAGTTACCAACTTGCTAGAGGACTTGTAGAAGACTATCTAGAGCACCAGAGAAGGAGGAGATCACCCAATCATAGCTTTCTTCCCTAGACTTTGTTCTGCAGAAGTACTTTTTTGGAGCGTTCAATGGTAGGCAATCTCTCAAGCAAAAATCTAATTAATCTCGTTCACAGATAGTCCATGAAACCAGTAACTAAAGCCCATGTTTGTCCAAGATTTCATCCCTCAAGTTATGAGAATTTTGTGTTCAAGGTTCTATTATTTCATGTACCCATGACCTCTCGTTTGTTCTTGTTCTCCATGAAATCCTTGATTTCTTTTGAGTATATCTTGTTAAAGATTCATATTAGCTTGTTATAAATAGGTTCTATGATTTTTTCATATTAATATATATATATATATATATATATACGATCAAAGTTTCCTCTAGCCCTAAACCCAGATTTCTGGACCATCATGTCATAATATCTTGTAGAATCTGTCGTTAACTTCTTATAACTACTGCAATACAATAACAGTGATATTAAGGTTAAACTATGATAATTTCTTTATCCAAAAGTCATATACACGATCTTATGTCACTACCCTTTTGATTCTTCTTCACAAGCACACACCTAACAAAAAGGAAATGAATCCAAACTTTCTGCCAGTATCAATTGTATGTTGTGCAATAGATAGTATCATTGGTTTTACTCATTATTTTACATGTATAACCTATTGTTCTTATCCTAATTTCTCTAGAGTCTCAACTATTTAAGTTCTCACTACACTGTCATCTATTTCCTGTTACTGTCATCTATTCTTGATACTCTATTGGCCTTCGACTGATTGTCTAAATATAAAAACATGATCAATGCCTTACAATATTACAAGGGGTTCGGTCTGGTCCTGAGAGGTGCACCTGAAAGTGCTTGTGCCCATGGGAGTTTATTGACTAGAGTGTTTGGCATTGCACTCAATGCTATCTATCTCGACTATCTATTAACAATCAAAGTGCTATACTATACTTGACTCATTGTGATATGTACTATCGTGAACTGTGTTGTGCTATACATGCTATTGTTAACTGATTCTTGTGCTATACTTGAAACAAGTGCCATCTGTACCATGCTATCCGTGTTATTACTCTCTTAACATTATCTGACTTTCTCCATTCTTTGACTCTCTGCTCTTTAATACATTAATCACTTAAAGCATGCCTGTTTTACGAGATATTAGGTCCTACTAAGCATTATTGCTCACCCTGCATAATTGTGATATGTCTTCAGGTGAATATAATGATGATGGGGACCACACTCATGAGAATGGGGATGAGCAGGATCAAGAGTGACCCCAGTGTCGTCTAGTTCTGTTAGAGTTTAGTTAGTTAGTTGTTTTTATTTAAGTATGATGATGTTCTCTGGGCCCATAGTTAAGGCTCTGAACTAGTGAATGTAACAGACACGGTGGAAGGAATAAAGATATATAGTTGTTTTTGTATTATTTAAACTGTGCAGTGGTTTGATGTTTAATTTGCTTTATACTCGCACTATATTAACTACCTCACATCCCGATATTCCACAGTTTTTGTGGTATCAGAGCGTAGGATGTCTTAATTAGATCTCTTAGGTCTAGTATGTTCTAGGATGGACTGCCTTGACTGCGCTTCAACTATCATACCTATGTGAGAATTGGGTAGGACCAGGGACAAGGTCTAAAGGATACTCACACACGCACTAACTTAGTTCTAAAATAATATCTTAATGTAAGTATACTTTTGTAGGACTTAGGTATTAAGATGGCTGCCGAACGTGCTCAATTGAGGGGCATGCAACAACCATCAAAGAGCTTACCAACGCCCTCTTGCAAGCTGCTCAGGGAAGGGGAAACTACAAAGCAGGAGATTTGCATCGTAGTTTCAGAAGCATGAATCCACCTAGGTTCAGCAGTACCACTGACCCAGATGAAGCCGAACACTAGCTTAAGGAAATGGAAATAATTTTCCATGTCATGCATGAAGGATCGAGAAAAGATGTGGACAAGATCTAGAAGGGGGGGGGGGTTGAATAGATCTAATACCAATTAACGCGGAAGCTTAAGCAATTAAAAATTACTTCGAATCAGAGATCAATTCACCCAAACAATTTACTGATGTGAAGTGTGATTAGAGGTGTGAGCAAATCAATTTGCAGTGTGAACGAAATCTCTATGCATGCATCTAGCGAGATACAAAGGCAAACCACAATTCAAACCATTGTATAGAGGATTTTTAGGTGGTTCAGAAATCACCTCCAGTGACTCCTACGTCCACCCCTCACACAGTGAGGCTACACTACTCAAATACACTGAGTACAACTCACACAGGAGCACGACGACTCCAAACACCCTTGAGCACGACGACTCAAAAACACCTGGAGCACGACGACTCCAAACTGAGCACGACGGCTCAAACAACAACTGGAGTACGACGACTCCAAATTGAACACGACGGCTCAAACTACACAATGAGTAACGCTCACAAACTACTGAGCTCAATGGCTCACAAACAAAAGCTAGATCAAACACAGGAGATCAGATCCTCTAGCAATGATCTGATTCAAAACAGATTCGTACACATAAATTTGTGCAGAACTTCATGCACAAATCTCACAGACAAAATAAAGAAGAACAAACTCTGAGATGAGGAAATGGATGTAGAAAGAGTGTTCTTCGATGAAGAGGCCTTGCAGAGACTTCAATTGAGAAGGCTTGATGGAAATCGATGGAGATTCTCCTCAATTGGTGATGCTCTTCTTTGATGGCATCTGAAATGCCAGAATCCTTCTCTCCTGAGCCTCTTCAGTTGGATCTGCTCCCTTGCCTTGCACAACACCTTCTCTCTAGGGATTCCCCTTGATTCCCTTGTCCTTCCCATTGAAAGGATGTCTTACAGCTTCTGGAGATGGAGACAGATCTGGAGACCCCCTTAGGCCGCCAAAAGGCTTCTTCTGGAAGTGTATGGCTCTCTTGCCTTTGGGGTACAAGGAACATGGGTATTTATAGCCCCATATGTCCATAAAAGTGCTTTGGGGTGCATGGGCACGGAACCCTAGGTCAAATCCCCTAAATCCCAATCATCCACGTGTACAGAGAACTTCACGATTTTGACTTTCAACCGGAGTGTGTCGACCTGCCCTGATCTAGTGTCGACCTGCTCTCCCAGTTAGGCAAACTGGTCTGTTGGAAACTGGGTCTAGTGTCGACCTGCCCTGAGCTAGTGTCAACCTGCTTTCCCTTTTTTGGCAACTGGGTCTTCTGGAATCTGGGACTAGTGTCGACCTGCCCTGAGCTAGTGTCGACACTGCCAAGAAAAAATGTGTGAACCTGAAAATTTAACACATAAACCATTAGTACAAGATATTATAATTAAAATATGAGATATTAAACATCAAAACATGTTGTTTAAGCATTATTGTGATATGTATAAAATGTATAACATGTTCAACATATCATCATCAAAATCACAACATGTCATCATCAAAATCACAATAGTCATCATCAAAATCACAATATATCATTATTAAATCACAACATGTCTTCATTAAGATCATAATATCTCATCATTAACATCATGATATGTCATAATCAATATCACAGTATGTCATCATTAAGATCACAGTATGTCATCATCAAAATCAAGGTATGAGTGATGTTCATTGGATATCATTAAAATACAACTTTAGGAGTTCCAAAACAACTCACCCAACAATCTCCCCCTTTTTGATGATGACAAAACATATCTCCCTTGACTGCAATAACTCCCCTTGACCATATGCATCCTTTGAACTTTCTCCCCATAAAGAACATTCTCCCCTTAGAAACTTTTACTTTGTCCCCCTTTCAAGGAACTTTCTCCCCCTTTTTGACAGTATCAAAAAGATAGACAAGAGAGAGACCCAATGATGGTTGGAGACCAAAAGATAAAAAGTGGGAAATGAAGGTTCAGAAATGATCAAAATAAGTGAGGTAAAGTGATATTGTCAAATGAGAGAAAAGATAATATTTTTGTTATTGTGCAACAAAGTTTAATCACTGCACACGCCTGATCGCTACCTACGACATGAGGCACATGCCTTAACAACCAGACAAACCTCTGGTGGTACTACGAAACTGTGAGGTCGCCCTGAACCAACGCGTGGAACTGGTCCCGTCTCTCTCATCGAGCGTAGTCGGGAAGTACTCGCCATGGAAGACCTCCGAAAATTGCTGCCAAGTGATGTGATCCAACCTCTGCCCCTGGAAGTGCATCTGCCTCTGAACTCTCCACCACTCATGGGCTGCTCCCTTGAGGTGGTACACTGCCAGTCGAACCTGGTCCTCCTCAGCGCACTCCAACTCATGGGTCCAGCTCTTTGCCTTGTCTGGATTATACTCACCATGGAACATCGGTGGCCGAAGGCGCAGGAACCTCTCGAGGAGAGCGGTCCTATCCTCCATAACCGCCGTCCTCCGCCGCCCGGCCCGGGTACTCCCAGTGCCCGACCACTGCTGACGCTCTGACTGCTCCACCTCTAGCTCTACCTACTGCTCCAGCACCACTAGAGGAGGTACCGAAAACTGAATGTCTGCTGCTGCCTACCCGGGCTGGTACGCTCCCTGGTACAAGTTCCTAATAAACTGCTCTGCTAAGGGAAACCAGTCTGCGTACTACTGCGGCTGAGGCTGGTACTCCTGCTGCTACTGCCCACCTACCAATGCTGCTCCTGCTGCGCCTGAGGCTGTCCCACTGACTCGTCTAATGACACCTCCTCTTGGACCTGCCCCTACGCGGGCATTTTGGACTCATTCTGCTGCTCGATCAACTGTCTAGCCTGACTGCGCCTACGCGGAGCCATGTCCTACACGACGCACAACCAACAAGGGTTAACAATACCACTCAGGCGGCTAGCAGTGTACTTGTACTATCGTTGGGACTTCCTGTTGCATTTCAAATCCATTACAGTCCGGTCAGACTCTCTCTCTGATACCAACTGTAACGACCCGAGAACCCGACCCTCGGCCCACGCCGAGGACCCGATTTTCACGGTCGCCGCCCACGGATCTAGGGACCCGGAAGGGCTATAATCTACGTCTAACAGGATATGTAACAGAATTAAATGTCAACTACTAAACTAGAAGCGTACAGGCAGAAGCAAAAAAGAGAGCGAGACCGCTGTGTACCGCTCTAAGTAGAGTCCCAATGCACACACGCTAGTACAAGTAAAAGGCAGGGGAAGAACAAGTCCCTTAGGGGCATACCCCGAGGGTGACGTATACTGAAAAAAGGGGAACCACTGCTAGCTACGGGGACTCCGACTACCGCCCCGTCTCCTCCGCCCAGCGCGCGCCCTGCCGCTGCTGAGAAGTCTCACCTGGGAAAAGGAGGAATGAGATTCACAACAGAAGCTCAGTAGGGACTACCAATCTCCTACTGGCTCTAAGCAAGCAGGAGAATATATATATAAAATAAATGACAGCAATTTATATCTTCTACCTACAAACGAAGTGCGGAAGCAAAACTACAACTACCACGGTACGGAAAGTGCACGCGGTCGGAAACTCCGTACGACCTGCTCATCGTGACCACCATGTTGCCCAGCTAGCTAGCCCGAGGGGGGGGGTTGAATGGGTTTAAAAGTTCGATCTTTGATTAATACCTGTTCACTAAAGGAGTACAACAACTTAAACGAAGGTTAGAGTTAGAGGAAATGACATAGCAAACACACAAAACCAACCTCAACACAAGGATTTTTATCCTGGTTCGGAACTCCTCTCCACAGGAGACCTACGTCCAATCCCTGAGCAATACCTCAGGATTTCACTAAACAAGGGTACAGTCCCCTTAAGGACAAACAACACCCAGCTCAGCTGGTCTTCCTTCACACCCGAAGGGAACAACACCCTGGATACCACCAGTTCTTCCTTCACACCCGAAGGGAACAACACCCTGGATACCAGCAGTCTTCCTTCACAACGAAGGGAACAACACAAAGAGAGGTTTGAAAGACAAGCCCCTAGATCAAACTGCAACAAGCAATGATCTGAAGGACCTAGCACTGAGAGCAAAGAATCTAAATCTAGGCTCACTCTCAGAACTACACAAGCTCTCTTCAAATGATCTTTCACTGGCTAGTAGAGAGCAAAAGAGCAAAAGAGCAAAAGCTAAGAGAAATGAAGTTTTCTGCTCTAAACTTTCTTCAGAAGAATTTGAATGTTTTTCTTGAACTTTGTTTCTTCTTCTGTTCTTCTGACTTGTATATATATCTTCAATTTGAAATCTAGACGTTAAAGAGTCCGTTGTCTCTCTTTTGAGTAGTCGTTAGACTGAATGACATCTGGAGTTTTGGAAGCTTCCTGTCAACAGTCTTTTGATTACTTGAGCACGCAAAGAGATGAGATCTTCAAAGATATCCGATGGCTTCTATTTGTTTAACGTTGTACCATGAAGCTAGTTCAGAGGTCTGCACAGATGTCAATCTCAAATAGCAGACAGATAAGCTGTCTCTGATGTCAGTCAGCGTCAGTAGCAATAGTCATGAAAATAGTAATGCCAAAAGACTTAAGTCTAAAGGACGTTATCAGAGTAGGCACGATAAAGGATGATATGGTCTGCATGCATGCAGAGATATGTTCAGATCTCATAAATGCAAAAGCGACAGAGAGATGTCTACGTGGACTTTGACTGGTCAATGCTTTAAGATGAATAAGATATCAAGATATGAAATCGATGACTGAATGACTTATGAAATCGTTATGAGTCATAGCAAATCGTTATGAACACTTATCAAGTCGTTATGAACTCTAAAGAAATCGTTGCGCAAAGCAAATCGTTATGAACACTTATCAAGTCGTTATGAACTCTAAAGAAATCGTTGCGCAAAGCAAATCGTTATGAACACTTATCAAGTCGTTATGAACTCTAAAGAAATCGTTGCTCAAAGCAAATCGTTATGAAGTCTAAGGAACTCTTTGCGAGATCTAAAGAAATCGTTACGAGGACTAAAGAAATCGTTACGGCTAGGAAGTCGTTGCGAGTTTCAAAGAAATCGTTACGAGAACTAAAGAAATCGTTACGCTTCCAAGTCGTTACGAGTTTCAAAAAAATCGTTACGAGAACTAAAGAAATCGTTACGGCTAGTAAGTCATTACGAGTTTCAAAGAAATCATTACGAGAACTAAAGAAATCGTTACGCTTCAAGTCGTTACGAGTTTAAAGAAATCGTTACGAGAACTAAAGAAATCGTTACGGCTACCAAGTCGTTACGAGTTCAAAGAAATCATTACGAGAAATAAAGAAATCATTACGGCTAGAAAGTCGTTACGAGTTCTAAAGAAATCGTTACGAGAACTTACGAAATCGTTACGGCTAGAAAGTCGTTGTGAGTTCTAAAGAAATCGTTACGAGAACTTACGAAATCGTTTGATAGATGTTACAAGTTCAGAGAAATCGTTACGAGTACTGAAGAAATCATTATGACAGACAATGGTTGCGCTTTCTAAAGAAATCGCGCGGTCTTATAGAATCGTTATGAGATCTTTAAGAAATCGTTACGGTATCGATTTGTTTGAAACATCACGGTTTTCGGTCAGAAAGGAAATTGATCATAACACTTATGAATCGTTATGATGACTCTATTTGAACTTATAAAGGAATCGTTCTGATTATCAATAGAAGTCTATATGAAGTATGAAGAAGTGATACAAAGACTTGGACAAGACATGACATGAGACTTACCTGATTGCCTTGAACTTTCTTTTTGCTTTTATTTCCTGTCCTCAAAGCTCAAGTAATTCATTAGTACTATTTTTTTAATCATCAAAATTAATATATATAAATAAGTGAAGTAATTTATATGGGAAAGTTTGGTCATCAATCTCCCCCTTTTTGATGATGACAAAATATACTAAACATCATACAACGCAAACATGTTTTTCAGAATAGCTTTAGTTTTCTCCCATTTTGTCAATAAGCAAAAAGATAGTCTATGAGACAAAGAAGAGAGAAATCATTGTATTAAGTGGGAGGAAGAGTACATAGGAGACAACAGAGAGGCATGCTGTGAGATGACAGCCCATGCCTTGTTCTCAAGATCTTCAAAAATCTGTTGGAACACACCAGAAGCAACTGAAAAGGTAGGACCCATGGATGGGATGGTCCTTTGAATGTAAAGTTGCCTTTGCTATTCCAGAATACTCCATACTGGTCTGTATCCAAGATAAATCTGTAAAAGGTGCTCTTTCCAAAGCTGGCACGATGGAGAAATCTATCCAGAGAGATTGGATAGAAAATCTTCTGATCAAGCAGATCCTGCTTCAGAGCATAAAAGGCGTAGTATATCTGGCTGCCCACTGAACATAGATCTCTTGAATTGGATTTATGGAGTTGAGATCCATGAAGGCTTCGGCTGAGAGAATGGGCTTAGCTTGACGAACCAAGGAACTGTTGATGGCCTGTAACTGAAGATGGGGTTCCTTGTAGAGAGTTTCCCATATGGTGGGAGTAAGCCTTTCACATTCAGAAATGAGTGGGGCCAAAACTTGAGAGGAAATGCGGCCAGAGTGGTATTCTCTGAAGATAAACCGCAAAAAGGAGGGCATTCTATTCTACTTAGCTGACATTCTGCCCATCTGCTTAGCAAACATGTCAAAGGCATGGGCCTGCATCTGAGTCAAACACAAGGGAGTGTAGCTTTGGCAGAAGGACTGGAGAGTCAATTTGAGATCGGCAAAGTCCACTGTGAGGGGAAGATTTACTGGACGTTCTGATCTCAGCATCACTAAGCTGAATGAAATTGATAGAACTGTACTTCAGGAGCTTGTTCAAATAGCAAAAATCACTGTACAACTGAAAATTCTTGGCAATTCTGATCTCTTTCAAATGAAGGGTCCCACGAGTTCTTATGCTGAATAATGAACCACTCAGAAAGAGTGAGTGGGTGAGCTCGATGGGTAAGAGATTCTGCCCTGGCAGTCAAATATTTGTTGTATTGAGCTTTGTTGCCCTTGACATTGGCCCACTGATCTTCAGTCTTGAACTCAGTGCCCTCAAAGATTTTGGATTTTTGAGGGTGGGACAGCTGGGTAAGAGGAAGAACAATGTTTAGATGCTCAGAGAGGTTGAGGAAAGGAATACCATAGATGGTGGAGAGGATGCACTTTTGAACATATTCCTTATAGAGGGATCTTCTCTGAGGTTCGAGGGTAAGAGAGTACCAAAGAGGAGGAAATAAAGGTGAGGAGGGGATGCTGACAGAGGATGATTGTTTCCTCTTTTTCTTGGCAGGACTGGGAGGATCAGTCCTGTGGATATGGGTGGCAGTGGAGAGAATGTGATAAGGATATTTCTCTCAAAATCATCGGCAGATTTGTGTCAAAGACACCAAGTAGTGAAGGTTTTTCCGGAATGATAGTGACAGAGGAAGGAGGAGTAGGAGGATAGAAGAGGTGTTTGGGATTGAAGGATGTAGATGGGTGAACTGGAGTGGTTTGAGGAGAGGTGAAGAAGGTGAGAATGATGATGGAGCTGAGGTGTGAGAAGGAGTGGGAGAGAAAGAAGGTTGAGATGAAATGAGAGAGGAAGAAGGTTGGGTGCGAGACAGAGGATGTTTGAGAGTTGGTGGTGCTGGAGGGGCTGTAGAAGGAGATGAAGGTGAAGAGAGGGTTGGAGTTGCAAGAGTAGAAGCGTCAGGGGCCTTAGTAGCTGTCATGGGCTCTTTCCTTTGTCTTGACCTTCTCTGACAATTGAAGAGGGTTTGATGACCCTGAAGCTGGCACTGGGGCCTGGGGCCCTGATGCTTGAGCTGATGGCCCTGTTGGCCGAACTCTTGAGCTGGAGGCCCTGGCGGCCGGGGAACAACAGCTGGTCTGCTCTGAGTAGCTGCAGGAGAAACTCCACTTGACCTGAAAAAACTGCTAGCATCGACTTCATATCAGACATTTCTTTATTAAACCACTTCATTGCATTTCTGACTGAAGAGAGCTCAGAGGTGGTCGAAGCTTGACTAGCAAGTATCCCTTGCACACTGGACTGCACTGCTGACAGAATCTCTCCCTGAGCCTTCAACAATTCCAAAACCGGTTTCAGATTGACTTTCCTGTGGCTCTTTCTGAGTTTTCTGTGAACTACCCTCTTGCCTTTCTTTGAGGTGCTGGTTCTTCAATAGACTGCTCCCCCTGAGCAGGAGCTTCCTCTTCAACTTCCATTTGCTCCCCCTGAGCAGGAGCTTCCTCTTCAACTGGATCTACTGGAGCACTGGACTGCTCCACAGGAATTGATTCTTCAATGTGGCCTTCTGCCACAGCTTCTTCCATTTCAATTTCACAGACGAGTCTTCGAGTTGAGAAACTAAAATTCCTAAGAATTGAGCAATTATTGAGGTAGGCGTATCACTGGCTTTATCTGCCACTTCCTCCTCAACTACAGAAGTTGTAAGAGATCTGGCTGAAATGCTGGTGCCATTGCCTGCTGCTCTGCAGCTGACTGTGCTGCTTGCTGCTCTACTACTGACTCTTCTGCTTGCTGCTGCTCTGCTGGTGCTACTGATTGCTGATCTGCTGATGGTGTTACTACTGCCATTTCCTGAACATCAGGAATTTCTACATCACCAATTATGGCCTCTCCCTCGGCCACAGTGGTCTTAGACCATACACCTTCAATTACAGAGAAACCACTTTTCTTGAGATTTCTGGACCTTATACACTGACCCATCTTCTCCACAACTGCCCCAATAAATCTATTCCAAAGTGTTTGAAAATCTTTGTAGTAGATGAGCATAGGGCAATGAGACATTTAACTTACTTTTTGTATCCCATATTGATCTCTGGCAAATTTATCCTTTCCAACATGACTTGCGCCATATTAATCTCCTTGTTTGAATCGCCCAAAACATCTATCTGAATCTTCCCTAGTGCACGTTGAGAAGGTGGCACTGCGAGGAACCAAAATTTGACAGATAATGAAATGAAGAAGACGGTTGTATGCATTCATCTGATTAATATCCAATTTTCGTCTCTTAGCCTAAACCCTGGACCTATAATGCCAAGGCCTTTGCTTCATCGTTCACTGCGTGAACCCCACTGAATCCAGACGTCTTCACTCCAAAAACATGTGCAACAACTCATGATCGACTTTAATTTGGATTCCCTTTACCGATGATACAAGGGACCCATCTGCCTCTGACCTTAAGCACACATAAAATGCTTTCACCAGGTCGGGATAGCTTACCTCGGTGAAAGTGGCAATTTCCATCCACTGCATCCTTCTCAGAGTTTCTGCTATACTTCCCATGCCATTCTTCTCGAGATTTGGAACATCCACTGCCTTGTTTCCGCATACCTTTGTCTTCACGAAGGTGAACCTTTCCTGCTGTTCTGCGGACAGGTACTCAGCACTGTAGCCCCCTACACTTCCAGAGATCATCGGAGCGGCCATGGGTAGAGAGAGAAGAACTATTCTGGAGAAGGGAGATGATGGAAGAGATGGAGCCCTTGAGCGATTCTTCGTGGAAGAGGGGAAAGCTTCAAATCTTGCAGAGAGTCGATGCCGGAATCGTTAGGGCATCGCTTTGGGTGAATAGATAAGGAGAAAGGGTAAAGGTAGAAGATGAGTCGTTCACAGAACGATTTGACTAATTAGAATTATTTATCAAAAACAGGAAGCGCCAAAAGGCGGTAACGGCAGAAGGCGACAAAAGGGTTTGACGAGTCAAACTGCTTTTAACACAATAGCGGTCAAGGAGAGTAAATAAACTGAGTTTTGCTTAAAGTGAGAGAGAGAGAGAGAAATTTTCATTTATTCTGAAAAATTTATATGCCATTTTAAATACAGGAATCTTTTCACAAATTGCACATCCCTAATTCACTTCTAAGAGATGTAAATCTCTCTTCAGGTAGGGCTTTTGTGAAGATATCTGCTAGTTGGCTATTTGTATCAATAAAGGATATTTCTATATTTCCATTTGCAACATGATCACGAATAATGATATCTAACCTCAATATGTTTTGTCCTTGAGTGCTGAACTGGATTCTTGGTCAGATTAATGGCACTGGTGTTGTCACACAGCAATGGAATTGATTTGATATTAATCCAAAGTCTTCAAGTTGTTGCTTTATCCAAAGGAGTTGTGTACAGAAACTTCCAGCATCTACATATTCAGCTTCAGCTGTTGATAGTGCCACTGAGTTTTGTTTCTTTGAAGACCATGATATCAAACACCCTGCAAGAAATTGACAACAACCACTGGTGCTCTTTCTATCTATCTTGCATCCAGCATAGTCAGCATCAGAATATCCTACTAAATCTATTTCACATGATTTTGGATACCAAAGACCTAAATCATGAGTTCTAGCTAAATATCTAATATTCTTTTTACAGAAATTAGGTGTGATTCTCTAGGGTCTGCTTGATACCTAGCACACATGCATACACTAAACAAGATGTCTGGTCTACTTGCTGTTAAATAAAGTAAAGACCCTATCATACCTCTATAGTTCTTTTGATCTACCTTTTTACCATTTTGATCACTGTCCATTCTGGTTGATGTGCTCATTGGAGTTGACAGTGGTTTGACATTATCGAATCCAAACTTCTTTAGGAGTTCCTTGGTGTATTTGGCTTGACAGATGTGGGTGCCTTCCTTCCCTTGCTTGACTTGCAATCCAAGGAAGTAGTTTAGCTCCCCTATCATACTCATTTCAAATTCTCCCTGCATAAGCTTCTCAAAATACTTGCAAAGAGATTTGTCAGTAGAACCAAAAATGATATCATCTACATAGATTTGAACTAATAGTATGTGATTGACCTTTGACTTTATGAATAATGTGCTATCTACTTTGCCTC
The DNA here is from genome assembly GCA_014218235.1 of Colocasia esculenta. Classification (NCBI taxonomy): domain Eukaryota; kingdom Viridiplantae; phylum Streptophyta; class Magnoliopsida; order Alismatales; family Araceae; genus Colocasia; species Colocasia esculenta. The sequence continues at coordinate 148,734,203 of CM024757.1, forward strand.
TATTGAAACCATGATTTAACAGAAAAGAGCTAAGCCTTTCATACCAGGCTCTAGGTGCTTGTTTTAAACCATATAATGCCTTATGGAGTTTGAAAACATGATTAGAAATTCGGTGTCATCAAAACCTGGAGGTTGTTCAACATACACTTCCTCTTTTATAAAACCATTTAAGAATGCTGATTTAACATCCATTTGAAATAGTGTCAAGTTTAGAGCTGATGCATATGCAAGTAAGATTCTAATAGCCTCAAGTCTAGCTACAGGTGCATAGTTTTCATCGAAATCTATGCCTTCCTCTTGAGAATAGCCCTGAGCTACCAATCTGGCCTTGTTTCTTAGGATTACACCAACTTCATCCAATTTGTTTCTGAACACCCATTTGGTGCCAATACTGGATGATCTGATGGTCTAGGAACAAGTGACCATACTTGGTTTCTCTTGAATTGATTTAATTCATCTTGCATGGCTATTATCCAAGATTCATCAGTTAAGCTTCATTGACTGTCTTAGGCTCTATCTGAGAAACAAGGCTAAATAATCACAAGGGATTACATTACCTCTTGTTCTTACCCCTATGGATGGATCACCAATGATATTCTCAAGTGTGTGATCTTTCTTGTATCTCCATTCCTTTGGAAGATTTTCATGAGTACTTCTTCTTGTTGTAATTCTTCCAGAGGTGGATCATCCTTGTCCTCAATTGATGTATCTTTAAGTTTTTTGGACAGTTCATCTGCATCATCATCATATCATATCTACTTCCTTTCTCAAGGAAGGGTTAGTTTCATCAAAAATAACATGCACAGTTTGTTCAATTAATAGTGAGCGTTTATTGAAAACTCTATAGCCTCTCGGTTTAGAAGTATACCCCATAAAGATACCTTCATCTGACTTGGCATCCAACTTACCAATGTCCCTTTTTCCGTTGTTGTGAATAAAGCAAGGACATCCAAAGATTCTGAAATGACTTACCTTGGGCTTCTTTCCTTTGAACAACTCATATGCAGTCTTCTTTAGTATTGGCCTGATCATTACTCGGTTGACAATGTACTGGCTGTGTTGACTGCTTCAGCCCAAAAATATCTTGGTAGCTCATATTCAGAGAGCATGGTTCTTGCCATATCCAAGAGAGTTCTGTTTTTCCTTTCAGCTATACCATTTTGCTGTGGTGTCCTTGGTGTTGAGAAATTGTGCTGAATTCCTTGATCATCACAAATCTAGCAAACTTTTCATTTTGGAACTCACCACCATGGTCTGATCGAATGGACACAATACTGAACTTCTGATCTTTCTGGACTTTCTTACTGAAACTGACAAAATTATCAAACTATCATCTTTATGCTCTAAGAATGATACCCATGTGAATCTTGAGTAGTCATCTACTATGACAAATCCAAAATTCTTTCCTCCAAGACTGGTAGTCCTCATTGGTCCAAATAGATCCATATGTAGGAGCTCTAAGGGTTTTGAGGTAGTCACCACTGTCTTTGACTTGAAGGAACTCTTTGTGTGCTTTCCCTTAGCACAGGGTCTACAAACACTTTCCAATTTTCCATTGACTTTTGTAGACCTTCCACAAGATTCCTCTTTCTGAGCTTGTTCAATCCGTCCAAGCTGCAGTGGCCTAGTCTTCTGTGCCACAGCTCAGTTGATTTGTCTTTGCTGGCTGCCAGACACACATTTTGCTCTTTGAGTTCTTCAAGGTAGAGCACGTACAGATTCTTCTCTCTATTTGCATCAAAGATGACTGCTCCATCCTTTAGTATGCTGCACTTTGATTCTTGAAACTTGATTTGATGACCTCTATCACACAGTTGACTTATACTGATGAGGTTGTTGTGCTTTAATCCTTTGACTAATAGCACATCTTCTATGACTGTTTTCCTTTGCTATTTACTGATCCACTGCCTACTACAGTTCCTTTCCCATTATCTCCATAAGTGACTGTTCCTTCTTCAGCTTGGAGATGGGAAAACAGCTTCAGGTTTCCTGTCATGTGCCTTGAACACCCCTATCCAAATACCATTTGGATGCTCGAGGATTAACCTGAAATTAACATCAAGCTTTAGGTACCCAAGTTCTTTTGGGTCCTGATGGGTCAGTATCATTATTTTTTACTTTCATTATCCACTTCTTATGTCTTGTTGGACAGGTGGATTTTAAATGACCTAGCTTATTACAGTGACTACAACATGATGTTTTTGTTACTCTTTCAATATACTTAAAATTAGCTTTATAGGCTGTATTTTCCTCAGGAACAAATCTTGGAGTTGGATACACCTTAGGTGGAATTATAGTTTCTGCATTTTCAGGTGGTGTGTAGCCTACACCATCTTTTCTCTTACTTGAGCGTCTAGCTCCTTTTAATATTAAGAGATTCTTACCATTTGTAAATTTTTCTAATGTGCTTGCTAATTTCTCATTCTCTTCATTTAGATTTTTAATCTCTTTTCTTAATTCATCTACACTTTCTTGTTTTTCTAATTTTGTTATTTGTTTATTCTTAACTTTTAAGTCTTCACACAACATTCATTTCTTCTTTTTAGTTCGATTAATTGCTTTTCTAGTTCTTCATTTTCTATTTTTAAGTCTGAGTTAGTGTTTTCTAAGCATGTATTATTCTTCTTATTAATCTTAAGTAATTTAGACACCTCTTTATATTTGTCGTAAAGTTCATTAAAGGCGCTTCCAAATTGTCAGAATCTGAATCAGAATTATTACAAGAATCGAAAGAAGAGTCAGAGGTTACCTTTTCTTCGATGTTGGCCATGAGAGCCAGGTTGGCTTCTTCTTCATCATTGCTTGAGCTTGACTCACTGTCTGAGTCACTGTTGTTCTCCCAAGCAGCTGCCATTGCCTTTTTCTTGTATCTTCTGAACTTCTTGGAGCTATCCTTCTTCTTGTGATCATTTTTCTTTAGCATTGGACAATCTGCCTTGATATGTCCAGGCTTCTTGCATTCATAACAGATGGTCTCTCCTTTCTTCATTTCTTTGCCATCTGATCTTTTGAAGTCTTTATTTTTCTTAAAGTACCTTCTGCCGGATTGAAATTTTTTCTTCTTGGCCAGGATGCGCTGCAATCTCTTAGAGAGCATTGCTTCTTCATTTTCGCTGTCTACCTCACTCCCACTAGAGCTTGCTTCTGATGACTCTTCTTCTGCTTTCAAAGCATTGGAGTGCTTTTTTCTGCTAGATGATTCTCCTAGCCTTTCCATGTTGATCTCATGGGCCATGAGGGACCCGATGAGCTTTTCTACTGACATTCTCTTAAGGTCATTAGCTTCTTCGATAGCTGTGACCTTTGGTGTCCATGAAGATGGCAAGGATCTAGAATCTTTCTTACCATATCTACAATCTCATAGGACTTTCCTAGACTGGCTAAACCATTGGTGATGTCAGTGAATCGACTGAACATTTGGGTGATTGACTCATCTGATTGCATTTGAAATCTCTCATACTGAGTGACAAGAATGTCGATTCTTGTCTCCTTTACTTTATCTGTACCTTCGTATGTGATCCTTAGCTTTTCCCACATTTCCATGGAGGATTTGTAGGCTGAGACTCTATTAAACTCCTTCTTACTTAGAGCACAACATAAAATGCTCTTGGCTTTACAGTTCAAGGAGATTTTCTTTCTGTCTTCATCTGTCCATTGTGCTTTCTCATTTGTGACAACCAGGTCACCTTCTTCTACTATCGACCAGATTTGATAGTCGTGGCCTTGTAGAAAATATTCCATTCTGGTCTTCCAATACGGATAATCTTCACCATCGAACAAAGGGGGTCTGTTGACTGACTGACCTTCGAAGTTGCCTTGGGCTGCCATTGATCTTTGCTATTCAGATCGTTGGATCTTCTTCTTTGTCGAAGAGACTTGATCTGATACCACTTGTTGCCCAGCTAGCTAGCCCAGAGGGGGGGGGGGGGTGAATGGGTTATTAAAAATTTTATCTTTGATTAATACCTGTTCACTAAAAAGAGTACAACAACTTAAACGAAGGTTAGAGTTAGAGGAAATGAGATAGCAAACACACAAAACACAACCTCAAGACACAAGGATTTTTATCCTGGTTCGGAACTCCTCTCCACAGGAGACCAACGTCCAGTCCCTGAGCAATACCTCAGGATTTCACTAAACAAGGGTACAGTCCCCCTTAAGGACACAACAACACCCAGCTCAGCTGGTCTTCCTTCACACCCGAAGGGAACAACACCCTGGATACCACCAGGTCTTCCTTCACACCCGAAGGGAACAACACCCTGGATACCACCAGGTCTTCCTTCACACCAGAAGGGAACAACACCCTGGATACCACCAGGTCTTCCTTCACACCAGAAGGGAACAACACAAAGAGAGGTTTGAAAGACAAGCCCCTAGATCAAACTGTAACAAGCAATGATCTGAAGGACCTAGCACTGAGAGCAAAGAATCTAAATCTAGGCTCACTCTCAGAACTACACAAGCTCTCTTCAAATGATCTTTCACTGCTAGTAGAGAGCAAAAGAGCAAAAGAGCAAAAGCTAAGAGAAATGAAGTTTTCTGCTCTAAACTTTCTTCAGAAGAATTTGAATGTTTTTCTTGAACTTTGTTTCTTCTTCTGTTCTTCTGACTTGTATATATATCTTCAATTTAAAATCTAGACGTTAAAGAGTCCGTTGTCTCTCTTTTGAGTAGTCGTTCGACTGAATGACATCTGGAGTCTTGGAAGCTTCCTGTCAACAGTCATTTGATTACTTGAGCACGCAAAGAGATGAGATCTTCAAAGATATCCGATGGCTTCTATTTGTTTAACGTTGTACCATGAAGCTAGTTCAGAGGTCTGCACAGATGTCAATCTCAAATAGCAGATAGATAGCTGTCTCTGATGTCAGTCAGTGTCAGTAGCAATAGTCATGAAAATAGTAATGCCAAAAGACTTAAGTCTAAAGGACGTTATCAGAGTAGGCACGATAAAGGATGATATGGTCTGCATGCATGCAGAGATATGTTCAATCTCATAAATGCAAAAGCGTCAGAGAGATGTCTACGTGGACTTTGACTGGTCAATGCTTTAAGATGAATAAGATATCAAGATATGAAATCGATGACTGAATGACTTATGAAATCGTTATGAGTCATAGCAAATCATTATGAACACTTATCAAGTCGTTATGAACTCTAAAGAAATCGTTGCACAAAGCAAATCGTTATGAACACTTATCAAGTCTTATGAACTCTAAAGAAATCGTGCGCAAAGCAAATCGTTATGAACACTTATCAAGTCGTTATGAACTCTAAAGAAATCGTTGCTCAAAGCAAATCATTATGAAGTCTAAGGAACTCGTTGCGAGATCTAAATAAATCGTTACGAGGACTAAAGAAATCATTACGGCTAGGAAGTCGTTGCGAGTTTCAAAAATCGTTACGAGAACTAAAGAAATCATTACGCTTCCAGTCGTTACGAGTTTCAAAGAAATCGTTACGAGAACTAAAGAAATCGTTACGACTAGTAAGTCGTTACGAGTTTCAAAGAAATCGTTACGAGAACTAAAGAAATCGTTACGCTCCAAGTCATTATGAGTTCAAAGAAATCATTACGAGAACTAAAGAAATCGTTACGGCTACCAAGTCGTTACAGTTTCAAAGAAATCGTTACGAGAACTAAAGAAATCGTTACGGCTAGCAAGTCGTTACAAGTTCTAAAGAAATCATTACGAGAACTTACGAAATCTTACGGCTAGGAAGTCGTTGTGATTCTAAGAAATCGTTATGAGAACTTACGAAATCGTTACGACAGATAAGTCGTTACGAGTTCAAGAGAAATCGTTACGAGTACTGAGAAATACTTTATGACAGACAAGTCGTTGCGCTTTCTAAAGAAATCGTTGCGATGTCTTATAGAATCATTATGAGATCTTTAAGAAATCATTACGGTATCATTTTTTTGAAACATCACGGTTTTTCGGTCAGAAAGGAAATTAATCATAATACTTATGAAATCGTTATGATGACTCTATTTTGAACTTATAAAGGAATCGTTCTGATTATCAGTAGAAGTCTATATGAAGTATGAAGAAGTTGATACAAAGACTTGGACAAGACATGACATGAGACTTTACCTGATTGCCTTGAACTTCTTTTTGCTTTTATTTCCTGTCCTCAAAGCTCAAGTAATTCATTAGTACTATTTTTAATCATCAAAATTAATATATATAAATAAGTGAAGTAATTTTAATGGGAAAGTTTGGTCATACACACCACATGGCTAGTAACACAGACAGAGGGAACTCTGCCTGGACAAAGAACACTAGCTACGGAAAACACTACCACTAGTCAAGGTCAGGTGCATCCACCGACGTCTTATCCTCGACCCGGGTCCAGACCCTCACGTCTCGTCAGAGCGAGGTAGGACACAAGTAACACAATAGTAACCACTGTAATCTGGCCGGACTACGGTACCACGCCTGACCTCTCCAAACGGTTCCAGTGCCGTAAGGAGCGAGGCAGTGAGAAGAAGGACTGGCTGGCCTGCGCCGGGTAGAACTCCTAACTATCCTCGGCATCCCAAACCACCCACGAGAGCTCTACAAGTGACTTACATGCCACTGTCCTAACCACCCTTTTCCCCTAAGCTCCAGAGTCCGCCTGGTGGCTGCCAACTCGAGCGCACTCGTAGCCCGGAGTACTCCCTCAACAGGCTCCCAAGGATGGGGGTCCCAAGCAACAGTAACAACCTCTCACATGGGACAAGCCCTCAAGCACTGAGCACCAGGCGAAGGACTAGTGTAGACTGCACTAGGGAACTAGCACAGGTGCCACGGGTACAGTAAAAGAAAAATGGAAACGGGAAAGACCAAAACCTGTCTCTCGGTCGGGGTCATGACATAGCGGACTATCGCGATCTTGTCGCGATGCCCAACCTGGTCGCGACACTGTCACGGAGGCCTAAGCCGACGTGACCACGTCGCGACATATGTGGGCACCGCGACGATGTCGTGGCGGCCTCGCCGGCCGCGACATCATTGCGACCCCACGATAGGCCGCGTCTTCAGTCGAGGGGGGGTTCCGAAACCATCTCTCCCGGAGATCACCCCAAACGCGGTACAACCAAACCATTGGGGGAGGGGAGCATGCTCAACATGTATTTAAAGCTTTAAATCATCCAAACCACACCCCACAAAAACAAAAAACATGGATTTATACAATCTACGCTCGAAGGAAACCTCACCCAAACTCGAGCATGGAGTTCTCACACTCCCAAACCCCAAACCACAGAGGAAACATAATCTAGAGAGGGAAGGGAGCATGCTCAGGGCAAGAGGATCAAGGGTCCCTACCTCCACGTGAAGAACCACCCCGTTGGGGCCTTCTCGTAGGAAAGAACGCCTCCACACCCGCATCGGACAACCCGAGCATGCGCCCTGCACAAACGACATGTCCACGCCTCAGCACGAGACCTACGAGCAAGGAGAAACACCGAGAAACTGCAAGAGAGCTCGAAAGGGAGAAGAAGGGGTAAAAGGGGCGAGAGATGGAAATGGGGCGTGCCCTCGGTTTTGAACCGATGGCCCCCAGAACGCGACGTGGCGGCCAGGCGCGGTAATGACACTGTCGCGACACCCATAAGCGTTGCGACCCTGTCGCGACCGCCTGCCAAGGCGCGACACCAAAAGTGCGGTCAAACCTTGAAGATCGGGAAAGAAAACGTGACGGCCTGGCAGGTCGCATCAACGTTGTACGCTCTTACCACCCGACACGACCATTCTGAAAGACGGGACAACGGTCACGTCATGTTAGAATGCAGTCGCGACAGCCCAAGGCGACGCGACGTCCTCCACTGTCGCGAGAAAGACGCGGCAGACGAGGTCAGCGCGTCACCAAACCCATTGCGGCAGGCCGCTCTGGCGACCATGTCGCGGCCAGGGCGCCTGTTGCGACCCTGAGGAGGGGGCAAGGTCCTATGGGGGCCGGGTCTTACAATTTCTTAGTTTATACCGATGCATCTGGAATCGGTCTAGGTTGTGTATTGATGCAAAAGGATAGAGTCATAGCCTATTCATTAAGACAGTTAAAGACTCATGAGATGAAGTACCTCGTACATGATCTAGAGTTGGCCACTGTAGTCTTTGCACTCAAGAACTGGAAACACTATCTCTACGGAGAAAAATTCATTGTCTACTCAGATCACAAAAGCCTGAAGTATCTGTTCTCTCAGATGGAGCTCAACATGACATAAAAAAGATGGTTGCAATACCTTAATGTAACGACCCGAGAACCCGACCCTCGGCCCACGTCGAGGACCCAATTTTCGCGGTCGCCGCCCACAGATCTGGGGACCTGGAAGCACTATAATCTATGTCTAACATGATATGTAATGGAAGTAAACGTCAACTACTAATCTAGAAGCGTACAAGTGGATACAGAAAAGAGAGTGAGACCGTTGTGTACCGCTCTAAGTACAGCCCCAACGCAAGCATGCTAGTACAAATAAAAGGCAGGGGAAGAACAAGTCCCTTAGGGGCATACCACGAGGGTGACGTACACTGAAAAAGGGGAACCACTGCTAGCTACAGGGACTCCGACTACCGCCCCGTCTCCTCCGCCCGATGTGCGCCCTACCGCTGCTGAGAAGTCTCACTTGGGAAAACGAGGATGAGCTTCACAACAGAAGCTTAGTAGGGACTACCAATCTCCTACTATCTCTAAACAGGCAGGAGAATATATATATAAAATAAATGACAGTAGTTTATATCTTCTACCTACAAACGGAAGTGCGGAAGCAAAACTACAACTAGCACGGTACGGAAAGTGCACGTGGTCGGAAACTCCGTACGACTTCTCATCGTGACCACCACACAGCTAGTAAACACAGACAGAGGGAACTCCGCATGGACAAGGAACACTAGCTACGGAAAACACTACCACTAGTCAAGGTCAGGTGCGTCCACCGACGTCTTATCCTCGACCCTAGTCCTGACCCTCACGTCTCGTCAGAGCGAGGTAGGACACAAGTAACACAACGGTAACCGCCGTAGTCTGGTCGGACTACGGTCCCATACCTGTCCTCTCCAAACGGTTCCGGGGCCGTAAGGAGCGAGGCAGTGAGAAGAAGGACTGGCTGACCTATGCCGGGTAGAATTCCTAACTGTCCTCGGCGTCCCAGACCACCCACGAGAGCTCTGCAAGTGTCTCACACGCCACTGTCCTAACCACCATTTTCCCCTAAGCTCCAGAGTCTGCTTGGTGGCTGCCAACTCGAGCACACTCGTAGCCCGGAGTACTCCCTCAACAGGCTCCCGAGCATGGGGTCCCAGGCAACGGTAACAACCTCTCACACGGGACAAGCCCTCAAGTGCCGAGCACCGGGCGAAGGACTAGTGTAGACCGCACTAGGGAACTAGCACAGGTGCCACGGGTATAGTAAAAGAAAAGTAGAAACGGGAAAGACCAAAACCTGTCTCTCGGTCGGGGTCGCGACGCAGCGGGCTATCGCGATCTTGTCGCGATGCCCAACATGGTCGCGACACTGTCGCGGTGGCCGAAGCCGACGTGACCAAGTCACGACATACCTAGGTGTCGCGATGATGTCATGGCGGCCTCTCCGGCCGCGACATCATCGCGACCCCACGATAGGTCGCGTCTTCAGTCGAAGGGGGGGGGGTTCGGAACTATCTCTTCCGGAGATCACCCCAAAACGCGGTACAACCAAACCATTGGGGGAGGGGAGCATGCTCAACATGTATTTAAAGCTTTAAATCATCCAAACCACCCACAACCCCATGAGAACATGGATTTATACAAATCTACGCTCGAAGGAAACCTCACCGAAACTCGAGCATGGAGTTCTCACACTCCCAAACCCCCAAACCACAGAGGAAACATAATCTAGAGGGGGAAGGGAGCATGCTCAGGGCAAGAGGATCAAGGGTCCCTACCTCCATGCGAAGAACCACCCCATTGGGGCCTTCTCGTAGGAAAGAACGCCTCCTCCCCACACCGGACAACCCGAGCACGCGCCCTGCACGAACGACACGTCCACGCCTCAGCACGAGCACCATGAGCAAGGAGAAACACCGAGAAACCGCGAGAGAGCTCGAGAGGGAGAAGAAGAAGTAAAAGGGGCGAGAGATGGAAATGGGGCGCACCCTCGGTTTTGAACCGATCGCCCCCAGAACGTGACGTGGTGGCCAGGCGTGGTAACAACACTGTCGCGACGCCCATAAGCATCGCGACCCTATCGCGACCGCCTGCCAAGGCGCGACACCAAAAGCGCGGCCAAACCTCGAAGACCGGGAAAGCAAACACGACAGCCTAGCAGGTCGCGTCAATGCTGTATCTCCTGCCACCCGACACAACCATTCTGACAGACGGGACAAAGGTCACGTCGTGTTAGAACACAGTCGTGACAGCCCAAGGCGACGCTACAAGGACGCGACGTCCACCCCTGTCGCGAGAAAGACACGACAGACGGGGTCGGCGCGTCACCAAACCCGTCACGGTAGGCCGCTCTGGCGCAACCTTGTCACGGACAGGGGCTGTTGCGACTCTGAGGACGGGGCCAAGGGCCCAAGGGGGCCAGGTCTTACACTTAAGGACTTCGAATCCAATATTCAATGTCACCCTGGCAAGGGTAATTCTGTAGCTGATGTGCTTAGTAGTAAGCCTGTGGCCTCCTTGTCTTGTTTAATTAAGGTGAGATGAAATTGCTAGAACAATTCACCATACTAGACATAAATATTGAGCAAAGGAGCGATCAGACACTAGTTGCTAACCTTAGGATACAACCCAACATCTTTGATGAGATCAGAGATCAACAAGCAAACGATCCATTCTTGGTTCGTGTCAAAGAAACTATAGCAGACAGACCAGACTTCTCCATCTCTGAAGATGGAAGATTACTATTTTATGGCAAGACCTGCGTGCCTGACAATGAAGAACTAAAAAAAATGTTGATGGATGAAGCTCACAAGACTAAGTACACTATTCACTTTAGTGCAACCAAGATGTATCAAGACATGAAAAGAACATTTTGGTGGCCAAACATGAAAAGAGAGGTAGCTGAGCATACTGCTCATTGTCTCACTTGTCAATAAGTGAAGGAAGAACACCGGTGCACTGCAAGTGTACTCAGACCCTTAGAAATCCCAGAGTGGAAGTGGGAAAGCATTGGCATGGACTTTATCATGGGTTTACGCAGGACTTGTGGTGGACTCGACGCCATATGGGTTATTGTTGATCGACTAACCAAGTCCACACACTTTCTGCAAATTAAAAGTAAATGATCAATAGACGTGTTAGTCGCTCTCTATGTAAAGGAGATATTGAGACTGCATGGAGTTCCATCATCAACAGTCTCAGATCGCGACCCAAGATTTACCTCTCATTTCTGGAAGGGACTGCAAACTGCACTTGGTACTAAACTCAACTTTAGTATTACTTTTCACCCACAAACAGATGGACAAACTGAGAGGACTAATCAAATTGTGGAAGACATGCTAAGAGCTTGCACAATAGACTTTGAAGGCTATTGGAATGAGCAATTGCTTTTAATGGAGTTCGCTTATAACAATAACTATCAGGCAAGTATAAAGATGGATCCCTTTGAAGCATTATAAGATGTTTGGTTACAGTTTTTTTTTTAAAACTCTTTCTAACTACATAATTATAGTGTGTCAATTTTTAACTTCAATTTTAAAATTGAGAAAAACTGATATGATGTGTTTGACAAAATTGATATAATTTTTAAATTTTATATAGATCTGTTTGGATGTCTACGGTAGGGAGGGAGCCTTCCAACGGCAGAGAAAACCACAATCTATGTTCGGCGTCAACCTGGACTGTGGGCCGGAGCAGGAGTGCGAGCTGCACCAACAGAGCAACGGCGGCAGCCGTAGCTGCGACCACGGGTGGAGCCACCATGTCCAGTTCACGCCCGCCGGCGGGGCCTTCTACCAATTGTAATTAGGCAGCAGCACACCCATCGGAGTGGATGAAGGGTGAGTTCTCCGTAGCCACAGTGATTAGAAGCGTCGGGTTAGGGGTGTGGGGTAAGCAAATGCCTGTTCTTCTGTGCATAAGAAACCGTCTTAATCGGCCAGAATAAAAAAATGATATTTTGATGTAGACCCACACAAACCTTGCTGTCCGATCATAGTTCCAAGAATGTGATTCCCAAGTGGTGCAAGCAATTGACCCATATCTTTGTTTGCTCAGGTCCCTGGCTTTCCCACCAGATAGGTGGTAGAGGAATCCGTGAAGAGGTGGTATCTCTCTGCCACAAGAGAGAGAGAGAGAGAGTCTTGGGCGAATCTCATCCCCACCCAGCTGCGCGGCAGCCCGGGGCTGGCGCAGGGTGGAGATGGGTGGCGTCGCTGGCGCAGGGCGGGGCTAGGGCGGGGGCACTGGTGAGGGTGCCGCTGGCGTAGGGGTGGGGGGGGCTTTGCTTCTCTGGCGAGGGCAACGATGGCGTAGGGGGGAGATGGGGTGCAGGGCTTCGCTGGCATAGGGGTGGCCCCTGTCACGAGGGTGGGCAGGGGGGGATGCCGCTGGCGGAGGGCGGGGGTGGCTCTACGACCAGCGGGGGGGGGGGGGAGAGAGAGGAGAGAGGAGAGAGAGAGAGAGAGGAGAGGAGAGAGAGAAGAGAGAGAGAGAGAGAGAGAGAGAGAGAGAGAGAGAGATAGAGGAGAGGAGAGCCGCGACGGAGTTGTCTTCCCAGAGGGGAAGCGATCGCGAAGATGAAGTCGTGGAGTCTTAAAAAATAATAGGTCGACACTTGTTTTTTTTTGGAGGAGATATAAGTGCTGCGGGATTCTCTCTCCAAAAATAAAAAATGGTCTACCAAACGTAACCTCACTTACTTCTCTTCCCTTTTTTTAAAAATGAGAGAAAAAATTGATAAAAAAGTGTAACCAAACACCCTATTATATGGTAGAAGTTGTAGATCACCAATATGCTGGAATGAAGTTGGTGAACAACAATGGTTAGGCCCAGACATGGTACAAGCTACAACCAAAGACATTCAGGTTATTCAAGATCGGCTCAAGATTGCTCAATCCAGACAGAAGAGCTATGCTGACAAGAGAGGGAGAGACTTAGAATTTCAAGTGGGAGATCATGTACTCTTAAAGGTTTCTCCTACTCGTGGAATTCAAAGGTTTGGAGTTAAAGGGAAGCTAAGTCCAAGATTCATTAGCCCTTTCGAAGTGCTTACAAGGGTTGGTGAAATCACATACTGACTGGAATTACCTCCACATTTAGCGTTCGTACACAATGTATTCCATGTCTCTATACTCAGGAAATACGTGTACGTTCCTACGCATATCATACGCCATGAGAACTTAGTGTTGCATAAGGACATGACATATGAAGAAAATCCAATCAAAATACTGGATCAGAAATTGCAACAACTCAGGAATAGGTCCATCCCTATGGTAAAGGTTTATGGAATAACCGTGGAGTAGAAGAAGCTACATAGGAACCTGAATCAACAATGAGGCGAAACTAGCCTGACATATTCAGTAAGTCACTTTCCCTATTGTGGTTATGAATTTGGGGACCAAATTCTTTTAAGTGAAGGAGGGTGTAACAACCTAGAATTCTAAATCCTAAATAAATAATAACAATAAAATAATAATAATAATATAATAATAATAAAAATTGTGAAGAGGTTTGATTAAATGCACACTAAATGATAAGACAATGAATAAAATAATCAATAATCAGTATGGGCTGGTCATCAATCTATATAGAACTATGTTGATAACAACAATTAGTAGGAATATAACAGAAATCAATGTTTCCTTAAGGCAATCGATGTTAGATAACAATCGATGTTTAAAGGAACAATCAATGTTTAAAGGAGCAATGAATGTTGGTCAGCAATCGATGTTTAAAGAAGCATTTGATGTTGGTCAGCAATCGATGTTTAAAGGAACAATCAATGTTTAAATAAGCAAACGATGTTCGTTAACAATCGATGTTTAAAGTAGCAATCGATGATAATTAACAATCGATGTTTACAGAAGCGACTGATGCTAGTTAACAATCTATGTTTAAAGAAGCGACGATGTTAGTTAACAATTGATGTTTAAAGAAGCAGTTGTTGTTAGTTAACAATCAATGTTTAAAGAAACAATTGATGGTTAAGGACAATCAATATGCATAACAACAATCGATGTTTAAAGGGAATCGATGTATCAAATCGACTGACCAAGATATAATGTTGTTAGTCGAAGTGGACTTTGTCTATATGACGAAGTTGGACTTCGGATATGACGAAGTTAGACTTCGTATATGATGAAGTTAAGCTTCATCTGATCATGACCAAAACCAAGTGGACTTCGTTATGACGAAGTTGGACTTCGGATATGACGAAGTTAACTTCGTATATGACGAAGTTAAGCTTCGACTGATCACGACCAAAATGATGTGGATTTCGTATATGAGGAAGTTGGACTTCGGATATGACGAATTTAACTTTGTATATGCCGAAGTTAAGCTTCGACTATTCATGACCAAATCATATATAACTTCGAATTTGATGAATTAGACTTCGAATATGACGAAGTGGAACTTTGTATATGACGAAGTTAGCTTCGACTGTCCATGACTAAATCGTGTATGACTTCGTATATGAAAAAGTTACGATCATTTTTAAACTATAAAATATGTTTTAATTTATACCCGATAATAAACAAAGAGTTAGTTAAGATAAACAGGGGAAGTAGGGACTATAAAATGTGACTGAATCCAATAGTGGATTCCGAACCACACACACATGCACACACATACTCACACACATGCACACACAATTTTGCTCCCTCCTCTCTCTCTCTCTCTCTCACAATCATCTCTTTCTCTCTCACACACACACTATGACATTGCCACAGTTCTACCCCCTCCTCTCTCTCTCTTTCTCTGTCTCACTCTCACACACACACGCACACACATAGTCACACAACTATGATTTGTAGATCTTAGAAGAACAAATTTTAGGTTAGTACTTGCATTTTATATTTTTATTTGTTCAAGTAATTTCTTTTCATTTGTTTAATTTTGGTGTACTATTGTAATGACAAAATTTTCACATTATGTTAATAATGTCATATTTGTGTGGTTTTTTCATGATTATATAATTGTAATGTATTTTTTTTTATATTATGAATTCTTTTTAAATTTGACATAATAATATATTATGAATTCTTTTATTTAATTTTTGATGAGCATTGTCATTCAATGTGTAAATCAACATCTGGTCCAAATCTTGACCTACTAGTTATTTTAAGTCCATTGACCAATTTATTTAACATTTGGTCCAAATATTGTAGATCTTTATTTTTAGGTCCAAAGAGGGCTCCACCGTCAGTTAACTGACGGTGAATAGGGTGAAAAAGCCAAAATGCCCCTTCTACAACTCTCATACATCTGTGACTGCCACTTTCTTTGTAGAATGGTGCCAGGAGCACCCGATCGAGGTCTCTCATGTTACCAAACTGTGGATAGTATTCTGGTAACCTTAGTGAGATCTCGAGGCCAGTATATCTAGAGTTGCTTGCTGCTTCCAAACATAATTTCTGCTAAAGAGCTGTTTGCATTATAGAGAATGTGTAGCTGATTAACACATGTTGTAGGTGTAGATAATTAAGGATGGTAAACATTAGGAAAAGTAGAAGAGATGTACATCAATGAGGGTCTTCAAAATATCCATTGCTAAAGATTTGAATTTTTGTTGCCAAACATAATTTTTAACCAAACATAAATGTTACTTGGAATTACATAAAGCATTGGCCCAATAATTTGGTTTTTCTTTTCATGCCCATAAAGCATTGTGAGAACTAGCCTTAAGTTCTCACAATGCTTTGTAGTCACGACATGAGAAGGTCTGGTCAAGACTTCAAATAATTGCCCATTTGAACAATTCACAACAATCCCACAAGCAAAATCCATTAAGTTCTTCAAATATGCATCAACTTTAGGACACAATTGTTTCCCACAAAAGACACATGTTTCTTCTTTCATAAGCCAAAGCCATGATTTGTGTCCGGATGTGACCTATTATAGAAAGAATCAGTAGATTTCTGGCTTCAAGTATCCAACTATTAAATGACTCTGCAGGGTTTGAATACATTTCGCCATCACGCTCACCTTGAAAAAAAGCATTGGCCTAATAATTTGGATTTTCTTTTTGTGCCCACAATTCAGCTTGTACACATAATTCACGCATCTCTACCATTGCTTTTTTAAATTCTGTTGTTCTCATCACATATGCTGCCTTCTTTAAAAGTTCAATAAGAGCATCCTTTTGTAGAAAAAGAACATTCTCCTCTTAGAAACTTTGCAAAATTGTCTACCAAATGCCGCAAGCAAAAAGTATTATGTGAATTTGGAAACACATGTGGAATTGCTTGAAGTAAATCTGTACACCTGTCAGAGATAAAAGCTATTTGTCGATCTATAGAAATATCTATCACCACAACTATGCACATTATCTAAAAGTTTGATCTTAAATTGTGGTCCTAACTCAACTCTAATGGCATGTAAACTCCAAGCGCAAGTAGCATTTTACAATGTACTGTAACACAAGTAGAGTCATTCTTAATGAAAGTAAAGTCAAATCATCTTGAAATTGCATACTTTTTTAAATCATTCCGAAGTTGTTCAACTGAGACAAAAATCTGACTAGTAGAATGGATAACATCATGCCATAAATATGATCTTAGTCTCATTTTTTGACTTGAACTTCTGGAAACATTGGATCTTATGTTATTATTTACAGAAGATTGCTCTCCAAATGCTCTAAAAATAAATTAGAAAACACATAAGAATTATTCGTAAGAAAATATAAAGAGTATTCACATTTGAAATGAAAGATATCCTCACCTAAAACTTATAACCTCCTCCAAGCTAAACACATGAACATCTATGGATAGGAATTACATAAGCCTCATTCTTGTATGTGAAAATTCTAGGAATATTATTAATGTCTATACAAAGAACAAAAATATCAAGAAAATGTAAGAATGATATTGCACTTGTTCACATGTAATATTTTGTTTTCATTTCTAGTGATGCTCGTGAGATGACATTTAATATGTACAGGAAAAATATCGTATGAGAATCATTCATGGATGTACCATAGAATAGTTAATGGAGTTGTGACAGAGGAGTTTAAAGATAGAGTTGATAGTTTCATTCGGTTTGCATTGAGGAATTCATGGGTAGTAGGATCCGATGGGTAACATCCGATGTCCCTATTCTGCTTGTAAGAACAGAAAGTGGATATCGACATGGGATGTGCAGCATCATTTGTATGCAAGAGGAGTTGTTGCCCATTATGAGTTATGGTCGTCTCATGGTGAGTTTAATATCCACTCATATGAACCGACCAACTTGCCTCCACAAGTACGTACGTAGACATGGTTGTTGATGCTGCTGGTCCGGAGTTCAACATTCACGATGATCAATACAATGAAGAAGTGCCGAATAATATAGCTCAGAGATTTTATCAATTACTTCGAGATGCTGATGAGCCATTATGGGATGGTGTGAGAAGCATACACGGTTGTCTGTAGTGTCATAGCTACTGAATTTAAAGTCTGAATTTCATATGAGTGAGAGTTGTTTTGATTGGCTTCTCTTAGTCATCAAGAGTATGCTTCCTCAATTAGAGAGGTTGCTTGATGATTTTTACCGTGCACAGAAGATGGTGAATGATCTGGGGCTTGGATTTATGAAAATTGACGCATGTCCTAATCATTGTATGTTGTACTACAAAGATGATGTAGATAGGACATCATGTTGTATCTATAAGCATGATAGATTCAAGCCTAAGAGAGGAGACAAGTCAAAGCAGAAGGATGTTCCATATAAGTTACTGCGCTACTTTCTGATCACACCCATATTGCAGCGATTGTTCATGTCCTCAAAGACAGCTGGACATATGACTTGGCATCGGGAAAGACTCTGTCGTGATGATGGTGAAATCAGTCATCCTATCGATGGGGAAGCTTGGGCTCATTTTAGCCACAATCATCCTTCCTTCTCAAAGGATCCATACAACGTGCAGCTGGGTTTATGCATATATGGCTTCAATCCATTCGGAGGCATGGTGGCATCTTACTGATGTTAGCCAGTATTCTTAACATTGTACAACCTTCTGCCAGTCATGTGCATGAAGCGTAAGAATAACTTCCTATCATTGCTGATTCCTGGTCCAAAAAGTCCAGGAAAAAATTTAGACATATATCTCAGATTGTTGATTGATGAGCTGAAATTGTTATGGTCAGATGGGGTTCTCACTTATGATGCATCCAGAAAACATAATTTCAATTTGAAGGTTGCATTAATGTGGACAATAAGTGACTTTCTAGCATACGACATGCTATCTGGCTGGAGCACACATGGGAGGTTGGCATGTCCTTACTTTATGGAGGATTCAAATTCATGCGTATTGAAATCTGGGGGGAAAGCTTATTGGTTCAATTGTCATTGTCGGTTTCTACCAAGTGACCATCCATTCCAAAACCAGAAGGATTCATTTATGAAATATACAATTGATTGGATGAGATACATATGGAATAGGTGTTTGGTGGAAACATGGCGAGGCGAGTCCAAAACTTACTGACTGTATCACAACTGGCTGGTAGTATCCGACAAATCCCAGGGTTGGGAAGGATCACAATTGGGTGAAGCAATGTACCTTCTTGGAATTGCCTTATTGGTCAACACTTTTGATACGCCATAACCTAGACGTCATGCATATAGAGAAGAATATTTTTGATAATGTGTTCAACACAATTATCGACGTCAAAGGCAAAACGAAGGACAACGTCAAAGCACGAATAGATTTGAAAGTACTTTGTAGACATCCAGAACTAGAACTGCAGCATGTTAGAGGAAACATTGTATAACCTAAAACTTCATACGTGCTCGAGCTAGACAAATTAAGGAAGTGTGTCAATGGTTGAAGCAATTGAGATTTCTAGGTGGATATGTCTCAAATATTGCCTGTTGTGTTAATGTCAACAAGGGAAAAATGTACGGAATGAAGAGTCATGACTGTCATGTTTTCATGCAAAGATTGATTCCAATTGCTTTTCATGAGTTTGCAACTCAAATCTGGTCTTAGCTTTTCCCCCTCCTGCACTTCAGCAATTCAGACCTCGCAATTGATGATGATAGCTTTACTAATCTCCTTGCTTGCCGGGGAGCTGATGCTGCCTCTGCACGCCTGATCTGATGCACCTTCATGTCTGCGTTGTGGGAAACATGGTGCAGCCGTAACAAAGCCAGGCATCAAGACCAGTCGATGTCTGCCAAGCACATCATTAACAGAAGCTTGCTCTCTGTCAGGGCTATCTACATTTCACACAAGTTTCAGAAATTCCCCAAGACTGGTTGACTGCACTCGGTCAAGCTGGCATGGTTCAGGACAAACTCCATCCCAGAACCCCTTCACTTGTTCGCTGTCTCACACCTCCGTCTGGAAGACTTAAACTCAACATTGATGGTGCGTTCAAACCAGCCTCTGGGGAAGCCAGAGGTAGGGGCATTGTGCGTGATCACGAGGGCACTATCCTGTGCGCGTTTGCCCATGCGTACTATGGATTAAACTCCAGCCTGGCCGCTGAGGCCTTAGCTCTGAGGGATGGCATCTACATATGCCGAAAGTATAACATTTCTGAGGTCATGATTGAAACTGACTCCCTCACCCTCCAGCAGATCGTGACTGACCAGCAATCTCGCCCGTGGGACATCGCTTGCATCCTGCAAAACATCACTGCCATGACTCAAATTCTACAGGTTGAAATCATGCATATTCACCGTGAAGCCAACAAGGTTGCGGACAGCCTGGCCAGCTTCGCCCTCTCTTGCCCTTCTTTGACTAGCTGGAACGGTTGGGATGATCTACCCTCTGATGTCAAGGAGCTCTACCACCAAGATAAGGTGGGGACTCCCTCTATTAGGCTGTAGGCCTCTTTTGTATCACTTTTTATATATAAAAATCAACCCCTAGCCGCTTGGGGAGGTAGTGGCCCTCTCACTAATGTGAGGCTTCCCCTACCTTCCTCTTGGCCTGGCTATATTAAAAAAAAAAAAAATTGCTTTTCGTGAGTTGTTGCCAAAGCAAATAGGGGGAGCATTGACCGAGCTGGGTCAATTCTTCAGGATTTTATGTGCATCAGAACTCAAACTTTATAAGGTGTAATATATCGAGCAAAATATAGTACAGACAGTCTGTAATTGGAGAAGATATTTCTTCTAGCATTCTTTAATTCAGTGGAGCACTTGATCATCCATTTGCCATATGAGGCTAGAGTCGAAGGACCAGTACAATTTCGATGGGTGTATCCATTTGAGAGGTATATTCTCATGTCTCACTTTATTCACA
The DNA here is from genome assembly GCA_014218235.1 of Colocasia esculenta. Classification (NCBI taxonomy): domain Eukaryota; kingdom Viridiplantae; phylum Streptophyta; class Magnoliopsida; order Alismatales; family Araceae; genus Colocasia; species Colocasia esculenta. The sequence goes on from CM024757.1 coordinate 148,754,574, forward strand.
TTACGACGATCTTTTATATTTCCTACGTATTCATTTGAATTGTTGTCGTAGGTGCACACACGATCTAAATTTTGATGAATGTATCTGTTTGAAAGGTATATTCCCATGTCTCAATTTATTCACATTATGATGATCTTTTATATTTCCTATGTATTCATTTGAATTGTTGTCGTAGGTGCATGCATGATTTTAAGATGAAGGTCCGCAACAAAGCATAAGTTGAGGGCTCCATTACCCAGGAGCACCTTATTGAAGAGATATCAAACTTTTGTTCGATGTACTTTGAATCGGAAATACAAACTTGACACACTCAACCTCCACGCAATGATGATGGTGGAGATTCTAATGTGTCTGACCAACTCTCTATATTCAAGTGTCCCGAACAAGCGTTCAGATATTCTTCTACTCGCGCACTCGAAGATAGAGAGTTGGTAGCTACGGAGATCTACATCTTCATAAATTGCGCAGAACTTACATTGAGTAAGGCCTCAACACTAATGTCTTTATATATGTATCTCATTTGTTTGCAATTATAGAGTTTAGAGGTTGTGTTGCATTTTTATTGTAGAGAGTTTGAGTCAGTCATACTGCAACAGAATCCACGTCTGACTCACGTGCAGGTTGAAAAGTGTCTAAATATTTTTATGCATAAGTTGTTCATAGTTGTCATTGTGTGTCCATTTTTTTTACATAGGTTGAACAAGGCTTTATTACTGATCCAAGAGTACAAGAGATTAGTTACGGGCCCTCGAGGATTTTTTGTGTCTATCTAGGCTACATTGTGAATGGATATCGATTTCACATGAGATATTATGGATGGAATAAGTCTACGATGAACAACGGTGTATGTGTGAAGGGAAGTGCCTATAATAACAATGAAGTAGACTATTATGGCATTCTCGAAGAAGCCATCGAATGTAATTTTTGGGACAAGGCAACCATGTATTCCTCTTGAAGTGTCATTGCTTTTATCCGAACTCTATTCGTAATGACACAACATATGGGATCATCAATGTCAAAATAAGTTCAAGTTGAGTACGTATGGGCCATTATGGCGGCACATGCCTAACAAGTTTATTATTCGAACTATTCATTTCTCAAATTGAGAGATTGGTGGGCTGCTTGTAGAGTGAAAACAAGGCCATTACCTGAGTATGAGCTTCTTTCGGCTGATATAGAACTCGAAGATGTTAATGACAAATTTTTCCAATCAGACCGGAGTGATGCACGAGAGTTGGCTCCTTCTACGCAGTTCAGTGTAGATGACATAAATGAACCAATTTACTTATACAAGAATAACGAAGAGGAAGAAGTTTACCCAAATGCCCTAGACGATTAGGTTGTTGAGTGGGAGGTGGAGTCTGATGAGGAGTAAGAGTGGACTGATGATGAGGACGAAGAGGATGACGCTGAATTAGACATATCTTCAGCATCTGATGATAAATATAGATAATATTCCAAAATTTTGTAAGAACTGAGTGCTGTTGCTAGTTATATGTTATTAAATAGCTACTTTAAATTTGAGTGTTAATGACATGTTATATCTTTATTGTTGTCAATAGAGATATGGTGCATGGAGGACGTAGTGGGAGGGGGTCCACCTCATCTAGTGCACCCTCTACTTCTGTAGGCCGAGGGTCTACGTCCATAGGTATATATGTACTCAACTCAATTCTTTTAGATTACTGTGTATATTAACTTTATATTTCTAACGTGCATATAATTTTGCAGGTTCTGCCTCCCCGACTACGCTGGTTGTCTCGACGACAAGTGTATATATATATATATATATATATATATATATATATATATATATATATATATATATACCCAAAGACAAAACTATTGTATATATATATCTACCCAAACACAAAACTTTCTATATTGTGAATATTAACTTTATATTTTCTAACGTGCATATAATTTTGCACGATCTGCATCACGCCCAGTAGCGTCACCTGTCCCATCCCATTCAGCAGTAGGTACATGCATGTTTCCATAATTTAACGTTTCTTGTCTTCCAATTTTTTTAATAATAGTGTACATAATGTTTACAACAGAGGTAGAGAGCCATCATCCAGCGGTTGATGAGGTGGCCTAGCCAACTAAACGCCAGCCATTCTGGATTTTTGGGTGAACTTAATCACTTCAAACTGATTATATTTATTACTTACGTTATATGGTTCATGTAGAAAATTAATGTGCAATTGTAGGGGGAAGATAGATCCAAGATTTGCTTCCAACTATATTACATCGTTGCTACACGCACACGTTCCAGGACCAGTGGACTCGTCGAAAGAGTTTCTCCTGTCTGTCCGAGATCTGTTATTTGCATGTTTACAGTATTATTACTTTTTACTCATTAGAATTCATTTGGTTAATTATTATCTCTCTCAATTAGTGCACTAACTAGAGTAATTTAATTTCTAAATAGTGGAGGTACTTGTTTATAAGAGAGGAGGATCTCCCTCTAGCACGAGCGGTCTGGGAGTCTACTGCCCAGACTAATTTTAGAAAGTCATTGTGGGAGGCTCGAGACAAGGCGGCGAAGATCGCAGGCAGCCAGGATCCCATGGCTTGGATGGATTACGGCCAGGTGTGGATGAGGAGGGACTATTGGGAGTCCCTTTGTCATCGGTGGGCTATTGGACCCTGGCAGGAGAGGTCATAAGCGGCTAAACACAATTGCGTAGCTCATCAGGAAAAGAATGTGCATACTAGTGGGTCAGTTTCTTATGCGATCCACAACCAAAAATTCGTAAGTATATTAAGTTTCAATTTCTTAATATATTATTATTGTGAAACGAACTACTTTTGTTGAATTGTAAGCGTCACAAGCTCGAGCGTGACCCTACGTTTCACGAGTTATTTGATCAGACTCATAAGCAGAAGGGGACAGATGACTATGTCAGCGAGAGTGCTCGCACGATTGCCGTAAGTTTATATATATATATATATATATTTTCAATTTAGAGATTAAATAAATGTGCAATAAATAATACATTTTCAATTTGTTCTGCAGGAGACCTATGATAGGATGATGGTGGATTGCTATGCGGAGGGAACTCCCCATTTAAAACTTAGATCCGGAGGCCTAGGTCGACGCAACGGGAGGGTCAAGGAGGGGCCGAGTGTACGGTTTTGGGGATATCTTGGATACTACTCCAATGCTATCCTCATATGTGAGTTTAGTCGCTCCTCCGGCCTATGAGAGTTTGTCTACTGCAACACCCCACAGCGGTGGAGAGGACATCAGAACCCTTATCTAGGAAGAGCTATCGCAACAGCTACCGTTGCACTTTGGGGGCATGGTCGAGCAGCTGGTGGCTGCCATTTGAGGAGCAGACACCTAACAACAAGCTCCTCAGGGCAGTATTACTTATAAATTCATATAGTTTGAATGAAATCAAACCACTAATCTAAAAAAAACTCTAGTGTAAAGGGTTAGAACACACAAGTAGGGGGTCCAAAATTTGAAATAGTGATCCGATCGGCATGCCGCTCACTCCGACACAACCGGGTGGGTGAGAGCAACATGTGGAAACTGAAGGAATCCTGATTAGATTTCCGGTTTGGGTTCGGCGCTCAAACAACTAACCTTACAAAAACTCAAGTGTAAACGGTTAGAACACACAAGTCGGGGGTCCAAAATTTGAATAGGGATTTGATCGACATGTCGTTGACTCCGACATGATCGGGTGGATGAGAGTGATGAGTCGGAACTGCCAGAATCCTGATCGGATTCTCGGTTTGGGTTCGACGCTCAAACAACTAATCTTACAAAAACTCAAGTGTAAATGGTTAGAACACGCAAGTCGGAGGTCCAAAATCTGAAATAGGGTTTCGATCGACATGTTATTCACTCCAACATGACCGGGAGGATGAGAGCGACGTGTGGGAACTCACAGAATCCTGATCGAATTCATGGTTTGGGTTCAGCGCTCAAACCACTAATCTAAAAAAAAGCCAAATGTAAAGGGTTATAACACACAAGTCGGAGGTCCAAAATCTGAAATAGGGATCCTATCGACATGTCGTTCACTCCGACACGACCGGGTGGGTGAGAGCAACGTGTGGGAATTGACGGAATCCTAATCGGATTCCCAGTTTGGGTTCGATGCTCAAACCATTCATCTAAAAATAGCCAAATGTAAAGGGTTAGAACACACAAGTCAGGGGTCCAAAATCTGAAATAGGGATCTAATCGACATGTCATTTGCTCCGACATGACTGGGTGGGTGAGAGCGATGTGTAGGTACTGACAGAATCCTAATCGGATTCGTGGTTTAGGTTCGGTGCTCAAACCATTAATCTTAAAAAAGCCAAATGTAAAGGGTTAGAACACACAAGTTGGGGGGTCCAAAATTTGAAATAGGGATCCTATCGGTGTGTCGTTTGCTCTGACACAACTGGGTGGGTAGGAGCAACATGTGGGAACTGACGAAATCTTGATCATGGGTTCAGCGCTCAAACCACTAATCTAAAAAAAAACCCAAATGTAAAGGGTCAGAACACACAAGTCAGGGGTCCAAAATCTGAAATAGGGATCCAATCGACATGCCATTTGCTTTTGCACGACTGAGTGGGTGAGAGTGACATGTGGGAATTGACGGAATCCTGATCGGATTCCCGATTTGGGTTTGGTGCTTAAACCACTAATCTTACAAAAACTCAAGTGTAAAGGGTTAGACCACGCAAGTCGGATGGTCAAAAATCTGAAATAAGGATTCGATCAACATGTCATTTGCTCCGACATGACTGGGTGGATGAGTGCGACGTGTGGGAACTTACGGAATCCTGATCGGGTTCTCGATTTGGGTTCGGTGATCAAACCACTAATCATAAAAAAAACCCAAGTGTAAGGAGTTAGAACACACAAGTTGGGGGTCCAAAATCTAAAATAGGGATCCGATCTGCATGCCATTCACTCTGACACGACCAAGTGGTGAGAACGACATGTGAAAACTAACAGAATCCTAATCGGATTCCCGGTTTGGGTTCGGCGCTCAAACCAGTATTCTAAAAAAAATTCAAGAGTAAATGGTTAGAACACGCAAGTCAGAGGTGCAAAATCTGAAATAGGGATCCGATCGGCGTGACGTTCACTCCGACACGACCGGGTGGGAGAGCGACGTGTGGGTACTGACAAAATCTTAATCGGATTCCAAGTTTGGGTTCGACACTCAAACCACTAATCTAAAAAAAATCCAAAGTGTAAAGAGTGAGAAATGTTTTCATGATTTGGATTTATTTTTATTTATGTTTCTAATGTTTATTTTTATAATATAAGATCTTCCAGCACCTAACGATCATGAGCCAGGGAGAGAGGACGATTCGTCAGATCTCTCTTGATTTTTTATTTGTTATTATTGTGGTTGTTCCATATTTGTTGTGATTGATGATTTTATGTTATTTATTGTGGATGTTCCATATTTTTTGTGATTAATGATTTTGGGTTATTTGTTGTTTTATGTTATTTATTTTTAGTAGGTCTTTAAATTTATCTTTATTATCTATTTGTATTTTAAAAATAAATAAAAACAATATTTTCCACAATTTTTTCGACGAAAATTTTCTGTTGGAAAAAACATCGACATACTTAATTTCTGATGGAAATTATCCATCGATAAAACCGTCGAAATTCTGACGGATTCCTGATGGATATTTCCCGTCAGAAGTTTCCAACTTCCGACGCTTTTGTCCGTCGGTCAATGTTTCAGAAGATTCGATGGACATCCTAACTAACTATTCCGTCAGAATTTTCAGACGGCTTCTGTTCGTCAGTAAAATGGTCGGAAGATTTATTTTTTGATGGATACTTCCGATGGTTATGTCAGTCAAAAATACCGATGGATTTTGTGTCCGTGGGAAATTTCTTATGCATATTTTTCAACGGAGTGTTTCGGACGGGTTGTCGCCGGAAACTAGTTGAAAGGCTTTGTTTCCGACGAAATGTTGCCATCGAAAATTCCACTTTTTATTGTTGTGAGAGTTTAGTTAGTTAGTTGTTTTTATTTAAGTATGATGAAGTTGTCTGAGCACATACTTAAGGCTCTGAACTAGTGAATGTAACAGACACGGTGGAAGGAATAAGGAAATATAGTTGTTTTGCATTATTTAAACTGTGTAGTAGTTTGATGTTTAATTCGCTCTATATGCACACTATATTAACTGCCTCACATCCCGATATTCCACGTCGGGACATGTCATATTGAGATCTTAAGCCTCTTCTTGGACAAATGTCGTTCAGAGCAAGGGACCCTAGTCAAGTCTAGAAAGGAGTACCCAAATATTTTTATTAGCTAATTGGAAGGTAAATGATCAAGTATTTGACATGACACCACTATATGGGTGTTTGATTGTATGACTCAAGTGACAATTCATAATCTTATGTGATGAATTATCTAAATAGAAGTTCAGTCAGTTTAAGCATGTCTTGGCTTTGTTACTGAAACAATGATACATTATTCGTCTTCTATTCCTTGATCATTCCAAATCCTAGTTCTGAAGTTAAATTCTAAAATGTTACATTATAGGCTTACAATTCTGAAATCCAGTAATGAAAATGTGTCTTTCCCCCACTAAGTTCTAAAAGCCAGGGGGCGGAGGAAACTCAATTCCTTCTAAAGTAGGTTTTGTTGAAACTTGGATGCAGCTCTATGGAAGAGAAAGCAAGACTTCAAAAATATTTTAAAGGCATGGCCTAGTAACTCAAAATTTTAAAATATAAATAAATAAGAAAATTATTATCATATGTGAGATATTGCAATGGTATTAAATGAAATTTATGTTCGGATACTAAACAATAAATTACAAAGAGTGATAAAAGAACTGGGTCACGACATGAATAATGGTTGGCTAATGTTGAACAAGGCCTTAAGATGAATAAATCTAATAACGATAAAAACTATTCTCACATGTGTAAAACTAACTTAAAATCGCACAAAAATTTATGATGACAAATTAAATAAGGAGATACAAATAATAGTAAAGAAATTAGAGTCAAACAAACATATTTGGGTTAACAAAATCGTAAACTACAACTTAGGATGATAAAACATAATAATGTCAAAGACTTATTATCACATGTAACTAACTCATGTGAAATAGATGTTTGAGGTCCATTTATGTTTATTGGGCTCAGTTAAATTAGGGTTAAGCATATGGTTATTGGATCACTAAAACTAGTATAAATTCGTGCACAACCACTATGGGAGGTTTCCTAATAGCTATTTTACCTAGATTGAAAGGGGAATCATCAATACTCGGAAGGGGCCAAGCTAGATTAACCGCAACCCAACTTTCCTAGTTACATTAGGTCTTGATTTAGCCTTAAATCTATAAATAATCATCATGACATTCTTGGGGAAGGGTTACCATCGTGCTCGGGTCGTGAGGGGATGAGTTAGGGCACCAGGAGAGGAGGAGAATGACCACAAACCAAGCTTCTTCTCCAACGTTGCATAGCTTAGACCTGGAGAAAGACCGATCTTAGAACAAACCAAAGGTAGGTGTTCTTGGGCTTAAACTAAACATAGCACATACCACATGAAAGAGCATCAAGTCTAGTTTCATATGCACCAATTTTCCCTAATTTTGATTGAGCATGCTTTCAGTATGAAGAGTTTTCTAAACATCGTGCGTGATTAGGGTTTTGAGTGTTCATGACATGATTCATGCATCCCAAGACCAAATTGAACCTATCCAAAAGTATAGTTCCCTGAAAGGTTGCGGAATTCCCAGTATGGTAATCTAGAAGGGGGGGGTTGAATAAATTACTGTCGATTAAAAGCTTTTATCACCTCCTTTTTGCAAAGACACGAACTATGAGAACTATAACAGAGTTCAAGATGAATTTAGATGTGTGTAACTCGATAATAGATAGAGAACCAAACTACCTGATGTGTGTAGAGACACCGTGAGTACCAAGCATCTAACGTAGAAGCGTTCAAACCATAGGACACAGCGTTTTACGTGGTTCGGAGTACACAACTTGTGTATCCTACGTCCACGGTCCACGCACACATGCAGAAAGGACTGCTTCTGAGCTAGTTCAACAACTACAACTCACACACACGAGTTGTCTGATGTGAAACCACGATCAGAACAACACACACCACGTGAATCAAGCACAAGGACTACTTGAGACACAACCACACACATACACGGATATGTAAAAACAAGAACAGAGAGAGAGTTCTGAGTTGAAACACAAATCTTGATTGAGAACTCTTCTCGTGATCGTATGGGTGGGCTTCAAGCTTCATCTCGAGAGTCACAACTTGATGGAGAGACTTGGATCCATGACGATCAAACTCTAATACTGCTGGATTAACAGTTGGTTCAATATCTGAACAGCAGGGAGAAGCAGAGCAGCAGCAACACTTCTGGTTCTTGGACTTTCTCTAGGGTTTTTGGTGGAGGCTGCTTCTGTACGAGATTACCTTCAAAAGATAGCTTAAATAGTGGTGTCCACTATGGAGAGACGTGGTAGTTGGAACCACCATGTATAGCAACTTAAAAACTTTCTGAATCTGAAGGTCTTCTTCGTCTGTCGACAGCACTGGGTGCTCCTGTCGACAAGAATTAACAGACAGATGACACGGAGTTCGAGAAGCAGTTTCCTGATAATTGCTGTCGACAGGCAACACTGGTGCTGTCGACAGGTACTCATGTCTTAAGGTGTGTCTTTCTGTCCTGTGTGTAGCTGTCGACAGGGCCCTTTGTGGCTGTCGACAGGTACCTGCTTTTCACGCTTTTCTTGATCTTTTGAACCTTGTCTTGGTACATGTCTTGCACAGTATCTCACCTACATGAAAGAACATAGTTAGGGAGATATAATGTCATATATATAATCAATTAACATGTTTGTTTCATTTGTCTTTCAAGAGTCATTGTTATTGTAAGGTCTCGGGTCTTTGTGGATCCTTATTGGGTCTTTTAGAGGTTCTGTGTGGTTGACGACAAGACCATTGTTGTTGACTTGTGGTTGACGGCCATGGCTAGCCATGAGTCAGAGTCAGCGTCCAGCGATGTGGATGTTTGATGTTGAACTCAGCGACAGGAGATCTGGACGTCAGTCTGCAGGCGGTTCAGTAGGCGACCAGTGATGTTGATGTCGACTGGTCAGACCTGTTGAAATAGGGCAGCCCGAGAGCAGAACCCATTCTTCTCTTTTCCTCTCCTTTCCTCCACCTTAGCTTTTCTCCATTTCCTTAGCTTCTGTTGGTTGATTTGAGCTCGTGGGAAGGCCCTGGATCGTGTGGCGGTGCTTGATCGGGCGGGAAACGCGAGGATTTGGTGCGATTCGTGCGGAGTCTTCGGGGGGTTCTAGCGTGATTAGTGGCTGTTTGGGGATTATTAAGGCTTTCTGAGGTAGGGACTTAATCCCTGCAACTCTCCTTATCAAACCAGCATGTTCAATTAAGTGAATTGGTGTGCAAATCATGGTTTAGGGTTGGGTTGTATCATGCCAGAGTTTTGGGTGAATTAGACAATCTAGGCGTTAGACTGTTTAATTATGATGTTTTGGTAGTTCTGATTGATGAGAGGAAGTGTTTCCCTCCATCAGTCGAGGTTCTGTTGGGTATTTCTACCCAATTGAACTGATTCGGTTCAGTTCTGGGTTTAGGGGACTGAAGAGATCAACATCCACATCTGTTGACGTTGGGATCTTCAGAAGTGATATAAACGACAAGGTCGATTGCCGTTTAATCAGGATAAGCGACATGATGAGTGCCGTTTACTTCTTATTGGCGGCAATCGATATGGCCGTTAATACCCTGTGTCCCAGCAGGCTTAAATGTTGTGTTTCAAGGCGATCGACATGTGATGTCCGCCCTAATAGCACATGTGGGCCAGGCTTAGAGTGTGACTCCGCCTGTACATAGGAGTAGTTGATTGTGGCACAAGGGGTTTACTTACTGTACGGGGTTTCAGACGTTGAGTGTGTTCCGTCTGTTGTACGCGCGTTGCGTTACCGTGTACCTGTTTATGTTGTGTTACCTAGGCGTGGGTGCGACTCCATCTAGACGACTAGCGTGTGGTTATCCTCTGCTAGTGAGCCAGGACGTCGAGTGCGACTCTGTCCTCTGCGTACTCCTTGTGGTGGTTTTGATCTGGTCTCCGTGGAGCCCCTTCTCTACCGCTAGGGTCAAACGTAGGGGAAAAACCGGTCGTGGACCAGACGCGAGAGAGAGCGTCTGTAGTGTGCACACGTGGCTGGGGTTGAGAGCCTCTGTGTTATACCAACCCACGTCGGTATAGTAAAGGTTATCACAGTGGGACATTTACCCAAACACTATCACATGATTGAGATATACACAAATATAGACACAGAGTCGCGGAAGTAAAGGACTAACTGTCATCACATTTCATCATCCACATTTCTCATACATGATCCATATAGCAAATTAAAGGACTAAACTTTCATAATTGAAATTAAACCAAACTACATTGTCCACAAGATTAAAGTTCTACATTTAATACATAATTTGTCCACAATTACATAAATGATAACTCTAATACAAGCTACAATTTACATACTATGAAACAAAAAGGGACACAACGTCAACTCCACAAGCTACTCTCCACGCTCGGAGTCGCTCTCCACGGTCTCCTCCAAAAGTGTGTCACCAACTAAACCTGTACGCCGAAGGAAGGAGTGAGTCTAAAAGACTCAGCAAGTAACTCCATACACATCATTCCTGCATACATCATAGTAGGTTCTACTATTTCAATTTGCACGGTAATCATACAGCATGCTTGAACATCAATAAGAGACAACCTATCATGGTATTTCTACAAAGTCAAAACACATGGCACATGGTTTAAGATGTTTCACATAACACTCCCTATCACATGCTTTCTACTCATTTAATCACATGAAAACTACACTTCCAATTTGACTATAACATGATGGCAATTTACATGGAGTTAGAAATATCATAGCATGAATTATCGTCTCATACTCTAACACATTCACTTCACATGGTTACACATTCCCATATTTCACATGGTTCATTTTTCAAACATTTCACATGTACACAATGTTCACATTCTAACATAAATAGTTCACATGATTTCACATTTCACATTCACATGTTCACATATACACATTTTACACATGCTCACATTCACATTTCACAATTTATTTGCCGTGACACATGGTCCAAACCACCGCTAGAAGGACACATCACATACACATAACACATAGCACATCACCTAGGCAATACAGTGATGACTCTTGGCACTGCGCAGACCGGGAGAACACGTCTCCACCCTAACCAGTGGTACTTGTCCACCTCCAGGATTTCATCCTAATGCCCTTAGGATATCTTAACACATTGAACCTTCTCATGGGGACCTTTCCATGATACAGTTCCACAGCCCTCTATGGAAGCAGTGTCACACACGGCACATTTTACACATTACACATTCCGATTAACACACGTTTTACATATGATATTCACACTTTCTTGTTTATGCACATGGTTCTGTTCTTCCCTAGCATGGTGCTACTAATAACAGAAATCAAACATTTATTAGCTCTCATGGATTAATTGGAATGCACATCATTTAACCTAAATCATGGTACATGTATTTGTAGCTCATTTTCACCTGGAAATCTCATAGAGTAGGCTAATGTTATCAAATTTCCTGAAAATTTAACCACATGTGTTTTCGGTTATAAGAACACACATACAAATTTTCAGAATTTTCTGAATTCACATGTATTTATAAAAATTTAAACATTGGTTTCATGCCATTCATAAATTAAGTTAACATAGAACATAGCATGGATTTCAGATTTAATCATGCACAGTCATGAACCACACATACATATTGGCACAAGAAATTTTTTCCCAATTTAATTCCCAACACACGATTTACTAGAATTTTCACAAGGTCTACACATGTTTTCTATTTCTCATTGTAGAAATTATAAAAATTCGCATGAGTATGGGAAAATTTCCAAGTTTGCAGGGCATAGACTGATACATATAAACATGTTCCATAAAATTTCACAGCCTTTAATTCCTCAGAATTCATGGGAACAAAATTAAACATGCGTAACCTCTTTCCTACACATGCTTTTAATAATTCTAATAATTAATTCCATCCACACAAAAATACAGGAAATTTCACACACATCACATTATCTATTTTACATAACATATAAAATTTACATTATATCCTCATGCGCAGAAATCCGGAATTTAAAGATATAGGGCAGAACAGTTCACTGTTCTGTCAAGAAGAACTCAACGGCATACTATGGACGTTTACAATAGTTGGCGGCAACATCGTTGGCCGCTGACTCAAGATCTCAACGGCAATAGATCTTGCCGTCAAGTTCGGACCTGTGTAAAAACACAGTCCGAGCTCTAAAGAATGGTGAATGTAGGGGATCCAGGACACGAGGAAAATCCATAAAAATGATAGAAACCTCCTAGACACATACATGGACAAGGTGAAAGGGTTACTTGCCTCTGGAAAAACTCCTAAAGGGATCAAAATGGTTGGAGAAGCTCTCCTTGGGCAGTCCCAAGAAGCCTCCAAGATGTCTCCACTCCGGCCTCTGTGATGCTCCCTCTGCAATCCAGGGTCGGGGATGTGTAGCCGGATGTGTTGTCTCCCTCCTTGTCAAAGTAGATCTCCAGATGAGGCCTTGGATCGCCGGATCAAAGCCTCCAAACTTCAAGTTTTCTCACAGCTCACTAGGGTTTTCTCTTATCTCTTTGCAAAGAGCCAAGAGAGCTCTAGAGGTTGCAACAAGGGCTCTCTTAGAAGAGGACCCTCTCACCCCACGCAAGAGGTCGGTTGGAAGGCCAAGGAGCCGTTGGGGAGTGGTTGGTATCTCCCATCAAGGCATGGCACACCATGCTGCTGCAGACTGGTCTGTCAGGATATAGACGTCCACCGATATGGCCGTCGACTGAATAATCGATGTCCACCTATATGGACGTTAACAATAAGTGAACGTCCATTCATGTTGACGTCGACTAACCCTTCGGCCAGAACCCAAAACCATGCAAAACCCTAATTTCTCCTAAGTTCATGCATGCAATACATAGGGTGTAATGCACACACTCACTATGTCACGAAATCAACCGATATATATATATACAACTAAGTATATACATACATTCATAAGTACACCCAGATAATGTATACATAATATTTACACGATAATGCATATACATACATAAGCATAAAATTGCACACAATAAAATAATAAGGACAAAATTCGAGGGCCTTACACCCTAGCTGAGTCCTACTTGCTGTGTGTGTGTGAGTGTGTGTTACTGAGCCGCGAGGTTTACAGTTTTGTGTTGTGGTGCGATGTGTACTTACTTTCAATTTTTACTTTCCGCACTTTAGTTCTGTTGCCGGTGGGGTTACTTTTCCCTACTGGGTCTCTTTTTTGAGACTCACTCCTCTCCCTTTCAGGTGGGTCTTCGTCAACTCCCGTTCCAGGCGAGTCTAGCCACTCCGGTGTTGGTGCTCCTTAGCTGCAGTGAGTAGTACCTTTTTGTTGTACTTCTGTACTCTGTACCTTGCTCAGACTCTGAGTTGTATATATTATGTTCATAGTGGAATTTTACTGCTTTGCATGGTGTGTATCTTCTTACATATAGTCTCCTCGGACTTTCACTTCCTACCCTTCCGAGCTTGTCTCGTGGGTTAGCGGGTCAGAATTCCGGTTACTGGTAATGCGGATTCTGGGTCGTTACAGTTTGGTATCAGAGCCAAGTCTGATGAGATATATATAAGGAAATACCCATCATGTAAACTCAGAGTATAAAGAGTACAGTTGCAGCTAATTAACCCGAAGTTAGTTAGTGTATTTATGTGTGTATTTTTGGTTCTGTGTGTAGTACTATGGCTCCTAGGCGACGTCCTAGAGAGGGAGTGGCTGAGCAGGTGACTCGTCAGAAGGCTGGAGATGCTCCACCACCTCAGCAGATGTAGCCTTTGCCACAGGACGCACATAGTGGTATTGCTCCGCCGCCACCTCCACCTCAGGTAGCTCAGGGATTAGACATGACTCGATTTCTTGAGGGGATGGCTCAGTTTGTTGCTCAGCACCGTGACGCGCCGGTACCCCAGGGTGGTACTGGGAAGGTGTTGAGGGAGTTCTTGCAGTTTCAGCCTCCTCAATTTTTGGGCCAGCCTGATCCAGATGCAGCGCGGGCATGGTTAGATGCAGTGGAGCAGACTTTTCGTTCCATGGAGTGTGTTCCCGAGGAGCGAGTGCTGCTAGCCAGTTACCAGTTGCAGGCGCAGGCGTTGACTTGGTGGTCCGCTGAGTGGGAGACTACTTTTCAGTCTCGTCCACTTAGACAGATTCTGTGGCAGGAGTTTGTCGTTTCTTTTGAGAGAGCCTTCTGTCCTACTTACGTTCAGACGGAGAGGTTGTACCAGTTTCTGGACTTGCAGCAGAGGGACTTTACTGTAGTGCAGTACAGGGCCAGATTTGCAGAGCTAGGGCGTTATGCTCTGCAGATTATGGGAGATGAGGGTCTGAGGACTCAGCAGTTCGTGAGAGGCTTGAGGCCAGAGCTCAGGCAGACGCTAATAGTTGCTCGTGTCACAGATTTGGATGCGGCCTATCAGACAGCGCCAGCGTTGGAGGCAGACACCTTGCGGACTCGTGCTCAGAGCGCAGAGGTTCAGACGCAGGTAGTTCCTTCTCAGCCTCGACAGCAGCAGGGTAGTGTGCAGACGACCCCGAGGACTGCGACTTCCTACGCGTCCACTTCTACTGGGATGACGGCGAAGTCAGGATCTCGGAGGAAGTTTCGGCGTGATAGGAGGCAGGCAGAGCAGAGACAGTAGTCGGTTGGGAGTGTTCAGCAGCCGACAGGTTAGCCTTCGCAGCAGGTACAGCATACTTTTGCTGGGCAGTGTTATCGGTGTGACCAGATGGGTCACATGGCGCGAGATTGTCCTTTGCTACCTCGTGTTGCCGCGGCAGCAGACCTAGTCACAGCCCGAGTGCAGCAGCAGCAGCAGCAGCAGGCACCTGTGCAGCAGCGTCAGCAGACCAGAGGTTCTGGTGGTCGAGAGGTAGAGGTCGTGTTACTCACTTGACTCGTGCAGACGCGGAGGCAGCTCACCTGGTGGAAGGTACTGTTTCAGTTTTTGGTTGTACAGCTAGAGTTTTGTTTGATTCTGCTGCCTCTTACTCTTTTGTGTCTAAGGAGTTTTTAGACTCCCTTGGAGAGTTGAGTTTGGGAGAGTCTGTTGAGTTGGCAGTAGAGTTGCCGACAGGGGACTTTGTCCTTACGTCCTACTATCTCGAGGAGGTACCTGTGCAGTTGCAGGATCAGGGTTGTCAGCTCGTCTGTTTGCTTTGTAGTTACATGACTATGATGTGATTTTGGGTATGGACTGGTTAGAGCGGTATGGTGTAGTGATGGATTGCCAGAAGAAGAGGGTGCACTTGCGGATACCTGGGGAAGCGGCGTTCTACTTCCAGGGTATCGTACCTCTTACTTCTCGCTTTTTAGTTTCTGCTTTGAGGGCAGGGAGGTTACTTGCTTCTGGTTGTCAGGGTTTCTAGTTTCTACAGTACTCTTGACCAGATTGCCTCGGGAGTGGGAGACATTCCTGTAGTGTGTGAGTTTCCGGATGTTTTTCCGGAAGAGTTGCCTGGTCTACCGCCAGAGAGAGAGATTGAGTTTACTGTAGAGTTGGTTCCTGGCACTATACCTTTTGCGCAGGCACCATACCGTATGGCACCAGCAGAGTTGAGGGAGTTGAAGAGGCAGCTTGAGGAGTTGTTGGAGAAGGGCTATATTCGTCCTAGCTTTTCTTCGTGGGGGTCACCTGTTTTATTTGTCCGGAAGAAGGATGGTAGCCTGAGATTGTGTATGATTATAGGAAGCTAAATCAAGTGACCATCAAGAATAGGTATCCTTTTCCTAGGATTGATGATCTCTTTGATCAGCTTCAGTCTGCTCGGTCTTCTCGAAGATGACTTGAGGTCGGGCTACTATCAGTTGCGGATTAGAGATTCTGACATTGAGAGGACTGCTTTTCGGACCAGATATGGACACTTTGAGTTTTTGGTGATGCGTTTGGGCTCACCAATTCTCCCAGCGGCCTTCATGGATCTGATGCACCGGGTGTTCCACTAGTTTTTGGACCGGTTTGTCGTAGTGTTTGTTGACGACATTCTGGTGTACTCCGCTTCGGAGGAGGAGCACGCCGAGCACCTGAGGATCGTGTTGCAGACTTTGCGAGAGCACCAGTTGTATGCCAAACTTAGTAAGTGGAGTTTTGGCTACAACAGGTTCACTTTTGGGGCACGTGATCTCAGGTGAGGGAGTTTCGGTAGATCCAGCGAAGGTTGAGGCAGTTTTGCAGTGGGAGAGTCCCAGATCTGTGTCTGAGATTCGTAGCTTTCTGGGTTTGGCAGGTTACTACCGCAGATTTGTTCGAGACTTTTCTCAGGTTGCTGCACCCTTGACTCGGTTGATGAGAAAGGGAGTTTCGTTTGAGTGGTCGGAGCAGTGTGAGCAGAGCTTCATAGAGTTGAAGCGACTGCTTACGTCGGCGCCAGTTCTTGCCTTACCTTCAGGTGAGGAGGGTTTTGAGGTTTACACAAATGCTTCAGGTATTGGTTGGGTGCGGTTTTGATGCAGCAAGGCCGGGTGGTGGCTTATGCGTCTCGCCAGCTTAAGCCCCACGAGGAGAGTTACCCGACCCACGACCTAGAGCTTACAGCTGTGGTGTTTGCTTTGAGGATTTGGCGTCCTTTACTGTACGGAGTGAGTTTGTAGTCCGTACCGACCACCAGAGTTTGAGATATGTGTTTTCTCAGAGGGATCTGAATATGAGGCAGCGTCGATGGATGGAATATCTGAAAGACTATGATTTCAGCATTGAGTATAAGCCTGGAAAGACGAATGTGGTTGCAGATGCCTTGAGTAGAAAGCGCAGATGAGTCATCTGATGCTTAGGAGTGGCAGCTGTGGCAGTCTGCGACAGAGGGGTCTTTCAGAGTTTCATCCAGTCGTCGACAGTTTGTGTTGGGCAGTTTGTTAGCGGCTCCCGCCGTTGTGAGACAGGTTGCTGAGGCTCAACAGGCAGATCCCGAGTTGCACCGTGTGTTGCTTCTCCCAGAGGTGAGCTTCACGAGGACGGGATTGTTAGTTTCCGAGATAGACTCTATGTCCTGTTGAGGAGTCTATCAGGAGAGTTGTGTTGCAGGAGGCACATGGTTCTAGGTACTCGATTCATCCAGGGTCGACCAAGATGTATCACAGGTTGAGACGTCAGTTTTGGTGGCCTGGGATGAAGAGAGACATAGCGGCTTTTGTTGCTAGGTGTTGGTCTGTCAGCAGGTGAAGGCCGAACATCAGCGTCCGGGAGGACTTGTGCAATCGTTAGAGATTCCGATGTGGAAGTGGGACCATGTGACGACTGACTTTGTTTGTGGTTTTCCGAGGACAGCTGGAGGTTTTGACAGCATTTGGGTTCTTGTGGACAGATTGACGAAGACTGCCAGATTCTTGCCTGTCAGGACTAGTTGGGGTGTGAGTAGGTGGCGCGTTGTACGTAGAGCGGATTGTTCCTTTGCACAGAGTGACGATCTCTATTGTGTCAGACAGGGATCCTCGCTTCACTTCTGGGTTCTGGCGCAGTTTCCAGAGAGCTTTGGGGACAGAGCTGGCTTTTAGTTCCGCCTACCACCCTCAGTCAGACGGTCAGTCAGAGCGGACTATCCAGACTTTAGAGAACATGCTTAGAGCTTGCTGTCTGGAGTGGCAGGGGTCGTGGGCAGCTCACTTGCCGTTGGTCGAGTTTGCGTATAATAATAGCTATCACTCCAGTATCGGTTTGGCACCATATGAGGCTTTGTACGGACGATCATGTCGCACTCCTCTTGACTGGTTTGAGGTTGGCGAACGAGTTGTCACGGGGCCAGAGTTGGTTCAGCAGGCAGTTGAGGTGGTTCAGCTTGTGAGACAGAGGCTTCAGTCAGCTCAGAGTCGGCAGAAGAGTTATGTAGATCAGCACAGACGACCGCTCGAGTTTCAGGTAGGGGACCAGGTGTTTGTCCGTGTGTCTCCTATGAAGGGAGTGGTAAGGTTTGGTAAGCGTGGGAAGTTGAGCCCTCGCTTTATTGGACCTTTCACTATTTCTGAGCGTGTCGGAGGTTTGGCATACAGACTTGAGCTTCCGTCAGAGTTGGCAGCAGTCCACGATGTGTTTCACGTGTCGATGCTTCGGAGGTACCTTTCTGACGAGTCTCACATTCTGCAGAGTGCAGAGTGGTCTGAGGTGACTCCAGTGTGACTGTACCAGAGTTTCCGTTGCACATTGAGGATCGCCGAGTACAGAGGTTGAGGAACAAGGCAATCCCTTTAGTTCGGTTGCGTGGCAGCGGCACTCCGGTGGTGAGTCGACATGGGAGCGGAGGACGAAATGCGCGAGCAGTTTCCGTACCTCTTTGGTGGTCTTCTTTCTTTATGTTGTTTGAATTTTGAGGGCAAAATTCCTTAAGGGGGGAGGGCTGTAAGGTCTCGGGTCTTTGTGGATCCTTATTGGGTCTTTTAGAGGTTCTGTGTGGTCGACGACAAGACCATTGTCATTGACTTGTGGTTGATGGCCATGGCTGCCGTTGAGTCAGAGTCAGCGTCCAGCGATGTGGACGTTTGATGTTGAACTCAGCGACAGGAGATCTGGACGTCAGTCTGCAGGCGGTTCAGTAGGCGACCAGTGATGTTGACGTCGACTGGTCAGACTGTTGAAATAGGGCAGCCCGAGAGCAGAACCATTCTTCTCTTTTCCTCTCCTTTCCTCCACCTTAGCTTTTCTCATTTCCTTAGCTTCTGTTGGTTGATTTGAGCTCGTGGGAAGGCCCTGGATCGTGTGGCGGTGCTTGATCGGGCGGGAAACGCGAGGATTTGGTGCGATTCGTGCGGAGTCTTCGGGGGGTTCTAGCGCGATTAGTGGTGTTTGGGGATTATTAAGGCTTTCTGAGGTAGGGACTTAACCCCTGCAACTCTCCTTATCAAACCAGCATGTTCAATTAAGTGAATTGGTGTGCAAATCATGGTTTAGGGTTGGGTTGTATCATGCCGGAGTTTGGGGTGAATTAGACAATCTAGGCGTTAGACTTTTAATTATGATGTTTGGTAGTTCTGATTGATGAGAGGAAGTGTTTCCCTCCATCAGTCGAGGTTCTGTTGGGTATTTCTACCCAATTGAACTGATTCGGTTCAGTTCTGGGTTTAGGGGACTGAAGAGATCAACGTCCACATCTGTTGACGTTAGGATCTTCAGAAGTGATATAAACGACAAGGTCGATTGCCGTTTAATCAGGATAAGCGACATGATGAGTGCCGTTTACTTCTATTGGCGGCAATCGATATGGCCGTTAATACCCTGTGTCCCAGCAGGCTTAAGTTGTGTTTCAAGGCGATCGACATGTGATGTCCGCCCTAATAGCACATGTGGGCCAGGCTTAGAGTGTGACTCCGCCTGTACATAGGAGTAGTTGATTGTGGCACAAGGTGTTACTTCTGTACGGGGTTTCAGACGTTGAGTGTGTTCCGTCTGTTGTACGCGCGTTGCGTTACCGTGTACCCGTTTCTGTGTGTTACCTAGGCGTGGGTGCGACTCCGTCTAGACGACTAGCGTGTGGTTATCCTCCGCTAGTGAGCCAGGACGTCGAGTGCGACTCTGTCCTGTGCGTACTCCTTGTGGTGGTTTTGAGCCGGTCTCCGTGGAGCCCCTTCTCTACCGCTAGGGTCAAGCGTAGGGGAAAAACTGGTCGTGGACCAGACGCGAGAGAGAGCGTTTGTAGTGTGCACACGTGGCTGGGGTTGAGAGCCTCTTTGGTGACGGGACGCCGAGCCACAAACCCTAGCTGAGTCCTACCTGCTGTGTGTGTGTGAGTGTGTGTTACTGAGCCGCGAGGTTTACAGTTTTGTGTTGTGGTGCGACGTGTACTTACTTTCAGTTTTTACTTTCCGCACTTTAGTTCTGTTCCGGTGGGGTTACTTTTCCCTACTGGGTCTCTTTTTTGAGACTCACTCCCCTCCCTTTCAGGTGGGTCTTCGTCGACTCCCGTTCCAGGCGAGTCTAGCCACTCCGGTTTGGTGCTCCTTAGCTGCAGTGAGTAGTACCTTTTTGTTGTACTTCTGTACTCTGTACCTTGCTCAGACTCTGAGTTGTATATATTATGTTCATAGTGGAATTTTACAGCTTTGCATGGTGTGTATCTTCTTACATATAGTCTCCTCGGACTTTCACTTCTACCCTTCCGAGCTTGTCTCGTGGGTTAGCGGGTCAGAATTCGGTTACTGGTTGTTACTGGTAATGCGGATTCTGGGTCGTTACAGTATCATGTTTCATTGCTTAACATCTATCAATTTTGTCCATGAAATATTCATGCTCATCATCAAAAACAAAGACGTGATTATAGCTTAGCATTCTTATTAAACATTCACATATGAGAACTCAACATTCTCCCCCTTTTTGATGATGATAAAATTTTAAAATTGAGCCACAATGTTTCACAATTTTTGAATTCATTCTCAATTGATTTCTCCATGTATTGCATTGCTCAATTGATTTCTCCCCCTTTTGACAACATCCAAAAAAGCATTCCACTGCATAGATCAATGTAACAGGAAGAGAAATTGTGCTTTTCATTAAAGAGTAGGCATCACACAATAGCACATTGGACAAGGTGACAAAATGCAAATCAAGTGATCAACATGACTCTGAAAGCAAAAGAAACAGCAAGACGTGGACGAAAAACATCTAAGACACTTAGACCCTCTAAGCATCATCAGGACCAGGTGGGGCTGGGGCTTGACGATCCTCTTGAACATGGGAGGAGAGACTAGTAAGCCTGAGCTGGATCTAGACTTGAGAGTCAGCCAGTGCTTCTAGACTTGTGTCTACAGTGTCCAACCGTTCATTCAGCGTAGCAAAGCCGGTGGACATCTGAATTTGCAACTGAGCAATGAGTTCTCGAATGGAGGGCTTAGAAGCAATGTCACCAGCAGCAATGCTATCACCATCTCCGGGAGCATCTACAGGCTCAGACTGGGAGTTTGCAGCTTCATCTTCATTGGCAGCTTCTTCATCTTCTACATCTTCATCATCATCCTCATCTATAGCTTGGCCTTTACCCTTGAGGTCCCGGGTCACAATGCCGCCTACCATTTTGTAGTCCATACGTTATGCAACAGTAAGATCATAAGAGCTGTGAGACTTGAGAATAGTCATCTCTTCTTTTTGAATAGGAATATCAAGGATCAAGAAGAGGGAGGTGAGCTGACATGTGTAAGGCATGGACCTCTTGGAACTTCGAAGGCAACTTCCGAGTATGGAGACCATGAGTTGTGGTAGATTGATGGGTTCAAGGTTCGAGAATTTATGGAACATGGACTTGTGAACGGAAGTCACAAGTTCGCGACTACCATCCTTTGGAACAATAATGGTTGTGAAGATGTGGTGGATGAGACGATGAAGGGGAGGGAAGGAGTTAGCATTCAGTTGCTTACTAACCGTAGGGTCGTAAGACTGCAGAGTTATGAGGGTATGGTACTCCTCTGGGGTGGGATGATGGGACATGATATCTACCCCAATGTTAGGGATTTGCAAGGCAACATAGAGTAGATTAGGGGAAATTCGAAAGGAAGTCCCCTTGACTCTGGAATAGAGGTCACCTGTAGCAGTCTGGCAGAGATTATTGAAGAACTCTGTCACAGCGGTGGGAGAGTAGCGCTTGTGATCATAGCAGAACGGAGACCAACTCTGGACATCGAAGAGAGGCAACAACCTGGGAAAAAGGTCTTCCAAAGACACGAAGTCGACGTAGCAGGATTGCACAAACTTCGTGAAGGTGCCATGGACTTCGAGTAGTTGAAGGTTCTGAGGGATGATGAGCTCTGGCAGACGGTCATCCCGGTGCTTCGTCCGATGCTCTGCGGGTGCCCTGGAGCCCTGTCCGGCTTCGGGAGACCGACGACGACGACGGGAGGCCATCTTTCTGGTAGGTGGAGCCATCTGAAGTTGGATCTCGAAGTAAGTGATGCCTGAGATAGGTAGGAGACAGAGGGAGGAAGAAGGCACGAGGGCTGGGCAGTCTCCTCTGTCGCCCTGGGAAAGAGGATTTCGTAGAGAAGGAGGGAAAGAGGGCTTTTTGGAAGTGGGAGAGGGAGGAAGGGGTTGTGGGATCCTTTTAAAGAATGTGGGTTGGAATTTGAAAGGATGGGTCCCACAAATTTTGCCCTAAACTGGGTGCCCGGTCGGCTTCCAACAGACTTTCTGCCGCCGGCCCTGTTGACAGGAGATCTGGGACCTGTCGACAGGCACTGGCAGAATTGAGCCAGTGAGGTATTTTTGACAGATTTTCAAAGCATTTGAGCATCAAATGTGTATATAAGATGGAAAAATGGTAAAATCACATTATAAAATGTCATAGCCACACATATTTTGGACACATCAAGAATCTACAATGGTTGTGAAATAATATTCCCCGATTCTCAAGTGACAATAATAAGAATGCATTAAACAAATACATGAGTTGATAAAAAGTACCTCTTGAATAATGTCATTAGCAAGAGACCATTTTCCTTAGTTAGTGATGTACACAGGATGAATGACTTGTATGTCGACATGATTAGTTAAACAAAAACCACTTAATGACCTGGACGTGAAAAATTGGGAGGCTACACTCTATTTCATCTAATATATCTTTTTTTTTGTGTTTGAAGCATAAGAGAAACAATGGTAATTAGGAGCACTTGACCTTCTTACGTGAAGATAGACATTTGTGGTGCCAGTATCCCCAGTTAGTCAGTTGAGTGACCATCAAACCATTTTACAGAGTTAATGAGTAAGCCGTTTGACGCGAAGATAGACAGTTGTGATGCCCGTATCCTTGGTTACTTAGCAATACTCAATATTGCTCTGCCTTTTCCCTTTTTATAATGAACACTTTGTGTTTTGCTTTGAAACAGGTAGCTTTTCTCCCTAAATTTGGATTGATCTTTCCTTGTTCATGTTTGAAAGCAAGGTCAAGAAGTAGAGGGAGTTTAAAAAACCAATGTAAAACATAACCCTCAATGATCTAGGAACTAATCACATGACTTTTGAAAAATGATATTTTACAAATTAGTTATTCAAGTGAGTTAATCTAAGCTCAGGTGATTTTGTTTGATGTGCTCAAGTTAATGCAACTTAGACTCATAAAGAATAGTATGTCAAAATCATTGTGATTTAGACAATATCTTTGATATCATGTCGATAGGATAGGTTATAATGTGGGCATTACCCATTTTTCACCTTAAATACTTTCAATAAGTATGCTCATGAAGAATTGTGGACCAATAAGTGAAGTAGTTGAAGAAACTGGTCCATCTGTCGACAGCCAGTTGGGGCCTGTCGACAGCTGCTAATAGAGCTGAAGGAGGAGGGCTCTGGAGGGATGTTCCTGTCGACAAGTGATGGAGGGCTGTCGACAGGGACTGACAGACAGAGAAAAGGGATTGCGGTGGACTGAGCTGTCAGAGGCTGTCGACAGCAGCTTGGAGGCTGTCGACAGGGACTTCAGAGAAATGGTTTTTGAAGGCAGAATGAGAGAAATTGGTGAATGTTCATTCAAGGGAAGTAAATCAATAGCCAAACACATATTTCCCTCTTGAATTTCACTCAACTACCTTAAGAGAGCTCCCCATAGTGTGTGCATGTGAAGACTCACCATTCAAGCAGTTCAAAAACATTTTCCAGAATTGGTTCTCTGGGAAAAGCCACTAGTGTCGACACTACTTCAGGCAGTGTCGACACACTGTCCAGAACTGCCAAACAGGTCTGCTGGGAAGAGGATCTAGTGCCGACACCACTTGATCCTGTGTCGACACCACTTGACCATTTCTGCATCATTTTTTGCCTTGGGTTTGAAGCACTGTGTCGACACTTCTTCAAATCAGAGATCAATTCACCCAACCAATATAAGCAAGAGTTTCACATAGTCAACATCACACCATTCACAAATTTTTTTTTATTTTTTATTTTGTTTTTTTTTTTTTTTTTGAATGATTGGGAAAATTGTAAAGAAACTAAATACGTGATCTAGAATAGATGTCCCTTTTTCACTTCAACTATGGATACGTGGCGGAGAATGTGTTCTCACGCATAATGAAAGTTCCAAACAAGCATAACTTGTTTTTCCACAAATCACCATTTGATATACCACATAATTGTTGCACACAAGGAACATATATTCCAGATTTGGCATGAGTTTCATTGCATTTTGCACAAACCCAATTCTCTTCTTAGTGTAGTGAACCTATCCTCAGCCAATGGTTTGTGAAGATGTCAGCTAGCTGTTTCTCAGTGGGTATGAAGCTCAGCTCTAAGGTCTTGTTGGCTACCTCATCTCTCAAAAAATGGTGTCTAATCTCTATGTGCTTTGTTCTAGAGTGCTGAATTGGGTTCTTTGAGAGATTGATTGCACTAGTGTTGTCACATAGAATAGGTGTGCATCCAATGTCAATGTTGTAGTCAGACAATTGACTTTTATCCACAACACTTGAGCCGCACAACTCCCTGCAGCAACATATTCTGCCTCTGCAGTGGAGAGTGCAACCGAGTGTTGCTTCTTGGATGCCCACGAAACCATGCACCCACCAAGAATTTGACAATAGCCACTAGTGCTTTTCCTGTCAATTTTACATCCAGCATAGTCAGCATCAGAATAAGAGATTAAATTGAAGCTACTACCTGCTGGATACCAAAGACCCATATCATGCGTACCTGAGAGATATCAGAATATTCTCTTAACTGCAACCAAATGGCTTTCCTTTGGACTAGATTGATATCTAGCACAAAGGCAAATGCTGAATTGAATGTCCGGCCTACTTGCAGTAAGATATAAAAGTGAGCCAATCATACCTCGGAATTGCTTTGCATCTACCGGTTTACCTTTCTCATCACTTTCTAGCTTTATGCTTGTGCTCATTGGTGTTGAGGCAGGCTTGGCTTGTTCAAATTGGAATCTTTTCAACAGCTCTTTGACATATTTTTCTTGGTTGATGAAGAAGCCATCTTCTAGTTGTTTCACCTGCAGACCAAGAAAAAATTGAAGCTCCCCATTAAGCTCATCTCAAATTCACTGTGCATATGTTTTGAAAATTCTTCACACAGTGATGGGTTAGTAGAACCAAATATAATGTCGTCCACATACACTTGAACCACAATGATGTGATTACGAACTTTCTTAGTGAAGAGAGTTTGGTCTACTTTACCTCGTGAGTAGTTTTTGCTTACCAGAAATGTGCTTAGCCTGTCGTACCAAGCTCGGGGGGCCTGTTTCAAACCATAAAGAGCTTTGTGCAGTTTATATACATGGTTAGGTTTATCATTATCCTCAAAGCCAGGTGGTTGAGTGACATAGACTTCCTCTTTGATGTAGCCATTCAAGAAGGCAGTTTTACATCCATTTGAAAAAGCTTAAACTTGTTTGAGCATGCATATGCTAACAGGATTCTAACTGCTTCTAGCCTAGCTACAGGAGCAAAGGATTCTTCAAAGTCAACCCCAAATTCCTGATTGTAACCCTTTGCAACCAGTCTAGCCTTATTTCTCACCACTTTACCCTCTTCATTTAGTTTATTCCTAAAGACCCATCTTGTCCCAATGACAGAAATTTCAGGGGTTCTAGGAACTAGACTCCAGACATTGTTTCTCTGAAATTGCCCAAGCTCCTCATGCATAGCATCAATCCATGGTTTTCCTTTAAGGCTTCTTCAACATTCTTAGGTTCTACTTGAGACACAAAGGCTAGATGATCCTGTTCAACTATTTCCCTAACTTGAGACCTAGTTTGAACTTTGTCATTCACATCTCCTATTATGTTCTCAAGTGGATGGTCTTTAGAGTACCTTACATTTGTGATTGTTGAAGGTCCTGGTTGATCTTGCATTTGAGGAGGTTGTTCTGGAGGAGGGATTGCTTGAGGGGTGTCATCTTGAGGTTCATCCTCTTGTGGATCATCTTCAGGTTCTTCTTCTCTTTTGAAGAGGATATGATGGTCCTCATCATCGTAGTACCTGCGAAGATATCCACCTTTTGCTTTGGGTGCTGTTTGAGAGTTCTTCTTGTCTTTGACTTGTGGTGAATCTGCAAGGATTGTTTTATGATCTTCATGGGGAGTCCTGTGAGAATTGAGATTGTCAATTTTTGCAAGACTTTCATCAAAGACAACATGTGGAGTTTCTTCCACTGTTTTATTCTTGACATTAAACACCCTGTAAGCTCTAGAGTGTTCTGAGTATCCAAGAAAAATACCTGGATCACTTTTGGCCTCAAATTTGTCTAAATCAATTTTATCATTGTTATGTATGAAGACTTTTGAGCCAAAAACTCTAAAGTACCCAATACTGGGCTTCTTACCTTTCAGAAGTTCGTAGGGAGTTTTCCTTATGACAGGTCTTACCATGGCTCTATTGAGTATGTAGCATGAAGTGTTCACCGCTTCTGCCCAAAACGTCCTGGCAAGTTGACTTTCAACCAGAAGAGTGCGAGCCATTTCCACCAAAGTTCTGTTCTTTCTCTCCACTACTCCATTTTGTTCCGGAGTTCTTGGAGAGGAGAACAAGTGTTCTATCCCGTGGTGCCTGCAGAATTCAGAAAAGGAATTGTTGTCAAATTCTCCCCCGTGATCAGTGCGGATTGAGCATATCTTAAAAACACTTCCATGCTCAATTTTATTGAAGAATTCCTCAAACAGACTTATTGCTTCATTTTTGTGTGCGAGGAATTTAACCCATGTGAACCTAGAGAAATCATCTACAATGACAAAACCAAACCGTTTGCCATTGAGACTTAGTGTTCTCGTAGGTCCAAACAGGTCCATGTGCAAAAGTTCATAGGGTTTAGAAGTGCTTACCGGTGCTTTCGATTTGAAAGACTTCCTTGTTTGTTTACCCTGTGCACATGCATCACAAAAACTTTCATTTTTATTGAAGGAAATGTCAGGGAGTCCACTTACCAGTTTTAACCTCATGATCTTGTGCAAGACATTGTAGCTTGCATGGCCAAGCCTACGATGCCACAGTGTGAGCTCATCTTGTTTATTTGCTACAAGACACAAGTTCTCATTTTCTGGGTCATTTAAGTCAACCATGTAGATATTATTCACCCTTTTTCCAGAAAATTTCAGACTTCCTGTTTCCTTATCAATGATTTTGCATGAATTAGATTCAAAGACAACCTTATGACCTTTATCACACAGTTGGCTTATGCTAAGCAAGTTGTGATGAAGGCCATCTACAAGGAGTACATTGTCTATAGAGTTAGAGGCATACTTACCAATCTTACCTGAGCCGATGATCTGGCCTTTATTGTTGCCTCCGAAGACTACTTGACCTCCGTCTTTCTCCACTAGCATACAGAATTTTTCTTTGTCGCCCGTCATATGCCTCGAGCAGCCACTGTCCAGGTACCATTTGTTCTGATTGTGGGCTGCTAGGCATTCCTGCACATGTGGATCAAACCAGAGGTTTTGGTACCCAAATCACTTTGGGTCCCAATGAATCATTCATGCCAAATAGTAAATGCTTTGGAATCCAAACTTGTTTAAATTTCTGTTTGTTTGGGCTATTCCAGCATTGTTTTCATTATGTCCGAGTTTTTTACAGAAATTGCATGATGGAGAATCTTTCATGACAGTTGGCTTTTGTTTTGAGGAACATGCATGGGCATCTTACCTTTTTGTTGCCTGGTCAGCCTTCCTTTGGAGGCTGGTTTCCAGTCCTGTCGACAGCTCTCATTGGGGTTGTCGACAGGTCTTGCAGTTTTGTCAGCAACAACTTTGGTTTTCTTGGGTCCCGTTTCTTACCCTTAACTTGGGTTTTGTTGTTCTTTGCTGGGGTTGTTTGCTTGTGCTTGGGCTGGAATCAACAATGTTTGTCAACAAGTTTTTGCCAATTACTTTTGGTTTTACCGGTTGATATCCAATCCCATGTTTAGCAACAAACACATTAGATCCCAAGATGGCATCAAGATTTTGTTTGCTTTTAAAAAACTTAGTTAGATCTTCAGATTTTCCCTTAAGATTCTCTTCAGCCTTTCTCAACTTTTCTTTTACTTCATGAAGTTCAGTTTGAAGAGTTTCAAGGGAGTTACTAAGATCATCTTTTTCTTTTTGAACATCTTGAAGTTTCAGTTTCATGCCATCCATTTCCTCACTGTGTGCTTGTTCATCAACTCTCATCATTTCAATTTCCTTATTTAGGGATGCAATTTGTTCATTGTGGTTGTGATCATGAACAATGGAATTAAGTTTCCTTTTGAGTGCTTTATTTTCAGACTTATATTCACAAAATTTCTCAAACAAGATAGTATATGCTTCTTCCCATTCAACAATAGAGTAATTTTCAAAGGAAGAGTTTACCTCGTTTGAGTCATCACTTCTTGCCATGAGACACTGAACTTTATCATCTTCGGATGTTGCTTCAGTGTTCTCATCCTCATCATCATCACTCCAAGTGCCCATCATTGCCTTGGCCTTCTTGAATGTGAATTTCTCCTTCTTGAGCTCAGGGCACTCACCTCTCATGTGCCCTTGCTTTTGCACTCGTAGCACACAACCTCAGAATTTTTGTTAGTCTCAAATTTGTTAATAAAATTTTTCTTTTGGAAAGGTTTAGAATTACCTGATCCTCTCCTTTTGGATTTCAGGAACTTTTTGAACTGTCTAGTGAGCATGGCCATATCATCACTCTCATGCTCACTAGATGATTCAGATTCATCACTTTCCTGAGTGGCATCCCTCTTGGAGGCTGAAGAACTTTTCTTAGGAGCCTTCAAGGCAAGTGGCTTTCTAGGATTTTCTTCAGTCTCCTTTCTTTTCACATTGATTTCATACGTCATTAGGGAGCCAATCAATTCATCCAATTTCATTTTAGAAAGGTCTTTAGAGTCCTCAATGACAGTGGCTTTGGTGTTCCAAGAGGATGGAAGAGACCGAAGTATCTTCCTCACCAAATCACTCTCTGAGTATTCTTTCATAAGACCTTTCAAGCCATTGATTATTAACATGAATCTTGCAAACATATCAGAGATGGTTTCATCAATGTTCATTTTAAACATCTCATATTCAGAAACCAACATGCTTGCCTTAGATTCTCTCACCTCGGACGTACCTTCGTAGATTAACTCAAGTTTGTCCCACATCTCTTTTATAGAGGTGCATGTGGAGACTCTCGAGTATTCCTTGGGGTGGACTGCGCATTGCATCATGTTGAGGGTGCTCCAGTTGAGTGTCCCCTTTGTGATCTGGTCCTTGGTCAAGGTATCCTCATCCTCTGGCAAGGTGTACGCTCCTTTGCTGACTATTTTCCATAGTTCGAAGTTTTGCGCTCGTAGAAACACCTGCATGTGGTTTTTCCAGTATGGATAGTAAGTGCCATCAAAGAAGGGCGGCGTGGTGACTGAGTGTCCCTCGGCCATATACCCCTTACTAGAATCCATGAGATCAAAGTTCTCCTGATCGTAAGATCAAACAAATATGATAGTAAATCAGAGAAACCTTGCTCTGATACCAATTGAAAGGTTGCGAATTCCTGTATGGTAATCTAGAAGGGGGGTTGAATAGATTACTGTCGATTAAAAGCTTTTATCACCTTCTTTTTGCAAAGACACGAACTATGAGAACTATAACAGAGTTCAAGATGAATTTAGATGTGTGTAACTCGATAATAGATAGATAACCAAACTACCTGACGTGTGTAGAGACACCGTGCCTACCAAGCATCTAACGTAGAAGCGTTCAAACCATAGGACACAACGTTTTACATGGTTCGGAGTACACAACTTGTGTATCCTACGTCCACGGTCCACACACACACGCAGAAAGGACTGCTTCTGAGCTAGTTCAACAACTACAACTCACACACACGAGTTGTCTGATGTGAAACCACGATCAGAACAACACACACCACATGAATCAAGCACAAGGACTGCTTGAGACACAACCACACACACACACGGATATGTAAAAACAAGAACAGAGAGAGAGTTCTGAGTTGAAACACAAATCCTGATTGAAAAATCATGAAACTAGTTGCAAAACGACCTAGACATGCATGGGTACTTACAATAAATAGGAATTGGAAAATAATCAGGGTTTGGACATGTTTTAAACACAGGTATTCATGATGAACATGAAACAGTACATAATTGAGATCAACGATTAAATTCGCAAGATAGGATGAATCAAATTTAGGGCTTTTAGGGGCAAAAGATGCCTAACATGCATCAGTTCCTACAGTAAAAATCTCGTGGCATGGGGTTGAGTATACAAGGAGATCAAGAATTTAGAAGAGGGTTCGTGGTCATGTAAGTTGCAGAACATGAAAAATCAAGAACGAAAGATATGCTCGATGGAAAATTATGAAACTAAAGGGCTTTTGTTCCTGATAGACGAGACATCCTACAGAAAAAGTTTCATGGTTTATGCTTGTGAGAATGCCTACCTTTGATTGTTTTCCTCTTCTAGGGTTAAGACTTGAAGAACTCGGGGAAGAACTTGAGAGATCCTTCCTCTCCACGAATTCTCCTTCTCTTGGCCTCTCCTCCTGGTCCAGGAACCTCTTGGCATGAGCTAGGGATCATGAGGGTTTAAGACAAGTATTTAAGCTTCTCCCTATTCCCTTTCCTAGTTTAAGTCTAATTCTTATTAAATTCTAAATTTCCTATTTTCCTCTCCCCTTTTTAAGCAAGAGATCTCCTATTTGGGTTGGGAGAGAGAGGATTTCGTGGCCAACCCATTAGGGTAGTTTAGGAATCCAATCCTAATTCAAACTAGCTATTTAATGCATTAAATATCTCTTTTCTATTTTAGTAATATTCTAGTTACGAATTTTGGATATTTATCTATTATTCCCCTTCGTAAAATCTCTATTTTTGCCCACTAATTTCTAATGGTCCATTTAATAAAGCCCATTACTTATTTTCATTTGATGGGTTTTTATTTAATTCTCTTTTCTTTGATTTTCTAATTGCTTTTATTATTATTATTATTATTATTATTTTGAAAAATCCAGGTTGCTACATCCTCCCCCTCTTAAAAAGAATTTGGTCCCTAAATTCATCTGATCATAAGGGAGGAAATGTCTTACCGAAAAGATCGGGGTAGTTGCGTCTGACGATTCCTTCTGGTTCTCATGTGGCTTCTTCCACTCTACGGTTATTTCATAAGACCTTCACCACGTGAATGGGACGATTCCTGAGCTATTGTACCTTCCGTTCCAGTATCTTGACTGGCTTCTCTTCGTATGCCACATCCTTGTTCAACACCAACTTCTCGTGGCGAATGATGTGTGTGGGGTCGTACACATATTTCCTAAGCATGGAAACATGGAACACATTGTGTACACATGACAAATCCGAAGGCAACGCCAGCCGGTATGCCACCTCACCAACCCTTTCGAGTACTTTAAAAGGACCGATGAATCTAGGGCTGAGCTTTCCCTTTACACCAAATCTTTGGATGCCACAGGTAGGTGACACTTTTAGAAATACATGATCACCCACTTGAAATTTTAGATCTCGCCTTCTTTTGTCAGCGTAGCTCTTTTGTCTGGATTGGGCAATTTTGAGTAGGTCTTTGATTACCTGAATGTCCTTTGTTGTTTGTTGCACCATGTCTGGGCCTAGCCATTGTTGTTCTCCAACCTCATTCCAGCATGCAGGGGATCTACAGTTCCTTCCGTAGAGCGCTTCGAATGGTGCCATCTTAATGCTTGCCTGATAACTGTTGTTATAGGTGAACTCGATTAGTGGTATGTGCTCATTCTAATAACCTTGAAAATCTATAGTGCAAGCTCTCAACATGTCTTCCACTATTTGGTTGGTTCTTTCAGTTTGCCCATCGGTTTGTGGATGGAATGCAGTACTAAAGTTGAGTTTAGTACCCAGTGCACCTTGCAGTCCTTTCCAAAAATGAGATGTGAATCTCGGATCTCGATCCGAAATAATAGATGATGGAATGCCATGTAGTCTTACAATCTCCTTGACATATAAGGTAGCTAGTACCTTCACGGACCACTTACTCTTTATAGGCAAAAAGTGGGCGGATTTGGTTAGTCGGTCCACAATGACCCATATGGCATCGAGTCCACCACGAGTCTTGGGTAAACCCATGATGAAGTCCATGCCAATGCTTTCCCATTTCCACTCCGGAATATCTAGCGGTCTGAGTACACCAGCAGGGCGCAGGTGTTCCGCTTTTACTTGTTGGCAAGTAAGGCAGTGAGCGGCATGTTCAGCTACCTGATCTCTTTTCATGTTCGGCCACCAAAACATTCTTTTCATATCTTGATACATTTTGGTACCTGCTGGATGAATAGTATACCTTGTCTTGTGCTTCATCCATTAGTCTTCTCTTTAGTTCTTCATTGTCGGGAACACATGTCCTTCCTTGAAAGACAAGCCTTCTGTCTTCAGTCATTGCAAAGTTCGGTCTTTCAGTTAGAGTTTCTTTGACGCGAACTAAGAATGGATCATCGTCTTGTTGAGCTTTGATCTCCTCTAGCAGATCAGATTGAATCTTGATATTGGCAACCAAGACTCGATCATCTCTATGTTCGATACTTAAGTCTAACCTTGCGAATTATTCTAGTAGTTGCATCTCGCCAAGGACTAGACTTGAGACAAATGCCATTGGCTTCCTACTAAGAGCATCAGCCACGACATTTCCCTTGCCTGGGTGGTATTGGATGTGGAAGTCGAAATCTTTCAAGTATTCCAGCATCTCCTTTGTCTCATGTTGAGTTCCTTCTGAGAGAATAAATACTTCAGACTTTTATGGTCTGAGTAAATAGTGAATTGCTCGCCATATAGATAGTGTCTCCAAATCTTCAAGGCGAAGACCACGGCAGCCAGCTCGAGATCATGTACAGGGTAGTTGACTTCATGTGTCTTCAGTTATCTTTAAGAATAGGCGATGACCTTCTCCTTTTGCATGAGTACACATCCTAGCCCGATTCATGAGGCATCGGTGTAGACAGAGAAACCTTCTCCCTCTATCGGAAGAGCGAGAACAGGTGCTGAGGTAAGACAGTCCTTGAGGGTTTGGAAACTTTTCTCACACTCTTTACTCCACGAGTATGGATTCTCCTTTGTGTCAGACGCGTGAGAGGAACAACGATCCTTGAGAAGTCCTTGATGAACCGCCTGTAGTAGCCAACCAGTCCTAGGAAGCTTCTTATCTCGGTGACATTAGTTGGTCTCTCCCAGTTGAGTACAACTTCGACTTTGGAGGGATCAACAGAGATGCCATCCTTTGAGATGACATGGCCCAAGAAGGATACTTCTTCGAGCCAGAATTCACACTTTCTAAGCTTTGCATACAGCTTGTTGTCTCGCAAAACATGCAGTGCTGTCTTTAGGTGTTCTTCATGCTCTTCCTTGGTCTTGGAGTATATGAGGATGTCGTCGATAAAGACGACCATGAACTTTTCGAGGTATGGCCGATATATGTTGTTCATGAGTTGCATAAAGGCTGCAGGAGCATTGGTTAGACCAAAAGGCATAACGACGAATTCATAATGTCCATACCTGCTCCTGAAAGCCATTTTGAAAATATCGTCATCCTTGATCCTTATTTGGTGATAGCCAGATCGAAGATCGATCTTGGAGAAATATTACGCTCCAGAAATTTGGTCGAATAGTTCATCGACCCTAGGCAATGGGTATTTGTTCTTGATGGTAAGCTAATTGAGTTGTCGATAGTCGATGCACAGCCTCATCGATCCATCTTTCTTCTTTACGAATAGCACAGGTGCTCCCCATGGGAAAGTACTCGGTCTGATGAACCCCTTTTCTTGTAGCTCCATCAGTTGCACCTTCAATTCCTTCAGCTCGGCAGGTGACAACTGGTATGGTTGACGCGATACCGGTGCGGCTCCAGGAGTCAACTCAATGGTGAAGTTGACATCTCGTTTAGGGGGAATCCCTGGCAGGTCTTCGGGGAATACATCTGGGTAGTCCTGTACTATATGTATGTCTTCTATCTTGGAACCCTTCTTTTCCACTACTACGGCTGCTAGGAAAGCAATACAACCTTTCCTCATCATGTTGTGGGCTTTTATGGGGGAGACTAGAGACATTCGTCTCTTATGTCGAATCCCAGAGAATGCTAGTTTGGGAAAGTCACTAAAGGTAACCTTCCATTTCTTACAGTCGACACTTGCCCCATATGTGGACAACCAGTCAGCTCCCAAAATTACATCATAGCCTTCCATGGACATACACAGCAGGTCAGCTTTTAGGTTATGGTCTCCAATCATTTCATCGGCAGAGGGGAAGTATTTGTTCAATTTCTCCTTTTCCCCTAGTGGCATTGTGACAGAGAACTCACAACCCATGGATATAGGTTTAGCATTCACAGTATCAGCAAAGTTTTGAGATATAAATGAATGAGTGGCTCTAGTATCAAATAAAACGAATGCTGATAATGAGAAAACTTGAAGGGTACCTTCTACCACGCCACCCTCCATAGAAGGTTCCTCATCATGTAGGGCTTGCAGTCGGCCCTGTTTCTTAGGCACATTAGGGCGCCTTTCATTCTCTTTCAGTAGCGGGCACTCATGGATATGGTGCTCGCGACTTCCGCAGCGCAGACATGCGCCAGCTCTCTTCCAGCATTCATCAGTCGTGTGACCAGGCTTGTCACAGTGTTTGCAGTGGCTCTTTGTTGGAGTGTTGGGTACGAAAACTTTGGGTTTCCTTTCTTGGCTAGATCCCTTCATAATGTTGAAGGGACGCTTCTTGCCGTTGGTAGGCTTAGCAGATGACTGACCCGAGGTCACTTCCTTCTTGATGAACTTCCCTTTGATACGGTCGGTGAAGTCCGTAGCATCTTCTAACAGCTGAGCCCTCTTCACCATCTCGACGTAGGTCGGGATGTCAAAAGGTGCGAGTTGAGTGATGTAGTGGGGCTTAAGGCCATTTAGAAAGCGCTTAGCCTTCATCCTTTTAGTGTTCACTAGATGTACAGCATAGCGTGCCAGTCTAGAGAACTGGGCTTCATATTCGGCCACAGTCAAGCTCCGCTGTTTAAGAGTAGCGAATTCTGCAGCCTTCCTTTCTTGAACACGCTCGGAGAAGTATTTGGAGTTGAATGCTTCTTTAAACTCGTTCCAGGTGAATGGCCCATTCTCTCTAGTAGCTTCCACTGACTCCCACCAGGCGCGGGCGTTCTTCTCCAGTTGGAACATGGCAAGTAGCAACTTGTCCCCCACTGCACATTGCATGACATGGAAAATTCTTTCCGTCTCTTGGAGCCAGTGTTCAGCTTCATCCGGATCTGTGGATCCGGTGAACCTAGGTGGGTTCAGACTTCTGAAGTTGTGATGCAGGTCGCCTGCACCACGATTGCCACCTCCCTGAGTGGCTTGCACAATGGCACGTGCCAGTTCTTGGATGGTTTGTTGCATGCCCCTCATTTGAGCACGTTCGATAGTCATCTTGATTGCTTAGTTCCTACAAAATGACTTACTGTTATGGTACTGATGTAAAATATAATTCGTGCGTGTGTGAGTTTATTTTTGCTAGTTACCCTTGGCTCTAACCACAACACACATGGGTAGGATAATTGACTCTAGTCGAGGCAGGTTAACCTAGATCATCTTGTACTAAGAATAACCTGGGCTCTGATACCACAAAACTGTCACGCCCCGATGCGGAATATCGGAATGCGAGGCAGTTGCAAGAAAAGGGTATAGAGTGAATACTAGACATCAAACCATTGCACAGTGAATAATACTAAAGAGAATTCATTTCATTAATAACTTTTCGATGTCTAGTTACAACCACTAATATCAGAGCCAATCTATGGGGCCCGATTACATTGGAATAAAGCAAAAGACTAAACTTCAAACCTAACTACTACAATGCTAAACAAAGAAATAAGACGCTAGGGTACTCATGACATCACTCCAGGTCGTTCCCATCCTCTTGAGTGTATGGTTCATCCTCGGTCTCACCTGAGAACACAACGACAAATAATGCAGGGAGAGCGAACATCGCCCAGTAGGACTTAAATCTTGGGCTCATGCAGGCATTAAGTAATTAATGCATTTAAAGGCAGAGTAGCTAATGATAGAATAGAAGAGGGTGTCAAGTAAAAATATAGCAGGACAGTACGTGAACGAATTAGCAAGACTTTCCAAGAATAGTACAATTGTCGGGAATAGCACAATAATATCAAGATAGCATAATGTCAAGTATAGCAAGATGGCCATAGTACAGACAGCACAACGAGTATAGCATAGCACAACGAGTATAGCATAGCACTTTGTTGTCAATGGACAATGAGAGAACATAGCACTTTTGATTGTCATTTAGATAGTCACAATAGATAGCACTTGAGTGTAATGCCAAACACTCTGATCATTTAACTCCCATGGGCACTAGCACTTTCGAGCGCACGTCCCAGGACCAGATTGGGCCCTTTATATATTGCCAGGCATTAGTTATATTGTTTATCTTTAGACAATCAGTCAATGGCCAATATAGAGTACCAAGAAGTAGATGAGAGCACTAGATGAATAGACGAGATAGTAGAGTGAACGTGAGTAGACGAGAGAGTAGAGTATAGATGAGAGCTAGTGGACATTGCACGTAACGCGTCGAGTAAACAGGCGATAGTAACAGTTGAACAACATGCGCACTTGGTGTTGGCAGTCAGGTGGAACTCACGACCCTTCTGCTGGCCATGTTAAGCACAAGTCCAGAGGTCCGGCGTGATTCAAGATGAGAGTGAACTTCTAATAGCCGTTTGGACCATATAGATCCCAAAAGGGTATCATAGGTGTTAGGGTACAAACGGCTCATCGACCATGTGGGAATCCATGGACAGAGGAGACATACGGAGGCCTTGAACAAAGACTTACTGTTGAACCACTCTATGGTTATCTGTGATCTTGGTATTTTGGTGATAACAAAATTTATGCATTAGATGATAACAAAATATATATTGCGGAGATAACAAAATATATAGATATTCATAAATATGTTTGCTTCATCTGTGTTGCATCAATCCCTTTAACAGATGATAAGTCTCATTGAATATTTTGTTTCATCTGTGTCGCATCAATCTCATAGCAAAATGCTGAGTCTCACATTGATGCAATATTGGCGCACTAAAATGATAAAGTCGATGTCTAACTCATATACATCGATTTCTGTTTAAAGTGCCAAAGTAACAAGCGCTACAACGATTTGTTAAGAAATCAATGCCATAACGATTTCATAAGTGTTCGCAACGATTTCTTCTGTAAGCGCAACGACCTGCTAAGAAATCGATCCATAACGATTTCATAAGTGTTCGCAACGATTTCTTTAGAACGTAACGATTTCTTAAGTAAGCACAACGATTTCGCTCTCATAACGATTTTATAAGTGAGTGCAACGATTTGCCCTCACATCGATCTGCCTTCGCAACGATTTGATAAGAATTTGATCTCAAAGCGATTTTATAAGTGATCACATCGATTTCTTTACTGATCACAACGATTTCTTCAGAAGATCATAACGATTTGCTTGCATCACGATTTCATAAATGATCACATCGATTTGTTTATAAATGAGCAACGACTCTTCACATAACGATTTCATAAGTCATGCTCATAACGATTTCTTCATGGATTCTGATTAAACTCAGATTGCCTTTATATTTCAAATATGCTTGGCGCTTAAATGAAAAGTCAAATATCTTCTGACAAAAAGCTGCATGCATAATCTTGTCAGAAAAATATATGACCTACTATTTTTAGTATGATTAGCAGAAGCACAGTACTATACATCGTTTATCATAAACACTCTTTTATGCTAACACCTTATTATATGTGTACAGACCTCGAAGACCGTCAGAGTCTGATTAAGACAAATGAAGAGGAGATGAGCAACGGCTAGAAATCCAACGGATCTCTTCAACGGATCCATTCAATTGCTCATATAAAAGAAGAAGCTTAGCTGAAGAAAAGGAGAGCCTTTTCCTGAATATCTTTGAAGGAGTGTACAACTGTGAGAAGAACCTCAACGACACATACACTCAAAGAAAGAGAGAAAGAGCCTGAGGCCAGCAGAAGCACTCAAGCTTTCAAGCATCTCAAGCGTTCAAGCATTCAAGCACTACTGCTTTCTTTTCTCTCTTCTGTTTCTCCTTGAGCTCATTGTATATCTGGGGAGAGTCTGGGACTGTGAGCCTTTACACAAGTGTTTATCTTGTAAAGCCTCTCAGTCTGATCTTTCTAAGAAAGATCTGTGTCCGGATGTAGGACTGTATACAGTAGACAACCTAGCTAGGGGTTAGTGTCTAGCAGAACCGCACTGGGGTTTGTACCAGGAGGTTGGCTTCTTTACCTGTAAGAGAAGTGGGTTGCCTTCTTGCCGGGAAAGAGAAGAAGACCAGCTGGGGTGCTGGGTGTTGTAGTGTCCTTAAGGGGGACTGTACCCTTGGTTAGTGAAATCCCAAGAGGTTGCTTGGGGATTGGACGTAGGACTTCCATGTGGGAAGGGCCAAACCAGGATAAATTCCTTGTGTCATTTGTGTGATTGTTTATTTGCTTCCGCACTTCTACTCTTTATCACACTAAACTAACCAAACCTTCAAGTGTTAATTTCTGTGTTTAAGTTTATATTTCAGATTTCAGAAAAACCTATTCACCCCCCTCTAGGTTAGCTTGCTGCCGTACTAAAAGGGCCAACAAGTGGTATCAGAGCAGGTCTCTGAACTTCCAAGAAGATCCAACGATCTTAGAGTAAAGATCCATGGCAGCTCAAGGATATGCTGAAGGCCAATCAGTCACTAGACCTCCATTCTTTGATGGAGAGGACTACCAATACTGGCAGATGAGGATGGAATGCTTCATTCGAGGCACATACTTTGATCTGTGGCAGGTAATTGAGGTAGGTGATTTCATTGTTATTCCAGCTGAAGGCACTACTGCCATTACACCAGCTGATAAGAGTAAGCTATCTCTAAACTTTAAAGCTAAAAACTATTTATGTTGTGCTTTATCTAAAAGGGAATTCAGTAGAGTGTCTACATGCAAATCTGCCAAAGATATATGGGATAAACTGTAGGCCACTTATGAAGGAACAGATAAAGTGAAGCAAACTAGGATAGATATTCTAGTATCACAATATGAACAATTTAAAATGCTTCCTCATGAAGACATTACTACTATGTACAATCGCTTTTCAACCATAGTAGCTAATTTAAGCTTTCTAGGTAAAAATCTTTCTGATGAAGAAAATGTGAGAAAAATACTTAGGTCCTTAACTATATCATGGACACCTAAGGTAACTGCCATTGAAGAAGCCCATGACTTGACCAAATTATCGATCGATAATCTGATAGGTTATCTCATGGCACATGAAATAAATATGGAGCGATTATCTGAAAACTCATCTAAGAAGAAATGTTCTAATGCTCTTAAAGTTGTAGCTGCTCCTTCCATCTCTTCTTCTAGTTCCCAAGATACAGATTCTGAAGACTGCAATATGGATGAAGTATTGTCCAAGCTTCAGAAAATTTTGAAGAAGAAGAAAAACGGATCAAGAAGGATCCAAAGAAAAGAGAAAAAGGAGAAAGAACCAGTCTGCTATGAATGCAGAAAACCTGGACATTTGAGACCAGACTGTCCAAGGCTCAAGAAGATTGGTCAAACTGATAAGTCCAAGAAGCAGCACAAGAAATTTAAAAGAAAAGCCATGGCGGCTGCTTGGGAACATGAAGAGGCCACAAGCTCAGAATCATCAAGCTCAGATTCCGAAAAGGAGCAGGTAAATCTAGCCCTCATGGTGGGACTAGATGAGGTACATTCTGACTCATTTTTTAATTCTTGCACAGATTCAGGGTCAGAATCAGAAAACTTAGAAGAAGTCTTTAATGAACTGTATGAAAAACATAAGGGGGTTGTAAAAGAACTAAAAAGTCTGAAAAACAACTCTACCTGCTTGGAAAACACCAATTCTGATCTTAAATCCGAATTGGAGCAACTAGAAGTACAATTAAAAGAATGTAAAGATAAAAATTATCTTTTAAATGAAGATTTGAAAAGCAAGAATAATAAGAAGTTAGAGTTGGAAGAAAAATTGAAAACTCTAACTAAAGAAAATCTTTATTTAAAAGAATCTGTTAGAAAATTAACTAAAGGAAAAACATCTCTAGCCTTATGCTTAAAAGGATCAAAATCTGGAAAAGACAAACAAGGGCTTGGTTATACACCTCCAGAAAAAGGAAAACAAGTAATAATTCCTGAAAAATATCCATTACCAAAATTTGTAAAAGAAACCAAGATGCATCGGAAAAAGGCCCCTGTAAAAGAAAAGTCTACAGAAATCACGTTCTAAAAACTCAGCACAAAGAAAATAAGAACAACAAAACAATCTATATTCATTGTTGTTCTCATTGCAATAAATTAGGACACACTGTGAACACCTGCACAACAAGACACCTAGTATGGATCCCGAAAGGATATTTTCATGCATCTAACCATCAATGACTCAAAAAATTTGGGTACCTACCTTTGAGTAATTTGTTTGTAGGAAAGCCTTGGAGCATTAGGAACAAAGGGTGCTCAAGGCAGTGATAGAGCCTCTGATTAAGGGGGAGCACAGACTAAGGGGGAGTTATTAATGAACCCCTCTATGGTAAGAAATTCTCTCAAAGGGGGAGAGAAATGCATGGTAAGATCCTTCCTTTTTGGTTAGTGACAAAAAGGGGGAGAGTATGTATGTATGCATAGGATGTATGTATGCACTATAAATTTTCTGCATGTTTTAAAGCTTGCATGTTCTCTTAAAAACATCCCTAACAGAAAACTCACATAAATTTTGTCATCACCAAAAAGGGGGAGATTCTTGAACCACTCTATGGTTATCTGTGATCTTGGTATTTTGGTGATAACAAAATTTATGATGCATTTAGATGATAACAAAATATATATTGCGGAGATAACAAAATATGGATATTCATAAATATGTTTGCTTCATCTGTGTTGCATCAATCCCTTTAACAGATGATAAGTCTCATTGAATGTTTTGTTTCATCTGTGTCGCATCAATCTCATAGAAAAATGCTGAGTCTCACATTGATGCAATATTGGCGCACTAAAATGATAAAGTCGATGTCTAACTCATATACATCGATTTCTGTTTAAAGTGCCAAAGTAACAAGTGCTACAACGATTTGTTAAGAAATCAATGCCATAACGATTTCATAAGTGTTCTCAACGATTTCTTTTGTAAGCGCAACGACTTGCTAAGAAATTGATGCCATAACGATTTCATAAGTGTTCGCAACGATTTCTTTAGAACGTAACGATTTCTTAAGTAAGCACAACGATTTCGCTCTCATAACGATTTGATAAGTGAGTGCAACGATTTTCCCTCACATCGATCTGCCTTCGCAACGATTTGATAAGAATTTGATCTCAGAACGATTTCATAAGTGATCACATCGATTTCTTTACTGATCACAACGATTTCTTCAGAAGATCATAACGATTTGCTTGCATAACGATTTCATAGATGATCACATCGATTTGTTTATAAATGAGCAATGACTCTTCACATAACGATTTCATAAGTCATGCTCATAACGATTTCTTCATGGATTCTGATTAAACTCAGATTGCCTTTATATTTCAAATATGCTTGGCGCATAAATGAAAAGTCAAATATCTTCTGACAAAAAGCTGCATGCATAATCTTGTCAGAAAAATATATGACCTACTATTTTTAGTATGATTAGCAGAAGCACAGTACTATACATCGTTTATCATAAAACACTCTTTTATGCTAACACCTTCTTCTATGTGTACAGACCTCGAAGACCGTCAGAGTCTGATTAAGACAAATGAAGAGGAGATGCGCAATGGCTAGAAATCCAACGGATCTCTTCAACGGATCCATTCAAATTGCTCATATAAAAGAAGAAGCTTAGCTGAAGAAAAGGAGAGCCTTTTCCTGAATATCTTTGAAGGAGTGTACAACTGTGAGAAGAACCTCAACGACACATACACTCAAAGAAAGAGAGAAAGAGCCTGAGGCCAGCAGAAGCACTCAAGCATTCAAGCATCTCAAGCGTTCAAGCATTCAAGCACTACTGCTTTCTTTTCTCTCTTCTGTTTCTCTCTGAGCTCATTGTATATCTGGGGAGAGTCTGGGACTGTGAGCCTTTACACAAGTGTTTATCTTGTAAAGCCTCTCAGTCTGATCTTTCTAAGAATGATCTGTGTCCGGATGTAGGACTGTATACAGTAGACAACCTAGCTAGGGGTTAGTGTCTAGCAGAACCGCACTGGGGTTTGTACCAGGAGGTTGGCTTCTTTACCTGTAAGAGAAGTGGGTTGCCTTCTTGCCCGGGAAAGAGAAGAAGACCAGCTGGGGTGCTGGGTGTTGTAGTGTCCTTAAGGGGGACTGTACCCTTAGTTAGTGAAATCCCAAGAGGTTGCCGTAGGACTTCCATGTGGGAAGGGCCGAACCAGGATAAATTCCTTGTGTCATTTGTGTGATTGTTTATTTGCTTCCGCACTTCTACTCTTTATCACACTAAACTAACCAAACCTTTAAGTGTTAATTTCTGTGTTTAAGTTTATATTTCAGATTTCAGAAAAACCTATTCACCCCCCTCTAGGTTAGCTTGCTGCCGTACTAAAAGGGCCAACAAGTGGTATCAGAGCAAGTCTCTGAACTTCCAAGAAGATCCAACGATCTTAGAGTAAAGATCCATGGCAACTCAAGGATATGTTGAAGGCCAATCAGTCACCAGACCTCCATTCTTTGATGGAGAGGACTACCAATACTGGCAGATGAGGATGGAATGCTTCATTCGAGGCACATACTTTGATCTGTGGCAGGGAATTGAGGTAGGTGATTTCATTGTTATTCCAGCTGAAGGCACTACTGCCATTACACCAGCTGATAAGAGTAAGCTATCTCTAAACTTTAAAGCTAAAAACTATTTATGTTGTGCTTTATCTAAAAGGGAATTCAGTAGAGTGTCTACATGCAAATCTGCCAAAGATATATGGGATAAACTGTAGGCCACTTATGAAGGAACAGATAAAGTGAAGCAAACTAGGATAGATATTCTAGTATCACAATATGAACAATTTAAAATGCTTCCTCATGAAGACATTACGACTATGTACAATCGCTTTTCAACCATAGTAGCTAATTTAAGCTTTCTAGGTAAAAATCTTTCTGATGAAGAAAATGTGAGAAAAATACTTAGGTCCTTAACTATATCATGGACACCTAAGGTAACTGCCATTGAAGAAGCCCATGACTTGACCAAATTATCGATCGATAATCTGATAGGTTATCTCATGGCACATGAAATGAATATGGAGCGATTATGTGAAAACTCATCTAAGAAGAAATGTTCTAATGCTCTTAAAGTTGTAGCTGCTCCTTCCATCTCTTCTTCTAGTTCCCAAGATGTAGATTCTGAAGACTGCAATATGGATGAAGTATTGTCCAAGCTTCAGAAAATTTTGAAGAAGAAGAAAAACGGATCAAGAAGGATCCAAAGAAAAGAGAAAAAGGAGAAAGAACCAGTCTGCTATGAATGCAGAAAACCTGGACATTTGAGACCAGACTGTCCAAGGCTCAAGAAGATTGGTCAAACTGATAAGTCCAAGAAGCAGCACAAGAAATTTAAAAGAAAAGCCATGGCGGCTGCTTGGGAACATGAAGAGGCCACAAGCTCAGAATCATCAAGCTCAGATTCCGAAAAGGAGCAGGTAAATCTAGCCCTCATGGTGGGACTAGATGAGGTACATTCTGACTCATTTTTTAATTCTTGCACAGATTCAGGGTCCGAATCAGAAAACTTAGAAGAAGTCTTTAATGAACTGTATGAAAAACATAAGGGGGTTGTAAAAGAACTAAAAAGTCTGAAAAACAACTCTACCTGCTTGGAAAACACCAATTCTGATCTTAAATCCGAATTGGAGCAACTAGAAGTACAATTAAAAGAATGTAAAGATAAAAATTATCTTTTAAATGAAGATTTGAGAAGCAA
This sequence comes from Colocasia esculenta, assembly GCA_014218235.1. Taxonomy (NCBI): domain Eukaryota; kingdom Viridiplantae; phylum Streptophyta; class Magnoliopsida; order Alismatales; family Araceae; genus Colocasia; species Colocasia esculenta. The sequence continues at coordinate 148,798,654 of CM024757.1, forward strand.
GAATAATAAGAATTTAGAGTTGGAAGAAAAATTGAAAACTCTAACTGAAGAAAATCTTTATTTAAAAGAATCTGTTAGAAAATTAACTAAAGGAAAAACATCTCTAGCCTTATGCTTAAAAGGATCAAAATCTGGAAAAGACAAACAAGGGCTTGGTTATACACCTCCAGAAAAAGGAAAACAAGTAATAATTCCTGAAAAATATCCATTACCAAAATTTGTAAAAGAAACCAAGATGCCTCGGAAAAAGGCCTCTGTAAAAGAAAAAGTCTACAGAAATCACGTTCTAAAAACTCAGCACAAAGAAAATAAGAACAACAAAACAATCTATATTCATTGTTGTTCTCATTGCAATAAATTAGGACACACTGTGAACACCTGCACAACAAGACACCTAGTATGGATCCCGAAAGGATATTTTCATGCATCTAACCATCAAGGACTCAAAAAATTTGGGTACCTACCTTTGTGTAATTTGTTTGTAGGAAAGCCTTAGAGCATTAGGAACAAAGGGTGCTCAAGGCAGTGATAGAGCCTCTGATTAAGGGGGAGCACAGACTAAGGGGGAGTTGTTAATGAACCCCTCTATGGTAAGAAATTCTCTCAAAGGGGGAGAGAAATGCATGGTAAGATCCTTCCTTTTTGGTTAGTGACAAAAGGCGGAGAGTATGTATGTATGCACAGGATGTATGTATGCACTATAAATTTTCTACATGTTTTAAAGCTTGCATGTTCTCTTAAAAACATCCCTAACAGAAAACTCGCATAAATTTTGTCATCACCAAAAAGGGAGAGATTCTTGAACCACTCTATGGTTATCTGTGATCTTGGTATTTTGGTGATAACAAAATTTATGATGCATTTAGATGATAACAAAATATATATTGCGGAGATAACAAATATAGATATTCATAAATATGTTTGCTTCATCTGTGTTGCATCAATCCCTTTAACAGATGATAAGTCTCATTGAATATTTTGTTTCATTTGTGTTGCATCAATCTCATAGCAAAATGCTGAGTCTCACATTGATGCAATATTGGCGCACTAAAATGATAAAGTCGATGTCTAACTCATATACATCGATTTTTGTTTAAAGTGCCAAAGTAACAAGTGCTACAACGATTTGTTAAGAAATCAATGCCATAACGATTTCATAAGTGTTCTCAACGATTTCTTCTGTAAGCGCAACGACTTGCTAAGAAATCGATGCCATAACGATTTCATAAGTGTTCGCAACGATTTCTTTAGAACGTAACGATTTCTTAAGTAAGCACAACGATTTCGCTCTCATAATGATTTGATAAGTGAGTGCAACGATTTGCCCTCACATCGATCTGCCTTCGCAACGATTTGATAAGAATTTGATCTCAGAACGATTTCATAAGTGATCACATCGATTTCTTTACTGATCACAACGATTTCTTCAGAAGATCATAACGATTTGCTTGCATAACGATTTCATAGATGATCACATCGATTTGTTTATAAATGAGCAATGACTCTTCACATAACGATTTCATAAGTCATGCTCATAACGATTTCTTCATGGATTCTGATTAAACTCAGATTGCCTTTATATTTCAAATATGCTTGGCGCTTAAATGAAAAGTCAAATATCTTCTGACAAAAAGCTGCATGCATAATCTTGTCAGAAAAATATATGACCTACTATTTTTAGTATGATTAGCAGAAGCACAGTACTATACATCATTTATCATAAAACACTCTTTTATGCTAACACCTTCTTCTATGTGTACAGACCTCGAAGACCGTCAGAGTCTGATTAAGACAAATGAAGAGGAGATGAGCAACGGCTAGAAATCCAACGGATCTCTTCAACGGATCCATTCAATATGCTCATATAAAAGAAGAAGCTTAGCTGAAGAAAAGGAGAGCCTTTTCATGAATATCTTTGAAGGAGTGTACAACTGTGAGAAGAACCTCAATGACACATACACTCAAAGAAAGAGAGAAAGAGCCTGAGGCCAACAGAAGCACTCAAGCTTTCAAGCATCTCAAGCGTTCAAGCATTCAAGCACTACTGCTTTCTTTTCTCTCTTCTGTTTCTCTCCGAGCTCGTTGTATATCTGGGGAGAGTCTGGGACTGTGAGCCTTTACACAAGTGTTTATCTTGTAAAGCCTCTCAGTCTGATTTTTCTAAGAAAGATCTGTGTCCGGCTATAGGAATGTATACAGTAGACAACCTAGCTAGGGGTTAGTGTCTAGCAGAACCACACTGGGGTTTGTACCAGGAGGTTGGCTTCTTTACCTGTAAGAGAAGTGGGTTGCCTTCTTGCTCGGGAAAGAGAAGAAGACCAGTTGGGGTGCTGGGTGTTGTAGTGTCCTTAAGGGGGACTGTACCCTTGGTTAGTGAAATCTCAAGAGGTTGCTTGGGGACTGGACGTAGGACTTCCATGTGGGAAGGGCCGAACCAGGATAAATTCCTTGTGTCATTTGTGTGATTATTTATTTGCTTCTACACTACTACTCTTTATCACACTAAACTAACCAAACCTTCAAGTGTTAATTTCTGTGTTTAAGTTTATATTTCAAATTTCAGAAAAACCTATTCACCCCCCCTCTAGGTTAGCTTGCTTCCGTACCATAAGGGCCAACAGTTACTACTCTGGTAGATGAAGTATCTGACGAAGTGTTCGTCCAAGTCAAGAAAGAGTGTATATAGAAACTAGTGCTCGACGTTCTAGAAGAGTTCTAGAATAGTGGAGCGTCGATATCGGTCTTCCCAAAACATCGCGAGTAACGATAGACATGTATAGGGTAATTTAATTACAACCTCTGATACCACAAAACTGTCACGCCCCGATGCGGAATATCGGAACGCGAGGCAGTTGCAAGAAAAGGGTATAGAGCGAATACTAGACATCAAACCATTGCACAATGAATAATACTAAAGTGATTCATTTCATTAACAACTTTCCGATGTCTAGTTACAACCACTAATATCAGAGCCAATCTATGGGGCCCGATTATATTGGAATAAAGTAAAAGACTTAACTTCAAACCTAACTACTACAACACTAAACAAAGCAATAGGACGCTAGGGTACTCATGACATCACTCCAGGTCATTCCCATCCTCTTGAGTGTATAGTTCATCCTCGGTCTCACCTAAGAACACAACGACAAATAACGCAGGGTAAGCGAACATCGCCCAGAAGGTCTTAAATCTTGGGCTCAAGCAGGCTTTAAGTAATTAATGCATTTAAAGGCAGAGTAGCTAATGATAGAACGGAAGAGAGTGTCAAGTAAAAATATAGCAAGACAATACGTGAACGAATTAGCAAGACTTTCCAAATACAGACTTTCCAAGAGTAGCACAAGTATCGGGAATAGCACAATAATAGCAAGATAGCATAATGTCAAGTATAGCAAGATGGCCATAGTACAGATAGCACAACGAGTATAGCATAGCACAATGAGTATAGCATAGCACTTTGTTGTCAATGGACAACAAGAGAACATAGCACTTTTGATTGTCATTTAGATAGTCACGATAGATAGCACTTGAGTGTAATGCCAAACACTCTAATCATTTAACTCCCATGGGCACTAGCACTTTCGGGCGCACATCCCAGGACCAGATCGGGCCCTTTATATATTGCCAGGCATTAGTTATATTGTTTATCTTTAGACAATTAGTCAATGGCCAATATAGAGTACCAAGAAGTAGATGAGAGCACTAGATGAATAGACGAGATAGTAGAGTGAACGTGAGTAGACGAGAGAGTAGAGTATAGACGAGAGCTAGTGGACATTGCACGTAACGCGTCGAGTAAACTGGCGATAGTAACAGTTGCACAACACGCGCACTTGGTGTTGGCAGTCAGGTGGAACTCACGACCCTTCCGCTGGCCATGGTAAGCACAAGTCCAGAGGTCCGGCGTGATTCAAGACGATAGTGAACTTCTAATAGCCATTTGGACCATATAGATCCCTAAAGGGTATCATAGGTGTTAGGGTACAACCGGCTCGTCAACCATGTGGGAATCCATGGACAGAGGAGACTTACGGAGGCCTTGAACAAAGACTTACTAGCCCGGCAGATGGAGTATCCGACGGAGAGTTCGTCCAAGTCAAGAAGGAGTGTATATAGAAACAAGTGCTCGACGTTCTAGAGGAGTTCTAGAACAGTGGAGCGTCGATATCGGTCTTCCCAAAACATCGCGAGAAACGATAGACAAGTATAGGGTAATTTAATTACATAAATTACTAGATGTATTTTGAAATAGTTTCATGCCAAATTATGCCATAATTGGATGGTTCAAAGTGTGTGTAAGTGACATAAAATTGTAGATAGAAAAGATCATGTGCATGTATTTTAATCATACATAAATGTTTAATTTCTAACAAGTGTTATTTTCTATATGTATGACTGTTAAGCAAGAGTACAACACTGTAGATAATCAAGCATGGCTGAGATAGGGGGTTTCTTGCAAAAAGAACCCAGATCGCGATGTACCCTGATGAGGGTCGCAACGAGGTCAACTAAGATCGCGACGGGTGCTAGTACGGGTCGCGACAGGCTTAGTCTGGTCGGGTAGCAGATCGCGACGACAGGCCCTGTCGCGATCAGATCGCGACAGGAGGCGCTGTCGCGACGACCCTTGTGAACACGGCCTATCAGACTGTCACATTCACAGGGGCTGCGCCCGAGTCCGATAGGGAAATGACTTTACATTGGATTGTGGGCCAGAACTTACCCTATTTGTTATAGGGTGGTTCAGAAAATCACAACTAATTGTATAGTCAACGAAAAATCGTGAAACCAGTTGCAAAACGACCTAGACATGCATGGGTACTTACAATAAATAGGAATTGGAAAATAATCAGGGTTTGGACATGTTTTAAACATTGGTATTCATGATGAACATGAAACAGTACATAGTTGAGATCAACGATTAAATTCGCAAGATAGGATGAATCAAATTTAGGGCTTTTAGGGGCAAAAGATGCCTAACATGCATCAGTTCCTACAGTAAAAATCTCGTGGCATGGGGTTGAGTATACAAGGAGATCAAGAATTTAGAAGAGGGTTCGTGGTCATGTAAGTTGCAGAACATGAAAAATCAAGAACAAAAGATATGCTCGATGGAAAATTATGAAACCAAAGGGCTTTTGTTCCTGATGGACAAGACATCCTACAGAAAATGTTTCATGGTTTATGCTTATGAGAATCCCTATCTTTGATCATTTTCCTCTTCTAGGGTTAAGACTTGAAGAACTCGGGGAAGAACTTGAGAGATCCTTCCTCTCCACGAATTCTCCTCCTCTTGGCCTCTCCTCCTGGTCCAGGAACCTCTTGGCACGAGCTAGGGCCGGTCATGAGGGTTTAAGAGAAGTATTTAAGCATCTCCCTATTCCCTTTCCTAGTTTAAGTCTAATTCCTATTAAATTCCAAATTTTCTATTTTCCTCTCCCCTTTTTAAGCAAGAGATCTCCTATTTGGGTTGGGAGAGAGAGGATTTCATGGCCAACCTATTAGGGTAGTTTAGGAATCCAATCCTAATTCAAACTAGCTATTTAATGCATTAAATATCTCTTTTCTATTTTAGTAATATTCTAGTTACGAATTTTGGGTATTTCTCTATTACATTTTTCTAATGGGTCCATTTAATAAAGCCCATTACATTTTTTCATATGATGGGTTTTTATTTAATTATCTTTTCTTTGATTTTCTAATTGCTTTTATTATTATTATTATTATTATTATTTTTGAAAAATCCAGGTTGCTACACTTCGATTCATAATTATGCATGTGCATATAATGGCCCAATCTGGTACTGGGAGGAGCACCCAAAATACTTCTAATCATGAGAGTATATGATCTATAGAGGTGTCTGGCAATCACATAATTGAATGCAAGATTGATCTGAGTAATCTCAATATTATTATTGAATGATTGATTGATTGATTGAATTTTTACAAGTAAAATGGCCAACTCTATTGTATATGTCTTCATTCTTGAATCTAATACGTCATTGTCCACTGGAATTCAACAGAATTCAACTTGCACTGTCCATTGTACATGTTGTAGATTATTGAATCTCTTCTATTTGATAAATGATCATACTTTCATCCATTCATTGTTAATCATTCTTTCTCACATGATAAATGCCATCGGATTGGTCATTGAATCATTCTCGTACATTGTGATACCTTGGAATTGTTCCATATTGTTACCATGATCGTCTTGTCATGAGTATTGAATGTTAGTACCTACCTGATAAATTTTTAACTACTTAAAGCATGCCCGCACCATGAGATGTAAAACCTACTAGGCGTTAGTGCGCTCACACCTGCTTTCCATAATATTTCAGGTGAAGATTATCAAGAGATAGAACATGATGGGACTGCGGAAGTGTGAAGAGCTTCTCAGATGTACCCGTCCATATAGCACGTGTAAGACCCTCGAATTTCCGTCGCATTATTTGTATTTGTGTGTGTGTATTTGTGCTTGTGTATGTATATACATATTTACGTACGTATTGATTAGTATAATTACGTGTGCATATGTTTATATTAGATATAAATAATGCATGTATTGAATGGTGATAGTATGGATACAATACCATATACATATTGCATGTATATATGCATGGTATGCATGGTTTTCTGCGTATCTTAGACTTCTGGCCGAAGGCCATCTTGGCGTCAACCCCTGGCCGTTGAGGTGGTGTCAGCGTCCAGACATGGACGCCAACACTAATCCTGGTGTCCAGTGATATGGACGCCAATCTCTCTGGCCTGCATGCGCAGCAGAGCTGCAAACTTCTAAAATAAGAAAGCCAGCCATTGGGGGGCTATCCCTAACGGCTCTGAGGGCTGTCAAGTCACCCTAAGCGTGGGAGAGAGGCCTCTCCTTAAGTCTAAACCCGGAGCTACCTTTCCCACCCCTCTCTTCACCCTTGCAAGAGGAGAAAAAGAGAGAAAGAAAACCCTAGAAGAAAACTGAGAAAAACCCCACTCTTTGCACCCAAGAATCTGACTCCCTGGAGCTAGATCCGGCCATCTTTCCCGACAAGAAGATAGCTGGAGTAAAGGAGAAGGCTTCCCCGACATCCCCTTGGTGTGAAGATCATCTAGGAGCCCGGAGGAAGGAGATCTAGGAGGCGTTTCTGCACTTTCTTGGGACTGCCCAAGGAGGGCTTCACCAACACCCTAGATCCTTTGGAGCAATTTTTTAAAAGGTGAGTGACCTAACCATAATGTCCCCGTATGTGTCTAGGTCGTTTCTACTATTTTTATGAATTTTCCCTCGAGTCCTAGACCCTCCCATTCACCTAAATTTGAGAGCTCGGGTCTGTGTTTCTGCACAGACCTGCATTGACGGCAAGGTCAATGGATGCTTAGATCATGCTTGGCGTCCATCGGCCATTCCGCTGACCCTGAGTCAGCGGCCAGAAACCGCCGCCAAGTTCCTCTGGACAGAACAGTGACCTGTTCTGCCCTTCCTATACAACTATTTTCGGTATGGTTTCCGTGATGAGGATATATGGTAACCCTATACACTATGTATATTGTCAAATGTGGTGTGTGGATGAATGTGATGTGTGATGGTGAATGTAGGAAATTTTATACCGTGAATGTGTAAGCATGAATTGTTGAAAATCTTGCCAATCCATGTTTCATGATTAGGATTAGTCTGAATACCTTATTTTTGTCAGAGCATGAAGATTAGTAGATCAGTATATGTATTCTCAATTTTGATAATTTGTCCATGCTTGCATGAGTTGCAAATAAATTCGGTTCGGTAAATAGAAAGACATGTAAGAATGATTTGTGGTGATCGATCTACAATTGTATGATTTAGGGTAAATTCTGTAATCTCAGATCATGTATATGCTAGTAATCTCTGTTTAAAACAGTAAGTGGCAAAATCGCATGATGTGTTAAACCCCATGTTAACTAAATTGTGAATGACATGCTAAATAGGTATTTTAATTACTGTAAATCCCATTTAGCTCAGAAAAATCTGAAAAATTGAGTGTATGATCTAGAACCCGAAAATAACATGTGGTTCAATTTTCAGGTCATTTGGACCAGTAAATAAGGAGTTATGTATTTTTTATGTGAAATGTAGAAATCTAGGTATGTTATCGTAATGTGATTAGATATTGCTTAAACCTAACTTGAATGGTGAAATTACTGTGTGTTAAGCTCCTGAAATCTGTAGTGCCATGTTAGGAAAAACAGAGATGTGCATGTGAGTGAGAAAGTAAATGAGATGAAAAGTGATATGTGTAAACCATGTGTAAAAATCGGTAAAATGTGTAAATGTGTAAATTGTGCCAAGTGTGACATTGCTTCCACAGAGGGCAGTGGAACTGTATCAGGGAAAAGTCCCCCTGAGAAAGTTCAATGTGTAAGTGACCCTAAGGGCATTAGGGGGAAATCTTGGAGGTGGACAAGTACCACTGGTTAGGGTGGAGACTTGTTCTCCCGGTCTGCGCAGTCCAAGAGTCGCCATTGGAATGCCTGGATGGCGTCTATGTGTAATGTGATGTGTATATATCCTTCTTTGGTGGTTTGGACTATGTGTCACGGCACCTAAAATGTGTAATGTGAAATGTGTAATGTGTATGTGTTCATGTGTAAATGTGTAAGTGAACAAATGTGAAATGTGCATGTGTAAAGTGCAACTATGTGAAAGAGGAAACTTGTGTAAGGAAAATGTGAAATTCTAAATGAGAGGTTATGATATTGAAACCCATTTGAGAAAAATCTGAAATCATGTGAAATCGGTAAATTCATGTTATTATCATCATGTTTATATGTGCAAAGATGCCTAGAATCCATGTTAGGGATAATTGGTGAACACGGGTACAAGATAGCATGATGGGTTGTTCACATGATATGTTTTACGCAATATTGTAGCTCTCATGTATAGGTTTACAACCATGAAACCATGTGAAATCGGCAACTTAAAGCATGTGAAAACGTCTATGTAGGTGTTTAAAACATGTAAGATCCATGCTAGTTATGCTTTTCCTTTCATATATGCACAATGTTCATGTTGGTAGCTCTCATGTCTTGGTTCTTTAAAGACAAAATTTCATGAGTAAATTGAATAGAGAGCATGTGATAGGTAAATTTTATTCTTAGAAATCTGAAAGCATGATCCATGTATAAACTTGTAAAACCTTCATGATAGGTTGAAACTTAAAATGACTAGCATGCCATGTGTTGAAAACTTTGAATGTGCATATAGAAACCGCTATGACTTATACGTGTGTGTTATGAGTAGTGTTGCTTGCTGAGTCTTTGGACTCACTCCTTGCTTCGGCGTACAGGTGTAGTTGGTGACGTGGCACCGTTGGAGGAGACAGTGGAGACGGACTCCGAGCGCGGAGATTAGCTAGTCTTTGGAGTTTCTTTGTGACTTGTGCATTTCATAGTATGTAATTTGAACACTGTGTTAGACTTATCATGAAAAAGATGTATAAGTATGGACATTATTTATTTAAATTTCAGGAATTTAAATTATGTGAACTTTAGCTCCTTGCTGTAAATTGCAAACTTCATGTATGTTAAATGTGGATGATGAATGAATGGATACAGTTGTCTTTTACTTCCGCTACTTTGTTGTATATTCGCGTGTATCTCAGTTGTATGTATCGTTTGGGTAAATGTCCCACTGTGAGGACTCTTGCTATACCGATGTGGGTTGGCATAACCGTACCGGTATAATGAGGGCCGTCACAGAGATTGGTATCAGAGCAACCGATTGAGATTGCACATGAATATACCTAAGTCATCATCCCCATTGCATGCTAAGTATGTCCACATGTGTAGAAAGAACTAATAAGAAGTGAAAGATAGATAAGAAAATGGTTAGAAAACATAGTAACCTAACTCTAATGGTGGCTGAAATTTATTACATTCATGGCTTCGAGAGGTAGGCGTGGTGGAGCGTCGGCCCGTGAGGACGAGCCGCGACGTGATGAGCAGGCGGAGCAACAGGCCCCGGCACCGCAAGGCCCTGTACTTCCCTCACCGCCGCCTGTGGACTACGGAGTATTCATGCAAGGTCTGGTGCAAGCCATGCAGACGTAGGCTCATACCCAGGCATCACTCCAGGCCCAGTTGGAGGCCCAGGTAGAATAATGAAACAACTAGTAGTTGCTATTTAAATTGCATGATATTGTATTTATTGTGTATTGTTATTATTTAATGTAGCAGGCTCAGGCACCAGCTCAGGACCATGGTGGACCATCCATCATGGAGCGATTCAAGAGGATGACCCCACCCTCTTTTAAGGGGGAGAGTGATCCATTAATGGCAGAAAGCTGGTTGAGGGAGACGGAGAAAATCTTCCGAGTCATCAGGTGCCCTAATGAGGATAAGGTGACATTAGCCACCTACATGCTACAGGTAGACTTTTAATTTTGTATGTTTGTGTGTTCTACTTAAGTTAGAATTGTTAGTTGGTACTTATGAAGGTGTATTGCAGGAGAGAGCGAATGTATGGTGGTCCTCCCTACTACGTACACGCTTTGAGGACGGAGCAGTAGACGTGACGTGGGACGCGTTCGTGAGACTCTTCCGAGCCAAGTTTGTCCCAGAGCATATCCAGGACAAAATGGAGCAGGAATTTCTCTCCCTAACGCAAGGCTCCATGACCGTGCTGGAATACGAGGCAAGGTTTTCTGAACTTTCTAAGTATGCACCGCATATCGTAGAGGATGAGCGCAGGAAGACCAAGAAGTTCGTGATGGGACTCAAGCCATCACTGCGGACGAGACTCGTGGCGTTCGACCACCGCACGCTGGACGAGGCCCTCAGTGCTGCCTGCAGGCAGGAGGGAGAAATGGAGCAATATCTGGAGGAGAAGAAGGCTTCGCAGAAGAGGCCGGCAGTGACATTCCAGCGGCAGGATAAGAAGAAAACGGTGTATCAGACACCGCAGAAACCAATGGCAGTCAGCAACTCTCAGGTACCTTCTGTACGTTCCCCTGGTGTGAAGAAAGAGTGTCCCCACTGCGGGAAGACACACGGTGGTTCCGAGTGTTGGTTGGTAGCGGGTAGATGCTTGAAGTGTGGGAGTAGCGACCACAAGATCAAAGATTGCCCAAGACTTCAGAAAGGAGCTCAGCGTGGAGCGCCAGCACCAGCAGTAGCGGCAGCCGCGCCAGCTACAGGAAGACCCGGAAGGCCTCGAGCCCCAGCTCGAGTGTTTGCTTTGGCACGCGAGGACGCCGAGCAGGCGGAGCATGTCACCGAAGGTACGGTTTTGCTTTTAGGTGTGCACGCTCGGGTTTTGTTTGATACGGGTGCTACTCACTCGTTCATTTCCGAGCGGTTCGCTAGGCAGTTAGCCCTAGAGTCAGGCGTAGAGTCTGAGGATTTAGAGGTCCCTTTGTCTGTGCACACCCCTGCGGGTACGGTATCGACTAGGAAGTGCATTTCGTCGTTACCTGTGTGCATTGAGGATAGAGTCCTAGATGGGTGTTTCTTCTTGCTAAAGATGAAGGACTATGATGCTATTCTTGGTCTGGATTGGCTAGAGGAGCACTATGCGTTAGTGGATTGTCGTCGGAAGAGGATTGTTTTCCGCATTCCCGGTGAGGACGAGTTCTCTCATCCCTTGTCAAAGAACTTAGCGGGAAAGTTAGTTATCTCTGCCATGAAGGCGATGCGCATGGTGAACAAGGGTTGTGACGCATTTCTTGCCAGCGTTATGCTAGTACCCGATGCTGGTTCGTCACTGACTCTTGCAGAGATCGATGTGGTGCAGGATTTTCCAGATGTCTTTCCCGATGACTTGTCTGGATTGCCACCGGATAGGGAGATAGAGTTCACTATAGAGTTGCTTCCAGGCACCTCTCCTATCTCAAAGGCCCCATATAGGATGGCACCTGCAGAATTAGCCGAGTTGAGGAAGCAATTGCAAGAATTGCTCGATAAGGGATTCATTCGCCCTAGTGTTTCCTCTTGGGGCGCGCCTGTATTATTCGTCAAGAAGAAAGACGGGTCACTTAGGTTCTGTATTGATTATAGGAAGCTGAACCAGGTGACTGTGAAGAACAGGTACCCCTTACCTCAGATTGATGATCTGTTTGACCAGTTGCAGGATGCATCAATCTTCTCTAAGATTGACTTGCGATCTGGTTATCATCACTTGAGGATTAGGAGTGAGGATGTGTTCAAGACGGCATTTAGATCCCGTTACGGACATTATGAGTTCTTGGTCCTTCCTTTCGGATTGACCAACGCCCCTGCAGCGTTCATGGATCTCATGAACCGGGTGTTTAGTCCGTATTTAGATAGCTTTGTCGTAGTGTTTATTGACATAGCAAGCTAAGCCCTAGATTCATTGGCCCATATGAGATTCTCAGACGTTTGGGCAGCGTGGCGTATGAGCTAGCTTTACCCCCAGCTTTGGCTGGCGTTCACCCTGTATTCCACGTATCTATGCTCAGGAAGTATGTCCGAGATCTGTCTCATGTGATTAGTCATGAGCCAGTGGAGATCCAGCCAGATCTTTCGTATGTCGAGCAACCAGTAGCCATTCTTGACCGGAAGGTTCAGCATCTCCGGAACAAGAGTATTGCATCGGTGAAAGTTCTATGGTGGAACTTCTCACGTGAGGAGGCTACGTGGGAGCTTGAGGATGCGATGAAGAAGAAATATCCCCTTTTGTTTGAGTAGTGTCGTTCTAACTTCGAGGACGAAGTTTCTTTAAGGGGGAGAGGGTGTAAGACCCTCGAGTTTCCGTCGCATTATTTGTATTTGTGTGTGTATATTTGTGCTTGTGTATGTATATACATATTTACGTACGTATTGATTAGTATAATTACGTGTGCATATGTTTATATTAGATATAAATAATGCATGTATTGAATGGTGATAGTATGGATACAATACCATATACATATTGCATGTATATATGCATGGTATGCATGGTTTTCTGCGTATCTTAGACTTCTGGCCGAAGGCCATCTTGGCGTCAACCCCTGGCCGTTGAGGTGGTGTCAGCGTCCAGACATGGACGCCAACACTAATCCTGGCGTCCAGCGATATGGACGCCCATCTCTCTGGCCTGCATGCGCAGCAGAGCTGCAAACTTCTGCAACAAGAAAGCCAGCCATTGGGGGGTTGTCCCCAACGGCTCTGAGGGCTGTCAAGTCACCCTAAGAGTGGGAGAGAGGCCTCTCCTTAAGTCTGAACCCGGAGCTACCTTTCCCACCCCTCTCTTCACCCTTGCAAGAGGAGAAAAGAGAGAAAGAAAACCCTAGAAGAAAACTGAGAAAAACCCCACTCTTTGCACCCAAGAATCTGACTCCCTGGAGCTAGATTCGGCCATCATCCCCGACAAGAAGATAGCTGGAGTAAAGGAGGAGGCTTCCCCGACATCCCCTTGGTGTGAAGATCATTCAGGAGCCCGGAGGAAGGAGATCTAGGAGGCGTTTCTGCACTTTCTTGGGACTGCCCAAGGAGGGCTTCACCAACACCCTAGATCCTTTGGAGCAATTTTTAAAAGGCAAGTGACCTAACCATAATGTCCCCGTATGTGTCTAGGTCGTTTCTATTATTTTTATGAATTTTCCCTCGAGTCCTAGACCCTCCCATTCACCCAAATTTGAGAGCTCGGGTCTGTGTTTCTGCGCAGACCTGCATTGACGGCAAGGTCAATGGACGTTTAGATCATGCTTGGCGTCCATCGGCCATGCCGCTGACCCTGAGTTAGCGGCCAGAAACCGCCGCCAAGTTCCTCTGGACAGAACAGTGACTTGTTCTTCCCTTCCTATACAACTATTTTCGGTATGGTTTCTGTGATGAGGATATATGGTAACCCTATACACTATGTATATTGTCAAATGTGGTGTGTGGATGAATGTGATGTGTGATGGTGAATGTAGGAAATTTTATACCGTGAATGTGTAAGCATGAATTGTTGAAAATCTTGCCAATCCATGTTTCATGATTAGGATTAGTCTGAATGCCTTAGTTTTGTCAGAGCATGAAGATTAGTAGATCAGTATATGTATTCTCAGTTTTGATAATTTGTCCATGCTTGCATGAGTTGCAAATAAATTCGGTTCGGTAAATAGAAAGACATGTAAGAATGATTTGTGGTGATCGATCTACAATTGTATGATTTAGGGTAAATTCTGTAATCTCAGATCATGTATATGCTAGTAATCTCTATTTAAAACAGTAAGTGTCAAAATCGCATGATGTGTTAAACCCCATGTTAACTAAATTGTGAATGACATGCTAAATAGGTGTTTTAATTACTGTAAATCCCATTTAGCTCAGAAAAATCTGAAAATTGAGTGTATGATCTAGAACCCGAAAATAGCATGTGGTTCAATTTTCAGGTCATTTGGACCAGTATATAAGAAGTTATGTATTTTTTTATGTGAAATGTAGAAATCTAGGTATGTTATCGTAATGTGATTAGATATTGCTTAAACCTAACTTGAATGGTGAAATTACTGTGTGTTAAGCTCCTGAAATCTGTAGTGCCATGTTAGGAAAAACAGAGATGTGCATGTGAGTGAGAAAGTAAATGAGATGAAAAGTGATATGTGTAAACCATGTGTAAAAATCGGTAAAATGTGTAAATGTGTAAATTGTGCCAAGTGTGACATTGCTTCCACAGAGGGCAGTGGAACTGTATCAGGGAAAAGTCCCTCTAAGAAAGTTCAATGTGTAAGTGACCCTAAGGGCATTAGGGGGAAATCCTGGAGGTGGACAAGTACCACTGGTTAGGGTGGAGACTTGTTCTCCCGGTCTGCGCAGTACAAGAGTCGCCATTGGAATGCCTAGATGGCGTCTATGTGTAATGTGATGTGTATATGTCCTTCTTTGGTGGTTTGGACTATGTGTCACGGCACCTAAAATGTGTAATGTGAAATGTGTAATGTGTATGTGTTCATGTGTAAATGTGTAAGTGAACAAATGTGAAATGTGCATGTGTAAAGTGCAACTATGTGTAAGAGGAAACTTGTTTAAGGAAAATGTGAAAATCTAAATGAGAGGTTATGATATTGAAACCCATGTGAGACAAATCTGAAATCATGTGAAATCGGTAAATTCATGTTATTATCATCATGTTTATATGTGCAAAGATGCCTAGAATCCATGTTAGGGATAATTGGTGAACACGGGTACAAGATAGCATGATGGGTTGTTCACATGATATGTTTTACGCAATATTGTAGCTCTCATGTATAGGTTTACATCCATGAAACCATGTGAAATCAGTAAATTAAAGCATGTGAAAACGTCTATGTAGGTGTTTAAAACATGTAAGATCCATGCTAGTTATGCTTTTCCTTTCATATATGCACAATGTTTATGTTGGTAGCTCTCATGTCTTGGTTCTTTAAAGACAAAATTTCATGAGTAAATTGAATAGAGAGCATGTGATAGGTAAATTTTATTCTTAGAAATCTGAAAGCATGATCCATGTATAAACTTGTAAAACCTTCATGATAGGTTGAAACTTAAAATGACTAGCATGCTATGTGTTGAAAACATTGAATGTGCATATAGAAACCGCTATGACTTATACATGTGTGTTATGAGTAGTGTTGCTTGCTGAGTCTTTGGACTCACTCCTTGCTTCGGCGTACAGGTGTAGTTGGTGACGTGGCACCATTGGAGGAGACAGTGGAGACGGACTCCGAGCGCGGAGATTAGCTAGTCTTTAGAGTTTCTTTGTAACTTGTGCATTTCATAGTATGTAATTTGAACACTGTGTTAGACTTATCATGAAAAGGATGTATAAGTATGGACATTATGTATTTAAATTTCAGCAATTTAAATTATGTGAACTTTAGTTCCTTGCTGTAAATTGCAAACTTCATGTATGTTAAATGTGGATGATGAATGAATGGAGACAATTGTCTTTTACTTCCGCTACTCTGTTGTATATTCGCGTGTATCTCAGCTGTATGTATCGTTTGGGTAAATGTCCCACTGTGAGGACTCTCGCTATACCGACGTGGGTTGGCATAACCGTACCGGTATAATGAGGGCCGTCACAGCACGTCAGCCAATATGTTTACGGTTAAAAGAGTCTATAATAGTTAGTTTTATTTTTCTTGAGTCATATGTACTTGAATGACAATATTAGGCGCTATGCTTGACTCTTATTATTAAAGGTTGTAAGTTAGATTTGATGGAAATGGAATAAAGGATTATTTGGCTAGCATATTTATTGTCTCAAACTTTTGTTATACTTAGTTGTCGTTCTGAATTACTCGACTGTTGATACTTGTACTTGTATCACTCACGCTCTCAATATTTAATCCCGCTGCTAAATTTTGGGGCGTGACAGTTGGTATCAGAGCCTAGGCTTTCCCTTGGTCCTAGGCAAATAGAAAATTATTAGGCTTAGCCAAGACCCAACTCCCCAGGTGTCAACTTGTTATAAATCAATTGTGGGATTGGGGTAGAAACATAGGCTAAGTTCACCTAATTAGGATTATGCTAAATTAAGGTAAATACCTAATAATCATGGTATTGTTGTCTTGAAGGATTTCAATGGCCGATGTACGTGAAAGAGACCTACAGAGAACAATCAACACATTGGCCTAGGCCCTATTGCAGGTAACCTAAGGACGGGATAATAACCATAGAGACATCCACCGCAACTTTCGCAGTATGAATCCACCAAGATTTGGTGGCAGCACTGACCCGAACGAAGCCTAGCACTGGCTCAAAGAGATGGAATGAGCATTCCTCGTTATGAGATGCGCGGACGAAGATAAGGTCACTCTAGCTACTTATCAGCTAGAGAGTGAAATTTGTGACAGAACATAAGGCCCAATTTTCCAAATTGGCTCGCTATGCCCCACACTTGGCCCAAACCGAGCGGTTGAAGGCCAAGAGATTTATGAGTTGTCTAAGGCCTCAGTACATTACACAAATGGGACCAATGGATATGCAAACCTATCCAGAGATGGTAAGAAATGCACTATTGTTGGAGGACTCTCTAGCTATTGCTGGAAACATCAAGAATAGCATGGTAAAGAGGGAACAGAGGATGGTATCTAAAAGGCCAAAAGCTGTGGTCAGAACAAAGAAGCCAATTGGCCAAGCTTGAAGCCAACCAGTGAAGAAGTTTAGGGATGGAGGTAAGCAAAAGGCCCCCATCAACAGGGAGTTATGTAAGCACTGTGACAAGGCGAGTCATAGGTCTGAGGATTGCTGGAAGGCACTGGGAAGATGTCTACACTGCCGAACCCAGAACCACAAGATTTTTGATTATCTGCAGATGATTAATCAGGCACGGAAACACACCTGGGTGGGCAGAAGCTCCAAGGTAGGGTGTAGTCTTTACAAGAACCAACTACAGCGGAGGAAGGCAGTGTGGTTGAAGGTACACTTACTATTCTATCCCGTTCTACATTCATTCAATTTGATACGGGAGCTACTCATTCCTTCATATCACAAACATTTGCTGATACTTTACATGTAAAACCTACTCTAATGAAATCTAGATTAGTCATGTCAACCCCTATTGGTCTTGGCACCAAACTTAAAAATCACTTTCCATCTAGTGAGGTGTTAATTGGTACCCAAAGCTTACCTGCTAATTAATATGCATGGACATGTATGTTTATGATGTGATACTAGGGGCAAACTAGTTATCTGGGCATGGGGCTAGTGTCAACTGCAAGAAAAGTAAGGTGACATTTAGTCCGCATCCAAAACTAAGTGTTCTTGGGAGATAGAAATCATAGGAGACTATCCCTTATGTCTGCTCTACAAGCCAAGAGAATGCTAAGGAAAGGTTGCATAGCCTTTCTGGCCGCGGTTGTCATCCAAATGGAAGGAATCAAGATTAAGAACATCCCTATTGTCAACGAATACACTGATGTGTTCCCCAAAGACTTGCCAGGTATTCCTCCTGAGTGAGAGGTCAACTTTACTATTGAGTTGATCCTTGGGGCAGCACCAGTATCTAGGGCACCCTATAGTATGTCCCCAGCAAAACTAAAGGAACTAAAAGAACAATTGATGGAACTGCTAGAGAAAGGGTTTATCTGACCAAGCACATCACCATGGGGTGCACCTATTCTCTTTGTCAAAAAGAAGGATGGGTCGATGAGATTATGCATAGACTACAGACAGCTGTACCAGCTAATGATAAAGAATAAATATCCCCTGCCAAGAATCGACGAATTATTTGAACAACTGTCTGGAGCGTAATATTTCTCTAGGATAGATCTCAGGTCCGGTTATCATCAGTTGAGGATCAAAAGAGAAGATATACACAAGACAACCTTTCAAAGTAGGTACAGGCATTACGAGTTTATTGTTATGCCTTTTGGACTAGAAAATGCTCCTGCAGTTTTCATGCACCTGATGAATAGTGTGTATCGACCGTACCACGATAAATTTATCTTGGTGTTTACTGATGATATATTGATTTACTCCAAGACAAAAGAAGAACATGAAGAACATTTAAGGATAGCATTACAAATCTTGATGGATAATAAATTGTACACCGAGCTGAGTAAGTGTGACTTTTGGCTTGAAAAGGTATTCTTGTTAGGCCATGTTGTAACCAAGGATGGTATCGTTGTAGACCAGTCAAAGGTAGATGTTGTACTAAAGTGGGAAAGACCAACAAATGCCACAGAGATCAGAAGTTTTCTGGGATTAGCAGGATGTTACAGAAGATTCATAAAGGACTTCTCTAAGATTGCAGTGCCATGAAACAAGCTGACTAGGAAAGAAAGCTCATATGTGTGGGCTGATAAGTGCGAGGAGAGCTTTAATAGCTTAAAGAAGTGTCTGACCTCTGTTCCTGTTCTCGCCCTACCCACTGAAGGAGGACGATTCAAATTATACTCAGACTCTTCTGGAACAGATTTTGGATGTGTCCTAATGCAACAAGGAAGGGTAATAGCATATGCCTCAAGATAATTAAGGACCCACAAAGAAAACTATCCAGTACATGACTTGGAATTGGCAGCCATAGTATTTTCTCAAAAAATATTGAGGCACTACATATATGGTGAACAATTTAAAGTCTACTCTGACCACAAGAGCCTGGAATATCTCTTCTTACAGAAGGAACTCAACATGAGGCAAAGAAGGTGGTTAGAGTATCTCAAAGACTTTGACTTTTCCATTCAATATCACCCCAGGAAAGCCAATGTGGTGGCAGACACACTAAGTAGACAGTCAGGAGCTTTGCCAGCTAGCTGGCATGATGCTGGGTGAGTGAAAGTTGCTATAACAATTTGCCAGGATAAATTTAGATATGGAAGAGAAGGAGGAACAAATGATGGTTACTAATATCAAGGTACAGTCCGACATACTCACCGAAATCAATGAGATGCAAGGAGCAGATCGCTTCTTAGTTGATATTAAGGAGAAGCTAGAGCAAAGATCGGATTTCTCTCTGACACATGATAGGAGAATGTTGTTCCAAGGTAGAACATGCGTACCTAATAATGAAGACCTTAAAAAAGAAGTTGCTATATGAAGCCCATCAGTCTAAGTATACCATTAATCCTGGATCAACAAAAATGTATCAAGACTTAAAGAGGTCTTATTGGTGGCCGAATATGAAAAGGGATGTGGCCGACTTTGTGGCACATTGTTTAGCATGTCAGAAGGTCAAGGTTGAGCATTTCAGACTCGCTGGTGGATTACTACCACTGGACATCCCAGAATGGAAGTGGGATAGTGTTGGTATGGATTTCATCATGCGATTGCCCAAGACTAGGGGAGGTTTAGATGCAGTATGGGTGATAGTAGATAGATTGACTAAGTCAGCCCATTTCCTTCCAATCAAGAGCAAGTGGACAGTAGATGTGTTGGCTGCACTCTATGTCAAAAAAGTGGTTAGATTGCATGGGGTTTCGTCTACCATAATATCCGATCGGGATCCTAGATTCACCTCACACTTCTGGAAAGGGTTACAAGTAGTACTGGGTACCAAGTTAAACTTTAGCACTGCCTTCCATCCACATATAGATGGACAAACTGAAAGTACAAATCAGATAGTGGAAGACATGCTCCGGGCTTGTGTGATTGATTTTAGGGGACGGTGGAATGAGCAGTTATTTTTAATTGAGTTTGCATATAACAACAGCTACCAGGCAAGTATCAAGATGGCACCATTTGAGGCCTTATACTGCAGAAGTTGTAGATCATCCCTTTGTTGGGAGGAGGTTGGAGAAAATCAATGGGTTGGACCCGACTTAGTTGAAGCAACTGTCAGGAAGGTCCAGGTTATTTGAGAACATCTAAAGATAGCCTAGGCAAGGTAGAAAAATTATGCAGACAAAAGGAGGAGAGAGTTGGAATTTCAAGTTGGTGACCATGTTTTCCTGAAGGTCTCACCTTCGTGGGGAATTCAAACACATGGGATCAAGGGTAAGTTGAGTCCCAGATTTATCGGCCCTTTTGAAATTCTTGAAAGGGTTGGACAGGTAGCCTACAGACTAGTATTACCTCCACAACTAGCAAATGTACACAACGTCTTCCACATATCCATGCTGAGGAGGTATGTGTTTGATGCTGACTATGTGATCCAACATGAAGACATGGAGATTCTTAAGGACCTAACTTATGAGGAGAGATCGATCAAGATATTGGATCGGAAGCTGCAACAGCTGAGGAATCGTAGAATACCTATGGTCAAGATCCAGTGGAGTAAGGAAGGAGTCATGAACACTACCTGGGAATCGGAGGAAAGAATGAAGAAAAATCACCCGGAATTGTTCGCACGTAAGACATTGCCCTGTCATGCATATATTTGGGGACCAAATTTTCTTAAGTGGAGAGGGTTGTAACACCCCAAAATTTAATTGATTAAAAATTAAGGAGAATAGTAAATAAATAAAAATGTTCAAATAAAAATAAAATAAAATCATTACTTGACTCTCAAAAAGTGGAATCAACTATTTAACTTTTATTGGGCCAAACAACTCTTATTGGACCAAAGAATAAAATCAAAGGGGCATTACATCCCCAAAATTCGTAGGTTTAATTGGGCTTAAATTGGAAAGACCAATTAGGGTTAAGCATATGGTTAATGGACCCCTAAAACTAATCTAAATTCGTGCACAACCACTATGGGAGGTTTCCTATTAGCTATTCTACCTAGATTGGAAGGGGAATCATCAATACTTGGAAGGGGCCAAGCTAGAACCACAGCCCAACTTTCCTAGTTCCATTAAGACATGATTTAGCCCTAAATATATAAATAATCATCATGACACTCTTAGGGAAGGGTTACCATTGTGCTAGGGTCGTGAGGGGACGAGCTGGGGCACCAGGAGAGGAGGAGAACGACCACAAACTGAGCTTCTTCTCCAACGTTGCACTGCTTCGACCTGAAGAAAGACATGTCTTAGAACAAACCGAAGGTAGGTATTCTCGGGCTTAAACTAAACATAGCACATACCACATGAAAGAACATCGAGTCTAGTTTCATATGCACCTATTTTCCCCAATTTTGATTGAGCATGCTTCGAGTATTAAGCATTTTCCAAACATCACGCGTGATTAAGGCTTTTAGTGTTCATGACATGATTCATGCATCCCAAGACCTAATTGAGTAAACCCAAAAGTATAGCTCCCTTCTACTCATCATCCTCTACGACTTTCGTGTTTGTAGTTTTGTCCAAAGAGCCCTAGATCTTGTGATTTAGACCAAATATGCACGATCGTAGCATTTTCACTGGTTTTCGGGCAAGAAGCATGAATGCGACCACTCCAGATGTCGCGTTCATCACTACATGAATGTAAAGTACAACCCCGTCATGTTTACCTGAAAGGCGACTGAACCCCTGTCATGTTTATGTGTTTGACTTGACCACCTTGACATATGAAACTTTGTGCCTCATGGATATCAGTGTCTGTGTAGAACGTGACCGGACATGTGGTCGCGATTTGACTTTTTTTTCCGCCCTCGTTTTCCCCACACTTTTTATATTCGGATTTTGAAAACCCCTCTCGAACGCGACGTATCGAGACTCACGATTCTGGGTCGTCGCGACCCGTTGGCAGTCGTGTTATGAAGGTGACTGACCATACTGTCGCGTTTTAAATGTCATAGCGACATATCGGTCCATCGCGACATGAAGACGATGGACTGAGCAGTTGAGATTTAGTGTTTTTATAGGAACGAGTATTTCAAACTGTGTATGATCTTATGAAGTGCAATGTCTGAACTCGTCGCGATTCAGAGGCCAACCCGAGACTATTTTCCGTAGTTGTTCAGCTAACCATGTGTATGTCTCACTGTGTTGTCATATTGTCTAGTTGATTAATGGCTTAAAAGTCATCAACCCACATGAAAGCTATAAGAATATGAATCTCTATTCTAAGTGTTGTTAATGCTTGCTTGATTCCATCTACCATGTGAATGTTATATTCTCAGTTCATACTCTAGCTTGATAATAATTGAAAGTGTTAGATGTTAAAAGTGCAAAAATTATGTGATAGTCTTAAATTGCTTATACCATGTCATGCCTTCTTGTTAATGGCTTTCCGTTATGTTTTAAACCGATGGTTGTGAAATTGAGACACGCTCTACATGACACATTGAACTTATAGGCAGCCCTTTCTTGGGGGATTGGAAACTCTCTGTCTATCATTCCGTATTGGCAGACTACGGACCTTTCCACTAAGACCTCCGTAAATCTCCGTACTTCGTGGATTTCCTCATAGAGATTGAGTTGGTTGTACCATTGAAGTTCCAAGAAGATAGAAAGCACTTCCGTTCTCATCTACTTCTCGTGAGAGTGATTTTATTACATTGGAACCAAGCCATTAAGTATATTGATTGAACTAAGGAAATTAAGTCGTTATGTTGCCAAAATTTACTCTGGATCATGTTCAATTGCCTTGTCCGTTATAATCATTGACATGATCTTTAGTACACAACTGTTCATTGCTTGGAAGTCATATTGGCCATAAATGAAATGGAATTACCAGAAATTATTGGAACTTCGGTTCATAACTATGCCTGTGCATATAAGGGCCCAGTCTGGTCCTGGGAGGAGCACCCGAAAAACTTATAATCGCGAAAGTATATGATCGATTGAAGTGTCTGTCCATCACCTAATTGAATGCAAGATTGATCTGGGTAAACTCTACATTGTTATTGAATGATTGGTTGATTGATTGAATTGTTACAAGTGAAATGGCCAAATCTATTGTATACATCATCGTTCTTCAATCTAATACGTCATTGTCCACTGGAATTCAACTGAATTCAACTTGCACTGTCTATTGTACATACTGTACATTATTGAATGAATTGTCCATTGTACCGAGTTGATTGTACTTTCATCCATTCCATTGTTAATCATTTTTTCCCACATGATAAATGTCATCGGATTGTTCATTGAATTGTTCTTGTACATTGTGATACCTTGGAATTGTTCCATATTGTTACCATGATCGTCTTGTCATGAGTATTGCATGTTAGTACCTACCTGATAAATTGTTAACTATGTAAAGCATGCCCGCACCATGAGATGTAAATCTTACTAGGTGTTAATGCGCTCACACCTGCTTTCCATAATATTTGAGGTGAAGATTATGAAGAGATAGAACATGAAGGACTGGGGAAGAGTGAAAAGCTTCTCAGATGTAGCCATCCATATAGCACGTCAGCAAATTTGTTTACTGTTAAAAGAGTCTGTAATAGTTAGTTTTATTTTTATTGAGTCATATGCACTTGAATGACAATATTGGGCCCTATGTTTGGATCTGATTATTAAAGGTTGTAAGTTAGATTTGACGAAAATGGAATAACATATTATTTGGCTGACATATTTATTGTCTCAAACTTTTTTTATACTTAGTTGTCGCTCTGAATTACTCGACTGTTGATACTTGTACTTGTATCGCTCACACTCTCGATATTTAATTCCTCTGCTAAATTTCAAGGTGTGACAATTCTCACGTGTAAAACTAACTTAAAATCACATGAAATTTTATGATGACAAACTAAATAAGGAGATATAAATAATAGTAAAGAAATTATAGTCAGACAAACATATTTGGGTTAATAAAATCGTAAACTCCAACATAGGATGATAAAATGTAATAATGTCAAAAACTCGTTATCAGATGTAACTAACTGATGTGAAATAGATGTTTGAGGTCCATTTATGTTTATTGGACTCAATTGAAAGCCAAAAACAAAAAATGAAAATTTAAAATTCGAGTTAACTCAATAACCACTCATAAAGTGGGTTAATTAAACATAAAATCATGTTAAATGGGCCATAATATGAGTTTAAACCCTAGCCCAATTGGAAAGTATGAATTTACTGCCACTTTCCCTCTTAGTTGGAGTATGATTAGAATGAAATAGTCATAGCAAGGAGCCCTTATCATGGTATATGACTGGTACCCTCAAGATTAGAAAATTTATGCTTGTTTTTGCACAATCCTATTCTTATAAATACATCATAAACCCTCTATGGCTGCCCCCAATCTTCTCCCAACCTTCTCCCAACCTTGTTAGACGTGGGTGGACTGGTTAGGAGCAAGAAAAAGAGGTCTAGGGCAAGGATTTGTGCGTTCTTCATTTAAAAAAAAATGTGGTTCTTCAATTCATTCTCTTCGTAGGAGACACCCAAAAGGTTGGTAATTTTAGGTCAAACTCTAATTAAACTTGTTCACAGGTACCTCTCCATGTCCCAAGCATGTTAGACAAGTTTTCCCCAATTGATATTTTGCTTACATGTCGAATTAAAGTTTCAAAGTTTTAATTTTTGTGTTCATACGAGTTGCATCTTCTTGATATTGTATCTCTTAAACCCCTAATCCAAACATCATGAAACTTTGACTAAAGATTCTTCAACATGTTAGAAACAATTCTCCCCTATTTTCCCCAATTTTATGCATTTGTTTGATCGTATTAAGTGTTTTCTGAGCATGCTGTGAATTAAGGCTTCTTGAGTATAAAACTGATATTTACGTATTCCTAGGTCAAATTTATTCAAATAAAAATATAGGGACCTTCTACTTCCTGTGTAGAACAAATTTTATGTTAAGAGGTTTTCCAAAAACAGATTAGATCAATGTCTTTCGAAGCGAAGAAATGAATCGCGTTTTCATGAAAATTTGTTCTATGTTGGGCGCACAGCGTCCCCTTTTTTCTACATCCCTTCCTGGTACAATGTGCTGTAAGCCTTCCTAGAGTGACCCATTGTCTATCCTGTTTGCGTCAGCACACTGTGCCGCATTGTTTTACCCTCCAATAGTTTATTCTTTTTTTTGTCTTTTTGAATAGAAGTCCCTTACTTCTAATTATTATTCGACATAGGTTGACCCCAGTAGTGTTTTTAAACCTTGATTAAACCTAATTAAGCACTATTTAAGTGTGATTAAGCTTGATTAAGTACTATTTAAGCTTGTTTAACCCTAATTAAGTTAGAGTAAGCCTGATTAAGTACTATTTAAGTATGTTTAATCTTGATTAAGTTAGATAATATGTTTGATTAAGTACTATTTAAGCGTGATTAAGCTTGATTAAGTAGGATTAACTCTGATTAAGTCTTTTTAAGCCCTAATTTATTTTAATTAAGTTCAATTAAGCTTGATTAAGCGTAATTAAGTTCGATTAAGTTTTTTTAAGCATGATTTTCATACTTTCAGTAATATAAAATGTGTTTGACCCATTTATGAAGATGCTAAAAACTTGAAATCTTATTCAAATGCTCCTAATGATATGATCATGCTTTTGTTACCATGTGATTGATCTTTTTCATCATCTTCTATTCAGCTTGCCGTTAAAATGATAATTTGATATGAAATTAACTTGTGGTAAAAGCATGTTAAATTACATCTCTCTTGGGCATACTTAGTTTTTCTAAATGGTTACATTAGTTCAATTTGTGATGTAGCACGATTTTAGAAACCTTGTCATGTTTTAATACTTTCCGATTTTGACCATGCTTTGTTTTACTACTTTCCATTTTTATCAAGATTCACTGCCACATTTATTGCATGCGCGATTAGGAAAGTTTCCTAGCTACGACACTTATGCACATGCACAATAGGCAACACTTCTTAACGATTTGGAACCTCTTCTGTCCAATACTCCTTCTGGAGGACTAGTGACCTCATTGTTAAGACCTCTGTAAGTCTCCGTACTCTATAGATTCTCTCATAGAGACGGAGTTGGTTGTACTATGAAGTTCCTTGGAGATAGAGAGCACTATATTCCATGTACAATTTGATATGTTTCCTAAACCATGTCAAGACACTGAAGGTCTATGGAACTTAAAACTTGTCGTTATATTGCCCATTTGTCTCCTTAACAATCGTATTCGTGATATCTTGCTCTTGAAACTTGTTCTTGATATGATATTCTCGACCTACTAGTGAACACTATTCGTGACATGATCTTACTAATTTTCTTGAACATCTTGACGTAACACTCTCGAACTCTTGAAAGTACATTGTTGGCAACCATTGAACTATTATTGCTCATATTGTTCTGTCATGTCTAGCACTAAACGGGTCTTGCGACTCTACTGGACTAAAAGATACATATTGTTTCGAGCACAGAGAGTGTTCAAATGGTTTCAATCTAGTCTTAGGGGTAAAGAGCCACGCGAAAATACTTGTAGAGACTAATGACGATGTTGGCATTTTGCACCAATTTTGACTATTCTAATTTAGCTAGACATCTGATTGTTATTCTATGACATTATTAGTCTGTTATTCCAGACCCATTTGACTGTTATATCGCGGCACTATTAGTCTGCTAATTTAGACCTCTGTTCTGCTATTGTTAATCTGTGATCTGTTAATCATTGACTAAAACAAATTACATGTTCGCCTCGTGAAAGCACTTTCTGAATCCATGCTTGATATGACTAGTTCGTGTTCTTATATCGCTAGTTACGTGTTGAAATTCTAAATATACTTTGTTCTTATATCGTTATTACACGTTGAAATTTTGAATATTTTGAATATCAATTTTATTGTGCTTGTAATTTAGTTTGTTATACCTATGTTTGCCATAGTAAAACATTAAACACTTATATCATTGTCTACACATCGATATATAAAATCTACTAGGCGCGTGTGCTCGTACATACTTTCCTAACATTTTCAAGTAGCAAGGATGAGGAATAAAGCTTAATGATGGGATTGTGTGCTGAGCGTGAAGTACACCTTAGAGAGTCTTTATTTATTTTAGTAGTGAGAGATTGATCATCATTGTAATTTTTTTTTTATCATTCATTGGGAAATAGATAAGACTATTAAGTAGAGAGTTGTTCATATTTTGACACTGGATATTGTATTATTCATTTATGATGAATAGAGTTTTGATTATTGAATTATGGGTCCTATTAGTATTAGTCATTTATTTATGATTTCTGAATGTATGCTTGTTCGTCGCGTTCCTGATTAATTTCACTGTTAAAAATTAGGAGGGTGACATGTGGAATGTAGACTCAAGGATTGGATTGTAGTTGGTAATGAATATTGCTTACTTCTTAAACCTATGCCATCCAAGTACAAGTACGTAGCACTGGTGGTGCAGTCCTTGCAGAGGGCCACCAACTGGAAGAAGGGGATGATTTGGGGGTGTTCAGCTAGTTCCAGACCTCGATCCAGGTGACCATAGCTTCAGCAAGCTTGAGGAAGTAAGGATCGATGGGGCCCTGCTTCTCCTTGACGAGCTTGCTCAGCTCTAGGTAGTAGCACTGGACAGTGGTGCAGTCCTTGTAGAGGGCCACCAACTGGAAGAAGGGGATGATGTCTTCCTGCCAGTAGATGTCCTTGTACTTCTTAATTATGCAAGTTCACGAAGGGGTTGCGGGGCCTTGCTGTAGAAGATTTAGGGCAGCCCAATCTTCACTCCCAGAAACAGGTGGTGGCAGATCACCTACGTAAATCCAAGACATTGTGAGAGATTTAAAATTCTTCTCGTTGAAGGCAAGGTTCATGCTGCATCTCGGGAAGAGGGGGCATGCCTTAAGGGATGGTCAAAACCGCATCAACATGGCGAGGATTGTACTCCAAAGGTTTAACGAGCTGGGCGGGAAAGTCGTAGTCGGGGATGTCGAGACAAAGGCCGTGGGAGATGGCGGTGGGCACACCCTCCTGCATGTTGAATGGGGTAACCATGGACGAAGTCGGCACCTTCCCGGTAGGGGTCGAAGAACAACATGTTGAAGAAGTGCGGAGCTGACAGCGACAACAAGTTTTGGATGTGCTGCACCAGGGCATTGATGTACAGGTCCTTGCCGCTGGGGTCCTTGGGCACCTGCCGATTAGATTGTTAGAATTTTGTAGAATCAATATTGTTCGTTGACAACCAACACTTAGGAACTTTAGAATCAATTATAATGAACTTGTGATCCCACAAACAAGGTTCAAATAAGTGAGATCATCATTCGCAGGAAGATCACCATTTAAGTCATATTATTTAATAAAATTCAATTTTGTATCTTTCTTTCTTCCTAAAATTATTTTTCAGCGTTAATTAATTTATTAAGTTATTAACTTAGGTTTAAAATATCAAATGAATACTAATTGATCTATTTTTTGTTTGAAGTCAAAAATTACTTTTTTTTTTTTTTACTTGAGGGGTCAATATAATTTTACTTCTTACCATTTCAACTCCACTAAATTATCTTTACTCTTTTAAATTTATTAATTAAGTCCATTGATTATGTTTAGAAACTAATTGTTATCACCTAAGTTGCCATAATAATTAATATAATTTATTATTACCACTAATTTCTGCTCTATAAAATAAAGAATCTTGTTCCTAACTATTATTTATTACTTATTTTTGTTTAGCAGCTCGATTATTTCATGTTTATTCAATTATAATAATTACATTTGTATGTAATAAATTAATATTTATCACTTGTTATTGTCATTACCCCATATTTAATTGTAAAGACATGGATTCTTTTATTTAATTTATCAGATTTTAAAATTTTGAGACACTACAAATGATAGATTTTAGGAATATAGCATAAAAAGACCCTTTATTTTTTAAAGAGAGTACATTCTCCAATTAAAAATGGTACATCCACCTTTTCACCCCTCTTTAGTTTATAGGGAGCTTCACAATGAAATAAAGCAACTAAAAAAATGTAGATGCATACACACGCTACCCAGTTGTGGATATATGAAGGGTCATTTTCATCAGAGAACTTATATTTTATGTGAGGAAACATGACTTGCAGCAAGCATATCAATGTGAAAAAAGGATATGAAAAACACAAAACCAGGCCTGGTTTTGCTTCCATAATTGCCTTGTATGCTAAGAAGATAGTCTGCCCTCCAGAGGTTATAGATGATAATATTATAGAAAAAAGAAAATAGATGAAGTAAAAAAATACAGTAGAATTAGAATATAAAAATAAGATGAAATATTGGGGGATTAATGTTATGTGATAGCATAAACGTTGATGTGGCACTGGCAGCCCAAAGTGTTAGATAGAAATGTCAAAAAATGATGTTATTAAACAGTTTTTCTAAACGATAAATTTAAATTTGACCTTTGACATCAAAATGATGAACCTCTTTACATGCCCCAACCCGAATGCCAAGTTTGATTCTTTCATTCGTACGTTATTTGACAAGTAATCACCTCAAGAAGGATATCCATAAATAACAATGAGGAATAACACAACACCCATCATGCATCCTCATATCTTTGCTAATAGTACAAGAATTAATGCAAAGAGTTACAGTAGCAGTACTGAACCCATCTTAATTGCAGAGGTAAGATTCATGGTTGCAAATCTGAAATCTCTCACGGTATGCATGCAACACCCGTCTGTAGCCCCTCCCTCGCGCCTTGGCTTTAGCAAACATTGCAGAAGAACACCGAAGTATCCCAGCAATCCACAGGTCCTTAGTATCCGAACTTCGCTTGTTAGAAGTGACAGTATCACAGACGAATGCTGAATTGACCTGATCCGCGCCCCCATCTATAGTGATTCACATAGAAGTACTCTTCGCTCCAAAAGTCATAGCTGAGCAGCAACATGTACGCAATGGAGTATGGATGACCACCAGGGAGAAGAAGAATAGGAAGAAGTCCTACAGCTTCATTCATCAATGCCAGCGTCATGCTTCAGGGTGCCGTGGCTATGTACCGCCTCCTGCCCACCTTATTCGACGGTTGGCACGAAGCCACGCACCAAGGTCGACGACCTCAAGACGTAGAGGAACACGAACAGAACCAGTAGAGACATGAGAAAGTGCCAAGTACCTAGGCTAGGCCGGCCGTTACCACCATCATAGCAACAAGGACAGTAAAGAGCAAGAGGAGGTAGCCCAAGAGCAAGAAGGTGAAGTAGAGGCACGCAGCCGAGGACGACGGCGTCCACAGTGCGCTCACCTTGGAGGATGCCTCTGAGCCGCGCAATTGACGTCTCTTGGTTCGATCGACAGCGGCAGATCAACGACCCGAAGATGGTCGCCACTATCAAGAGTCACAACAGAAAATAGGAGAGGAGGGCGACGAAGAAGTCGCCTGCTTTGTACCCAAAGACCTAGAGAGACATGCCGCCGACAGGATAATAGTTATATTTGTCTATACCATCCTGTTTCAGGAAATTCGCGACAACAAAGGAAAGGGAGAACTAGTGATCCAAGAAAAATAGAAGGAAGGGGAAGAGCAACACGAGTGCAGCAGAGCCCGTGGCGTGGAGGTACAATGTTCACGGGAGGAAGAAGCCACCATGGTCATCTGAGTAGGGAAGATGGCCGCGGTGGGGCTCCTCCTCCTGTGATGGTTGTTACTTGCTTAGTGGTTCTTCAACATCCATTGCTCAAGCTTCTGTGAAACATTGTATTATTTCAGGACATGAAAACCCCTTCTATTTGAGTGAGAAGCTTACTGACTTTCGTCTGACAACGTGTAATGTCAGCGAACAATGTTGTTTCATGAGCCTGATGTTGTGGGAGTGATTATAGTGTCTTCTCAAATTCTTTTTTTTTGATAACGAGGAAATTCCGTCCCGTGTGGCTTTGTGGACTCAAGGATTGGTGTTCGTGAACTCTAAGGTCAGGACTTGGCAGCTCCTACTTTCCGTATACCCGTATTGCCTTTACCCCACTTGACCAGAAAAACCCCGGATTTACACACCTCGAGGATTGCATGTAAATCAGGTAAATCCCCCCCAGGAATCGAACTCGGGACCTCTTGCTTTTAAGCAAGAGTTCTAACCGATCGACCCAACCGGGGTCCTCTGTCTTCTCAAATTCTTGTAGTTTGACGCGTGACATGTGGAACCGTTTACAACATATGTTATGTTACTTTTTAAAATTCTCGGGGGACTGCATGTGTTACGCAAATAGAGCAAAAGGTAATGAAAGTAGGGAAAATTAAAGGAGAATAATTAATTCTCAAGTTTGAGATGCAACAATTGTTCTAGGTGTATTGTTTAGTTACAAAACTGTAATTAAAATGGGGAAAACTTAAGGACAATTAGACAGGGTTAGACAAGGATGAACTGGATAAAAAAATGAAAATGTCACTTCTTATAGAAAACTTAAGGATGATCGAACCCAGTTGGACAAGGATGAACCGGACCAAAAAAATCAAAATGTCACTTCTTATATATAGGTTATGGATTTCTCGATCAAGAGACGGCATTAAAGGAGCATCCTTCATCATCGATGTAAAAACTACGGCCTTTTTAGACTCTTGGCCCCGTGAACAAGATTTGATATTGACACTCCCTTCTCTCATGTCAGTAAATGCTTCAGGTTAAAGAGTCCTAGCACGAATTAAAAGCTTGGTTTTTCAAGTTTTTGGTCTCCGTAATATTCTACAATTAGCAACTTCGGCCATGAATTTAAGAAATTTAACTCTATTTTCAAATAGATCATCTTTATGAGATACAAGCCTTTTTGTTGATGAAAAATGTAACACCATTGGCTGAGACGCAAGACAAAACTCGGAATGACTCTGAGTTTGAATCTTGGCAGGCTCAGGGCTAAAAATTAAATTTGAAAAGCTTCTTTGTTAAAAGACTTTAAAATTTAAATTTGTTAGGGTCGTGGCTGAATAGTCAAATTGGGAGTGTTGGTAACCAATTATAAAAGACTATTGGGGCTACAAAGCTATATGCACCCTAAAAGGTTTTTATGACAAGAGAATTACTTATAGAAAAAGGAGTATGTGCACCAAAATCTGTCGTAAAAGGGCCGAGCCAGGACAAATGATAAGTTGCTTCTGCGATCAAAAGAAACTCTCATCTTTCTAACCTCTTTGTCGAACCTTATTTTATTTTCCATGGACGTGTTTGCTGGATAAGATGTATAATGGGCAAGGACTTGAGGTAACTATCCAATCAAATGATATTTTTGGCATGTTTTTTTATCTTTTTCTCTTTTCCAAAACATCGTGAGGTATTACTTCGCAAAATTATTCTTTTTTTTGTATTTTCTATTTTTTTAACAAGTTTTGGCAGCACCTCCAGTATTAGTCATTTACTGTTTCTAATAGCGACCATAACAAGATGTATAATGTGTAATCATTCCTACCTTAAATTTTTCATAGAATAAGTTCTTTTAAAACCATCATCTAAACGTACTTTATTTCTTTCTAATCCTTAATTGGATATACATGGAAAGGTCATTATATAAATATATTTTATACCCCTAATTTAGCAGTGAAATAAATTGAGAATGTGAACAAATATATAATATATCAAGCAATGTGTAAGTTAGAGCAACTAAAGATAATAATTGGATAATACAAACCCTTTATTTTATTGATAATCAAATAACTATGTCGATTACAATTACTAACTCAGAGTCATTACATAGGGCCCGTCGTGACACTATTTCATTGGAAAGAAGTTAAAAGCAACTAACTAAAGTACTCCACTATACTAAGACGCTATGACAACTCCACTAAGATAACGTTAGGTCACTCATCACCTACTTGCTATAACAGGTGGAATAAATAAATATAATTAATGTAAATGACAATAGTTATATATATAATCTATTATAGTACTGGAAAGCACAGAATTAAAGCTAACTAACTAGCAACAGTATGAGAACCGTAACACGGTCAGAAACTCCGTATGACCTGCACGTCGTGACCACCACACGGCTGTAAACACATACAGAGAGAATCCTGCCTAGACAAACGACACTAGCTATGGAAGTAACTACCACTAGTCAACTAGTTAGGAGCGCCCACTGACGTCTTACCCTCGACCAAAGTCCTGACCTCCACGTCTCGTCAGAGTGGACCAGGGAACACAAACTAATCACAACAGTAACCGCCGTAGCCTTGTTGGACTACGGTCCTCTGGCATTAGACTATCCAACACTCCACGTCGTCTTGCCAAGGATGCATGCTGCCATCGCCGCGGTTGAGGAAGCCACCTCCGAGGCCGCCGTTGCCTGTTGCTGTCGAGGACGCCGCCGCCTACTACCGCCTTTGCCGCCTGCTGTCACCGCTTGAAGCAACCCGCTACTTTAAAATAAAAGAAAACAATTAGAAGTTTGAATAAAAGAGGTAAATTATTAAAAGAAGGGTCCAATTGAGTGCTCAAACCAAGGAAAATAATGTTTAACATTCGTAATGACCAAATACCTATGGATGAAATGGGTCATTTAAGCTTAAACAAGGGTTAATTGGGCCATTAATCATGACCTAAGCCTAAGCCCAACATGAGAGCACGAATTTGCTCTATGTGACTTGCTAATTGGGGTTGGATTAAGATGGAAATAGCATAGAGGGAAGTTCTAGTCATGGTAGGACTGCTACCATGAGATTTGGGAACCCCAAACTCGGAATTAAGCAAACCTAGCTATATAAAACCATCATAAGACCCTCCAGAGCCGACTTTAGCACTTGAATCATGTCAAGTCTAGTGCTTGCGATTTAAGGCCTCTAAAACATGATGATTGAGGCAGTCAAAAATTTGAGGTGTTTTTAACCGCGTCCGGTCATCCTATCGCAAATTTTAAGTCGACCCTAACTCCAATATGTATCATTTTGCGCGTCATTTCAGTTTCCGGGTCGTATGTAAACCCCGTCCAACTAAGTGGACTCGATTTTGATGAATTTTTCGACCCACCTAACCCCTCAATTTTCATGTAAGTTTGAGTTTGGGGTCCCCTATGATATTTCATAAAGGCATCTGGTCAAGTGGTCGTGATTTAGATCAAGAATTAATTTCGTTCTCTTTTAACATGTTAACAGTCCTTAAAGAGCGACGACTGGTTTCGACATGATTTTACTATGTACCAAAGACTTCTTACTTTGACAAACTTTGATTTTCTAGTTATTGTATACCTCCTTATAGTATCCTTTATGTCTGTGTGCACCCAAGACCCTAAAAGCTATCAACCACATGTTAAAAGTGTTAATAAGGTGAATATGGTCCTAATGCTCTATATGAAAGTGATTGGTCATACTCTACCTTTGATTATGCCTCTATGTCCTTATGATCTGGCTTAATGTTAAATATGTCATGCTGTAAGTTGTGCCATTGTCACGTCCTAGTAAAATTCCATTTACTGAATATGAAAAATATTAAACACAAGAACTTACATAAATGCAAACAGCTAGTTTAGCGGAAGCTTATTACATTATACCCCTCATTATAGTCTGAATGAGGAGCAAACAAAATTAAACTGTATCCTTATTACATTTCCATTTATCTACAAAGAAAACAAAAGATGAAGACATTGCTTGATGTAGTGTGGTCCGCTCAACACACATAATCCCCTTAGGCTTCATCTCCACTTTGTCCACCTGAAAATGGTAAATTGAGTGAGCTAACTAGCCCAGTAGAATTCAATTCCTTGAAATAGAAAGGATTCACATGTATAATCTCAAGAATAAGAACATGTACATCACCAACATTGAGTGCTTAAGACAATGAATGAATGAGTCAATTCAGTAACACATGTAGAACAAGAATAGTATAGATCATGATCGATAACTCAAGATGATACTTAAGTTCCGTATCAGTCAAGTATTCACACACACACACACATGTATGAGATGATGACTAATTAAGCACGAACTAATGTATGCCACATCCAGTATCAGTCAAGTATTCACACACACACACACATGTATGAGATGATGACTAATCAAGCACGAGCTGATCATGATCGATAACAAGAACCTTGGAACTTTATAATTTCTCTGATTACAGAAGTTGATAACTTTATTAACATCAATTGACTTGGAACTTCTAAGAGATGATTCAAGGTAAAGATAGAAGAAACTTGAGTAGTTTTAGCAGGTGTTTAGGTGGTATAAACAACAAAGAATAGGTAGGCAAAAGATTTGATTAATTGGGTGTTGTTTCAGCAAAGATTGGAACAAGGTAAGTGCTGGAAACAAGGTCCTGACAGTGCCTATCGACAGCCAGGAAGGTACCTGTTGACAGCCATTGCTTTTCTAGAAGCAGAATGGTGGTTCTGGCAGCCATCTGTCGATAGCCATTGCTGCCTGTTGACAGATACTGCTGGACAGAACCTTTTAGTTGCTGGAAACATGGCCATGTCGACAGCTAGAAGCATGGCTGTCGACAGGTATGGTGTGAACTTCCAGAAAATGATCAAAACCATCTAAAAATTGTCCTACCAAGCTCTCCTATAATCCCTACCATGTTTAAGACTTTACACAAGCATGAACTTAACCTCAAGAATCAAACTAACATTACAAGGAAGTGAAAGAAAGAACATGGAACATGGTACATGTGAATGACCAAAAGAGAAGACAAACTCAAGGGAAAATTATTGGAAGAGCAATTCTCCTAAAACTCTCTTTCCTTCTTCCATCAATCATTTATCAAGGTACACTCACTTGAGACTTTCATGGTCTCTTAACAAATCAACTCTAAGAAGGAGTAAGAACTATCATAGTTCAATCTACACTACACAGTGAGATCAACATGACTTCAGATTTAAACAAGTTATGATGGAAGAGAAGGGATGTATTGCCTCCCAGGGCCAAACACTAATTTAAACACAATGAAAGGTTTAATTCTTATCATGGAATTATTTCCCGAATCTGAAAAATAGCGTACACATGGTGAAGGATCACTTCAAACTATTGAACTAGGTTGAGATGTAGGAAGAAGAGAAGAAGAATAGGAAGAGAATCCTACCTATCTTGAAGAAGATGAAGAAATAACCACAAGTAAGGGAGTGCAGTGGTTGAAGCTTGTTGTTGTAGTATCTATAACCCCCAAGATGGCTCCACAACCCCTACCTAGCAACAGCTCCAGCAAGAACTCCAGTAGTAGCTTGAGCAGGAACAGGGTACAAGAAGAACAATAGCTCCAGCTACCCCCAGCTGTAGAGCCTTGTACGCACAATAGCAACACAACAAGAGAAAGGGTTGGAAAGATGGGTTTGTAGTAGGATGGGGGGTATTTATAATCAGATGGCCTTTCCATGCACAATTGCACGTTGGTTGCCAATAATGTGTCATGGTAAAAACCATTTGGTTTTTACCTCAACACGTAGCACATGCAAGCTTTCCCTTGGTTACACGTAGGTAACATAGGTGTTACCCTCACCTTTAAGTGTGCTGGCTTCCCCTAAGCCTCACACGTAGGCACCCAGAAAATCCCAGAAGAATGGCCACCGTAATTGGCCCTAATTTCAACTGGTCCAATAAACATTATGTAAACCTATCCAAATGATATCTATTTGTCCTAAAATTTTAACCATAGACTAATATGATGGTGTTCCAAATTATGGTGATTTTTATTTAATTTTTAGATTTTATTTCACACTAGGTGAAAAATTACCCGAAAAATAGTTGCGTCAGCTTAACCTCAAAATCCGCACGTCAATAAATCCAGATATTTACATTTCTGATATCTCCACATTTTTCTAAAAATTATGGTGTTCTCAGATTTTTATTTTGTTACAGTTTTTCAGTGTTGCCCTGTGGGAGCGCGCACGTCCGAGTACAACACTGGGGTATTGTTTATTAATGCTAATCATTCCCAAATATCAATTATTTCACTTTAATGATAATAATAATGTGTAATAACCACATTATTCATATTTTTCTAACAATTAAAATTTTCGGGGCGTTACACCCATAAACCTGCTTGAAGAGAACATGCTATATTTAGATATGGACCTACTCTGTTTAATGCTTTCCTTTAACAATTCTTGCTATTTGTGACTTTCCTTATTTGTACACTTTTCGACGTTTCTAGAATTGATCATTAATTGTATGCATTGTTAGGAAAGTTCTAAGTCACGACACTTACACGCTTGCATCACCAGGCAAACCCTTCTTGGGGGATTGGAAACTCTCTATCGGTCATTCCATATCGGCATATTAGCGACCTTTCCTCTAAGATCTCTGTATGTCTCTATACACTATGGATTCCCTCATAGAGACCAAGTTGGTTGTACGATGAAGTTCCCTGGAGATAGAGAGCACTTGTTTCATGTCAGATCTGTCATTTAGATATACTCTTGTCAAGATAATAAAGTTTATGAAACTTAAGATACGTCGTTATGCTATATGATTGATCTCTCGAGCTATTGTCATATCTTGAACTCTGTGAATGATCATGCCCTTATTACTGTGAGCTTGTTCTTGGAAATCTGTGGCCATAATATGTATGTGTTTGAACGGCACAATGTGAGACTTCGGTCCATGTGACTAATGCCTGTGCAAATAAGGGGCCCTGTCTGGTCCTGGGGAGGAGTGCCCCAACGTACTTTGTAACCGCGGGAGTATGGACATGTGGTGTGTGGCATGACACCAGTATGTATGCAATATTTTAATGTGCCTTTATGTGATATGATAAGTTTGTTCCAAGTGAATATGTAATATTTGTGTGAACATGGCCAATTCTTATTATGTGATACGACCTCATTCTTGAATTCCTTGTCCAAAGCATATGAAAGTCAGTACATGATTCACTATGATATTCGTTGATTATTCTACTATAGCCATTTACTTGTTAGTAAGGTCATGCTTGTCTAGTCACCATGTTATTGTAGAGATTCTACTTATTGAAAATGCTAATCATGTATATTAGTGCCCGCACATTGAGATGTAAATCCTATTGGGCGTTAGTGCGCTCACACCTACTTTCCCAAACATTTTCAAGTAGTAGCGATGAACATGAGGATACTGATGGGGAAGGGCGTGAGTGAAGAGCATCCTTACTGGCATGAGGCCATGGAACCATAGTGTAGATTTCTAAAGTAGTGTCTATAATAATAGTACATTCCTTTTGAGTTATCTTGTAATTTGAATAATGGGCCCTATGGTTGGCACTGATGTTTATGGATGTAGTATAATATTGTTATTTGAATTTCAATGAAATTACTTCTTATTAATGTCACATCCAATATATATTGCTCTATTTATGATCCGATTACAATTGCGCGTTCTGAGATTCTGTGTCGGGGTGTGACAGTTTTATTAGTATCAGAGTTTTAATTCTTCAAGGTCCTAGGAGAATAGGAAAGTAGAATGAAGCTGGTCTACACCATATGCGTCAAAATTACCATACCTAATTAATGTGAGCTTGGGTAGAGCCATGGGAAAAAGAGTCACATGTGTTATACTTAGATTCCTAACTAGTATTATCATCTTGATGGTACTTAATACTTCAATGGTTGTGGAGCATGCCCAAGCGAAAAACATGCAACAAACATTATAGAACCTGACCTAGGCAATACTGCAAGCCACCCATGGTGGTGGAAACCGCGGAGCTGGTGATCTCCACCAAAATTTTCGTAATATGAATCCACCAAGGTTCGAAGGTAGTACTGACCCGGATGTTGCTGAAAATTGGGTCAAGGAAATTGAAAGGGTATTCAGGGTCATGCAATGCAATGACCAAGATAAGGTACTACTAGTAACTTTCCAAATGGAAAAAGGATGCCAGGGTGTCACGCCCCGACGCGGAATATCGGAGCGCGAAGGCAGTTGCAAGAAAATGGTATAGAGCGAATACTATACATCAAACCATTGCACATTGAATAATACTAAAGCAAATCTTTCTCATTAATAATTTTCCAAATGTCTAGTTACAACCACTAATATCAGAGCCATTCTATAGGGCCCAATTACATTGCAATAAAAGGAAATATGTAACGTTCCGACCGTTCGGATCGTCCTTGTGTGGTTGTGGAGGCCAGTGTGTGGCTGATGACGTGTGAGTGATAGGTGCTTTTTGTGAATTGGGAGATTTTGCCCAAAAGCATTCTCTGTTTCTCAGTCTTTATCACGACAGTGAAGGGCGTCGCGTTATGATCGCGACAACCCGTAGTGCCGTGTTCATGGCACCGCCGGTTTAAGTGAGCGTGTGCATGTTTGCCGTGTGTCACCGGCTGGGTGCTCGGATGACGTCAGCAGGCTTAACGCGACAGTTGAAAGCGTCGCGTTCAGGTCGCGGTTGTGAAGAGCGTCGCGTTCTTACCTACGATATGTTTTTAAGTAACCCTAGCAGAATAGAGCTGATGAAAGCTCTGCTCGGCCAGGGAGAATTGCTGTGGGGATTTCTTAGCGATTTGGCTTGTTAAAGCTCGGTTTGACGAGTTCCCACCGCGAGGACGATACGTGGAGCGGAGGGAACCTCGTGCGGGCTTTGTTCTTCACATTCTTCGCGAAGGTAGGGAGATTTCCTATCGTTTGATCCGTGGTTTGATCGTGTGGTGTGGATAATGCGTTTACTGCTTTCCAAACAGTATATGGCATGTGTAGGGATACATTAAAGCATGAAAATGGACTGAAATCACAAGTTTTAATGAGTTTGGGGTGATCTGGATGATGGATTCCGGAGCAGGGTTCGCACCTGCTATCGCGGTTGCTTTGAGAGCCGCGACCAGGTCGCGACACGTCGAGCTGTCGCGTTCTGAAGGCGGTCTATCGTGCCATCGCGATAGCAGTCGAATGTTGTCATTCGAGCATAAATATAAGTGTGTGATTATCTGTTCAGCGTGAGTTATGTTATGTGATGATAGTAGGAGGTGCATTGGCACTCTCTCTATGCTCGGGGAGCATGTGGTGTGTGGTTTTTCTGGTGTTAATGTGGTTTACGTGGAGGTTTCACGTGACATGTGCGTTGTGCATGTGGTTTCTGTGTACGTGGTGTGTAGTTTGACGCCTTCCGTGGATACCTCTTCAGTTGGGAGCCCTAGGTTTTGTGTGAGCCAGGCACGTGAGTGCTCGGGGCTTGTCCCGGTACTGGGTACCGATGAGGTCTTGTCGTCTTCCTAGA
This sequence comes from Colocasia esculenta, assembly GCA_014218235.1. Classification (NCBI taxonomy): domain Eukaryota; kingdom Viridiplantae; phylum Streptophyta; class Magnoliopsida; order Alismatales; family Araceae; genus Colocasia; species Colocasia esculenta. The sequence goes on from CM024757.1 coordinate 148,838,846, forward strand.
CACCCTCACACTTGTGTTGAGTAGTACGTCCGGCTGAGGGAAGGACGGCAGTGGGACAGCGACTAGAGAGAGTTTGTTGTGTTGTCGCTTGTAGCGCGCTCGTAGTTGGGGAAGACGGACACCAGCAGACGTACTGGACCCCAGCTAGTCCTATTTTCCAGTGTCTCACTTTAGGGAGCTCGGGCCAGAGTCCCTAAAGGTGCCAGACATGGGCCTGCGAGGTGTGTGACTTGCAGGTTGTGGTGGTTTAGTTGGACTCCACAGTTCTTGTACTTGTTTAGTGGAGCGGCAGCTGGACCTTTCGTCCGTGGCTGCGAGACTGAGAGGTGGTCCTGTGTGGCTAGTCCGGGTCAGTAACTGGTGTCGCGAACCAGTTGACGTGACTCGAGTGTGGCATTTCTCTACAGTAGCTCGTACACTTGTTTGGTGTTACCGTTTATTTATTTACGTTGATTCTTGTTAAGAGGCATATGGTAAGTTGTACTTACAGCTTTATATCCTGCTAGATAATTCTGTAAGTTGCTAGTATAGTATTTCCTGCTTTACTACTTTGTTGATTTGCTCGATTTCTAGGGAGTTTCCCTACTGAGCCAGTGACACGTGAGGCTCACCCCTACCTCCTACCAGGTGAGGGAGATCGGGAGATTTCGCACCCGTCGTCCAGTGGAGGGTCGGCACCACCAGCAGTGTAATTATATTTTCTTGCTGTTTACCTCGAGGTATGCCCCAGGTTCTGTTATAGTTTGATTACAGTTGGGCTATGGCTGTGAATATTTCATGTAAATATTTGTGAGATTGTCAGATCTTATGAATAATTAAGTTGGTTCCTTTATGTTTTCACAGACATATGGTTTGATATCCCTTGCGAGGCTTTGGCCCGTTCGCGGGAGGCGGACTCATGATAGGCTCGTTGTTGGGTTAACGGGTCTGTTCAGTGAGGACCGTCACAAAATAACTAACTACAACTCTAACATAACGACTCGAGGGAACTCCTGGCTTCACTCTTGGTCATTCCCTTCCTCGTGAGTGTATGTATCATCCTCGGTCTCACCTGAGAACACGACATCAAATAACGTAGGGTGAGCGATAACGCCCAGTAGGATTTAAATCTCAGGCTCAAGCAGGCTTAAAATAATTAACGCATTTAAATGGCAGAGTATCTAAAGATAATAGGTACAAGAGAGTCAAAATATAGCAAGAGATAGCACAACAGGTAACAAGATAGCACAATAGCACGAGATCGAGTATAGTTTCCAAAAATAGCACAAGCATCGAGTATAGCACGAATAACAGGATGGCCATAGCACAACTAGCACAAGTATGGTAATAGCACGATGAGTATAGCACTTGTTTGTCATTCTAGACATCGAGAGAGTATAGCACGTTTTGTGTTTTGATTGTCATATAGATAGTCGAGATAGATAGCACTTGAGTGTAATGTCAAAACACTCTGATCATTTAACTCCCATGGGCACTAGCACTTTCGGGCGCACATCCCAGGACCAGATCGGGCCCTTTATATATTGCCAGGCATTGGTTATATTGTTTATCTTTAGACAATCAGTCAATGGCCAATATAGAGTACCAAGAAGTAGATGAGAGCACTAGATGAATAGACGAGATAGTAGAGTATAGATGAGAGCTAGTGGTCATTGCATGTAATGCGATGAGTAAACAGAGATAGTAACAGTTGCACAACACGAGCACTCGGTGTTGGCAGTCAGGTGGAACTCACGAACCTACCACTCGCCATGTTAAGCACAGGTCCAGATGTCCGGCGTGATTCAAGGTAAGAGCGAACTTCTAATAGCCGTTCGGACCATATCGATCCCTAAAGGTGTAATGGGTGTTAGGGTACAACCGGCTCGTCGACCATGTGGGAATCCATGATCAGAGGAGACTTACAGAGGCCTTGTGCAAGGGTTCACTAGTCCGGAGAAAGGAATATCCGATGGAGAGTTCACCACAAGCCAAGTAAAGTGTGTATATAAAACAGGTGCTCGACGTTCTAGAGGAATTCTAGAACAGTGGAGCGTCGATATCGGTATATAAACAACGCAAGAAACGAATACAAGTCCTTTAAAATAGGGAAATTTATATACTTTATTGCAATAAATTGCCAGATACATTATGAGATATTTTGTGCCAGATTGCAGCCATATATGGATGGTTCATGTGTGTGCATGTGTAAGAGAAATCATAGATAGAAATAAGTCGTGAATATGTATTTTTAAATCATTCAATGTAGCTCCATTTTTAAAACAAGTTTTTATGGGTTTTTATAAAAAACCTGTGAAGGCGATATAGGGTTGTAAGGATCGCGACAGGTACTAGGCAGAACACGACAGGATCATGTAAGGGTCGCGACATGGCTTGCAGACCAGGTACTGAGAACGCGACAGCTTACCTGTCGCCTTCTTGGTCGCGACGGGTAGGCTGTCGCAATCAGACCCCAGAAGGCGACATATCGGGCAGTCGCGATTGGGTGGTCTGCGCTTGACTGTGACAGGAGTCAGACCAGACATTGGATTGCGGACCAGAACATTCAAATTTTGATATAGGGTTGTTTAGAAAATCATAACTAATTATATACATGATGAAAAATCACGAAATCAGTGGCAAATGGAACTAGACATGAGAGAGTACTTCCAGTAAATAGAAATTCGAGAGAGAGCATGGTTTGAATATGGTTTGAGAACGAACAAGAACGAGTAACACAGAACATGATATAGAGAGCAAGATTGATTTAATTCGAGCAACATGCTTGATAAAAATTAGGGCTTTTAGGGGCGAAAGTTCCCTAATGATCATTAGTATCTCCCATAAAAATTTCAAGGCATGGGATTTAGTAATCATGGAGAACAAGAATTATGAAGAGGGTTCGGGGTCAAGAGAGTTGCAGAACTTCAAAATTCAAGAAGAAAATATTGGCTCGATGGAAAATTATGAAGCTTGAGGGTTTCGTTCCTGATAGACAAGACATCCTACAGAAAAAGTTTCATGGTTTATGCTAGTGAGAATGCCTACCTTTGACTCGATTTATCTTCTAGGGCTTAGAACTCCAAGAACGAGGAAGAAGCTCAAAGAACTCCTTTTTCCTACGAGATCCTCTCCTCCTTGACCTCTTCTCCACGTCCAACAACCTTTGGCAACGAGCTAGGGTCGGCCAAGAGGGTTTAAGAGGTGTATTTATATAAACACAAATTCCTATTCCTACTACTACTTTTCCTCTTAATTCCGAGATTTCCTAACTCCACCTTTCCCTTCTTGCTTTCCAATCTCTAATTGGGTTAGGATAGTATCTAAATTCGTGCTAGACTATATGGGGTAGGTTTATGAATCCAATTCCAACTCTAATTGCCACTTTTATTGGTTTAATAACCCCTTTCCAATTATGAGATAATTAAACTCCGAATTTAGGGTATTTTCTTATTATTCCCCCTTTGTAAACTCATATTTTTGACCCAATAAATTCTAGATGGTCTATTAAGCAAAGCCCATTACTCTTTTCCATTTAATGGGTTTTATTTAATGCTCTTTTCATTTAAGTATCCATTTAGCTAGGTTTTAATTCTTTATTTAAATTTTTATTTTTCTTAAAAATTCAAGTTGCTACATCCTCCCCCTCTTAAAAGAATTTGGTCCTCAAATTCATATAACCTTACAGGAGAGAATGACTTACCAAATAGATCAGGGTAGTTGCGTCTGATAATTCCTTCTGGTTCCCACGTGGCTTCTTCCACTCCGCGGTTATTCCATAAGACCTTCACCACGTGAGTGGGACGATTTCTGAGTTGTTGTACCTTCCGGTCCAATATCTTGATCGGCTTCTCTTCATACGTCATGTCCTTGTTTAACACCAGATCATTATGGCTAATGATATGTGTAGGATCGTACACATACTTTCTAAGCATGGAGACATGGAAGACATTGTGCACACTTGCCAAATTTGGTGGCAAGGCCAGTCTGTAAGCAACTTCACCAATCCTTTCAAGTACTTCGAAAGGACCAATGAATCTTGGACTAAGTTTTCCTTTCACTCTGAATCTTTGAATACCACGGGTAGGAGATACCTTTAATAGCACATGATCTCCTATTTGAAATTCCAGATCCCGTCTTCTCTTATCGGCATAGCTCTTCTGTCTAGACTGAGTAATCTTGAGTCGATCTCGTATCATCTGTATATCCCGGGTTGTACTTTGTACCATGTCAGGTCCTAACCATTGTTGTTCTCCCACTTCATTCCAGCACACAGGAGATCTACAATTCATGCCATAAAGTGCTTCAAATGGTGCCATCTTAATACTCGCCTGGTAACTGTTGTTATAGGCGAACTCAATCAAGGGTAAGTGTTCATTCCAATGACCTTTGAAATCTATAATGCAGGCTCTTAACATGTCTTCTACAATTTGATTTGTCCTCTCAGTTTGCTCATCAGTTTGCGGGTGAAAGGTAGTGCTAAAATTAAGCTTCGTACCAAGGGCAGTTTGCAGACCTTTCCAAAAATGAGAGGTGAACCTTGGATCTCGATCTGAGATGATAGATGACGGAATACCATGCAACCGCACGATCTCCTTGACATATAATGCAGCTAGCACCTCCACAGACCATGTACTCTTTATGGGTAAGAAGTGCGGAGATTTGGTCAACCGGTCAACAATGACCCATATGGCGTCAAGTCCACCACGAGTTCTAGGTAAACCCATGATGAAGTCCATGCCAATGCTTTCCCATTTCCACTCTGGAATATCTAGTGGTCTGAGTACACCGGCTGGGCGCATATGTTCCGCCTTCACATGTTGGCATGTGAGGCAATGAGCTACATGCTCGGCTACTTCCCTCTTCATATTCGGCCACCAAAATGTTCTTTTCATGTCATGATACATTTTGGTACCTCCTGGACGAATAGTGTACTTAGTTTGATGAGCTTCATCCATTAGTTTCCTTTTTAGGGCTTCGTTGTCTGGGACACAAGTTCTTCCTTGGAATACTAACCTTCCATCTTCAGTCATGGCAAAATCCGGTCTGTCCGCTAAGGTTTCCTTGACACGAACAAAGAATGGATCGTTGTCCTGTTGCATCTTGATTTCCTCTAGCAGATCGGATTGGATCTTGAGATTGGCAATCAAAACATGATCATCCCTATGTTCAATATTTAAGTCTAGCCTCGCGAATTGTTCAAGTAATTGCATCTCGCCAAGGACTAGACTTGAGATAGATGCCATTGGCTTTCTACTAAGAGTATCAGCCACGGCGTTTCCCTTACTGGATGGTATTGGATGTTGAAATTGAAGTCCTTTAGATATTCTAACCATCTTCTCTGCCTCATGTTGAGTTCTTTATGGGAGAATAGGTACTTTAGACTTTTATGATCTGAGTAGATAGTGAATTGCTCACCATAGAGATAGTGCCTCCAGATTTTCAGGGCGAAGACCACAGCAGCCAGCTCGAGATCATGTACAGGGTAGTTGACTTCATGTGTCTTCAGTTGTCTTGAAGAATAGGCGATGACCTTCTCCTTTTGCATGAGTACACATCCTAGCCCGATTCCTGAGGCATCGGAGTAGACAGAGAAACCTTCTCCCTCTATTGGCAGAGCGAGAATAGGTGCTGAGGTAAGACAGTCTTTGAGAGTTTGGAAACTCTTCTCACACTCTTTACTCCAGGAGTATGGATTCTCCTATCGTGTCAGACGCGTGAGAGGAACAGCGATCCTTGAGAAGTCCTTGATGAACCGCCTGTAGTATCCAGCCAGTCCTAGGAAGCTTCTTATCTCAGTGACGTTTGTTGGTCTCTCCAAGTTGAGTACAGCTTCGACTTTGGAGGGATCAACAGAGATGCCATCTTTCGAGATGACATGGCCCAAGAAAGACACTTCCTCGAGCCAGAACTCGCACTTGCTTAATTTTGCATATAGTTTGTTGTCTCGTAAGACTTGCAGTGCGGTCCTCAAGTGTTCTTCATGATCTTCCTTGGTCTTTGAATATATGAGGATATCGTCGATGAAGACGACCACAAATTTGTCAAGGTGTGGCCGATATATGCTGTTCATGAATTGCATAAAGGCTGCAGGAGCATTGGTTAGACCAAAAGGCATAACAACAAATTCGTAATGTCCATACCTGCTCCTGAAGGCCGTTTTGAAGATATCATCATCCTTGATCCTCATTTTGTGATAGCCAGATCGAAGATCGATCTTAGAGAAATATTGCGCTCCAGAAATTTGGTCGAATAGTTCGTCAATCCTAGGCAATGGATATTTGTTCTTGATGGTTAGCTGATTGAGTTGTCGATAGTCGATGCACAGACTCATCGACCCATCCTTCTTTTTGACGAATAGCATAGGTGCTCCCCAAGGGGAGGTACTTGGTCTGATGAACCCCTTCTCTAACAACTCCATCAGTTGTGCCTTCAATTCCTTCAGCTCGGCAGGTGACATCCGGTATGGTTGACACGATACTGGTGTATCTCCAGGAGTCAACTCAATGGCGAAGTTGACGTCACGTTCACGGGGAACTCCGGGTAAGTCTTCAGGGAATACATCTGGGTAGTCCTGAACTATGTGGATGTCTTCTATTTTTGAACCCTTCTTTTCGACTATGACGGCCACAAGGAAAGCAAAACATCCTTTCCTTATCATGTTATGGGCTTTTAAGGCGGAGACTAGAGACATCCGCTTCTTATGTCTAATCCCAGTGAATGGTAATTTAGGAAAGTCACTAAAGGTCACCCTTCCTTTCTTACAATCGACGCTTGCCCCATATGTGGACAACCACTCGGCTCCCAATATGACATCATACCCTTCCATGGACATACATACCAGGTCGGCCTTTAGGTTATGGTCTCCGATCATTACATTGGCAGATGGAAAGTATTGGTTTAGTTTCTCCTTCTCCCCCAAAGGTGTTGTGATAGAGAATTCACCACCCATGGTTGTAGGTTTTGCAGTCAGGGTATCAGCAAAGTGTTGAGATATGAATGAATGAGTAGCTCCAGTATCAAATAACACAAATGCTGGAAAAGAAAAGACTTGCAGGGTACCTTCTACCACGCCACCTTCCTCGATGGTTTCTTCATTGTGCAGGGCTTGTAGCCTGCCCTGTTTCTTAGGCATAGCAGTGCGCTTCTCATTTTCTTTTAGCATTGGGCACTCGGGTATGCGATGCTCACGACTTCCGCAGCGCAGACATGCTCCGGCCTTTCTCCAGCACTCCTCAGCGGCGTGACCAGGTTTGTCACAGTGTTTGCAGTTACCTTTTTCTGGAGTGTTGGGGATGAAGACCTTAGGTTTCCTATCTTGGCTGGATCCCTCGGTTGGGTGGAAAGGATGCTTTTTACTGTTGGTCAGCTTAGCAGATGCCGGACTCGATGTCATTTCTTTCTTTACGAACTTTCCCTTGATACGGTCAGTGAAGTCCGTAGCGTCTTCTAGTAGCTGGGCATTCTTAACCATCTCGGCATAAGTTTGTATGTCGAGTGGCGCCAGTTGAGTAATGTACTGAGGCTTAAGGCCAATTAGAAAGCGCTTAGCCTTCATTTTCTCGGTGTTGATCAGATGTGCAGCATATTTTGCCAGTCTAGAAAATTGGGCTTCATATTCCGCTACTGTCAGGCTTCGCTGTTTAAGAGCACCGAATTCAGCAGCCTTCTTTTCCTGTACTCGTTCAGAGAAGTACTTAGCATTATAAGCTTCCTTAAATTCGGCCCAAGTAAATTGGCCGTTATCCTTTGTGGCTTCCACGGACTCCCACCATGCGCGGGCATCCTTCTCCAGTTGGAATGTCGCTAATAGGAGTTTGTCTCCGTCCGCACATTGCATTACATGCAAGATCCTTTCCGTTTCCTTTAGCCAGTGCTCCGCTTCATCTGGATCCGTAGACCCATCGAACTTAGGCGGGTTCAGACCCCTGAAATTGCGATGCAGCTCGCCTGCACCCGGTTGGTTTCCTCCGCGGTTACCACCGCCTTGCTGGGTGGCTTGTAGTATGGCACGAGTCAGTTCCTGGAGGGATTGTTGCATGCCTCTCATCTGGGCACGTTCCGCAGTCATTGTAGCTGTTTTAGTTCCTACAAAATAGTTGGATAGTTATAATGCTGATTAAAAGTTTAATTTGTGCGTGTGTGAGTTTATTTTAGCTGATTACCCATGGTTCTACCCATATCTCTCATAGGTAGGATTACTGACTCTTAGTCGAGGATGGTCAACCTAGATCACCCTATACTTAGAATAACCTAGGCTCTGATACCACAAAACTGTTACGCCCCGACGCGGAATATCGGAGCGCGAAGGCAGTTGCAAGAAAAAGGTATAGAGCGAATACTAGACATCAAACCATTGCACATTGAATAATACTAAAGCAAATCTTTCTCATTAATAATTTCCCAAATGTCTAGTTACAACCACTAATATCAGAGCCATTCTATAGGGCCTAATTACATTGCAATAAAAGGAAATAACTAACTACAACTCTAACATAACGACTCGAGGGCACTCCTGGCTTCACTCTTGGTCACTCCCTTCCTCGTGAGTGTATGTATCATCCTCGGTCTCACCTGAGAACACAACATCAAATAACGTAGGGTGAGCGATAACGCCCAGTAGGACTTAAATCTCAAGCTCAAGCAGGCTTAAAATAATTAACGCATTTAAATGGCAGAGTATCTAAAGATAGCAGGTACAAGAGAGTCAAAATATAGCAAGAGATAGCACAACAGGTAACAAGATAGCACAATAGCACGAGATCGAGTATAGTTTCCAAAGCATCGAGTATAGCACGAATAGCAGGATGGCCATAGCACAACTAGCACAAGTATGGTAATAGCACGACGAGTATAGCACTTGTTTGTCATTCTAGACATCGAGAGAGTATAGCACGTTTTGTGTTTTGATTGTCATATAGATAGTCGAGATAGATAGCACTTGAGTGTAATGCCAAAACACTCTGATCATTTAACTCCCATGGGCACTAGCACTTTCGGGCGCACATCCCAAGACCAGATCGGGCCCTTTATATATTGCCAGGCATTGGTTATATTGTTAATCTTTAGACAATCAGTCAATGGCCAATATAGAGTACCAAGAAGTAGATGAGAGCACTAGATGAATAGACGAGATAGTAGAGTATAGATGAGAGCTAGTGGTCATTGCACATAATGCGACGAGTAAACAGGTGATAGTAACAGTTGCACAACACGCGCACTCGGTGTTGGCAGTCAGGTGGAACTCATGAACCTACCACTCGCCATGTTCAACACAGGTCCAGAGGTCCGACGTGATTCATGGTAAGAGCGAACTTCTAATAGCCGTTCGGACCATATCGATCCCTAAAGGTGTAATGGGTGTTAGGGTACAACCGGCTCGTCAACCATGTGGGAATCCATGATCAGAGGAGACTTACGGAGGCCTTGTGCAACGGTTCACTTGTCACGCCCCGATATTTAGCAGCGGAATAAATACCGTGGGACGTGAACGATACAAACAGGCATATCACAGTTGAATAACACAGAGTCACAATTGAATATAATAACATATTCAAAACTATACTATGGTCACCAAACATATACCTTATTTTATTCCATTCAACTAGATACAACCTCACATGAGAAGAATCATCTGAAAAGTGTTTATTAATCAAATAACAAGGTTTCTCTAATACCTCAACTACTCAATTGTCTATTTCTAAACTGTCATCTATTTCTAGGACGGGTGCTCGTCACTCTTGCCCAGTCCTATCCGACTCCACGGGTTCTTCATCACTACCTGAAAAAGGGCAGGATGATAGGGGTGAGTGAACTAGCTCAGTAGGATTTACATCTCAATAACGTGCGGGCACTAATATACATGATTAACATTTTAAATAGACAGATATGCACATGAATATGATGACAATGCATGCTTTTCTAACAAGTTGGATAGAGAGTAGAACGGATATCATATCAGATCAAATGTCGAATTTCATATATAATGGACAGATATTTCAAGAATAGAATCATATCAAAAGTGATCGGCCATATTCAGACGGATATCATGCATTCACATGATCAGACGTATCATATCAAATCATATCTTATCAGATCAAATCAGACTTATCATATCACACGAAGGCACATTCACACAAATCTTGCATATCGTATCAGTGCCATGCCACACACCACAAGTCCATACTCCCGCGGTTAAAAAGTACGTTGGGGTGCTCCTCCCCAGGACCAGACAGGGCCCCTATTTGCACATGCATTAGTCAAATTTGGACCGGAGTCCCACGTTGTGCCGAATAAACATATTCATATTATGGCCACAGAGTTTCAATGGCAAGATCATAGTAAAAAGAAACATGATCATTCATAGAGTCAAGGTATGACAAATAGCTCAAGAGAACAAGGCAGGATAACGACGTATCTTATGTTTCATAATTCATTGATGTCTTGACATGAGGATGTTTCTAAAGACAGATTGTATGTAGACGTATGCTTTCCTAACATGTATGCATATGGCAAGTAATTAATTTAACACCGGAAAACATGTAACCATGAAACTCATATGCAAATCATAACATTAACACCACTAACATGTCCATACTAACATGTATTCATCCCCACATTTATATCATATTCTTATCTTATCAATTGACTATAAGCAAGATCACAAGATAATCCAATGAACATAAGGACAATCAAAATTACACATTAGAATCATATTTGTATCATTACCATTTTCGTCAATGGGTTGATTTATTTTAGGTCCATGCATACTATATAACATCATGCACATGCTTGTAGACATCATGGAATGATCAGACCCAAAATATGCAAAAATTTTATAAGGGTAGTGTCGACACTAGATCAAGTGGTGTCGACACGATGCTTCAAACACAAGACAAAACAATGCAAAACTGGTCAAGTAGTGTTGACACTAGTTCAGGTAGTGTTGACACTAGTTCAAGTAGTGTTGACACTAGTTAAGGTAGTGTTGACACAGTGCTTCAAATACAAGACAAAAAGGTCAAGTAGTGTTGACACTAGTTAAGGTAGTGTTGACACAGTGCTTCAAATACAAGACAAAAAGGTCAAGTAGTGTTGACACTAGTTCAGGTAGTGTTGACACAGAGCTTCAAATACAAGACAAAAAGGTCAAGTAGTGTCGACACTAGTCCAGGTAGTGTCGACACTAGAGACAGCTTCCAGAAAACCTTCTGGCCAATATAGGACAGTGTGTCGACACTAGCACAAGTGGTGTCGACACTAGATCAGCTTCTCCAGAACTTTCTGGGTCAAACTGGGACAGTGTGTCGACACTAGATGGGGTAGTGTCGACACTAGAGGCTTTCCCAGAACACCATCTGGGCTGTTTTGGGACAGCAGGTCGACACTAGCACAGGCAGTGTCGACACTAGTGGCCCTTCCAGAACAAAACACATGGCCAGGTGTAACCAGAAAACATGTCTCATGCAGTGATTCACTTCCACCTTTTATAAATCTCTAAAGAATGACATTTGGATAAAACGTTCAACATGAAATATGAAGAGAACAACTAGTGGAAGAACTTTGATGTTGAGGGTTTGATCTAATTCGGTCTTGAATCCCACGAAAACATATAAAGAACAAAAGTCAAGAGTAGCCCGAAATCGCAGTATCATGCAGACACTCTCATATCATGCTCCTAACTCTCTAACGAAGGATCTTTGGATAAAATGTCCAACACAGAAAATGATCTTGACTTCAATTGGAAGAACTTTCATGAATAAAGTTTAGTCAAATTCGGTCTCTAATCACATGAAAAATAAGAAGAACGGGAAAAACCCTAACTGTGCGAGACTTCGGGAAAATCACCAATACACAATGTATACTCCATGAAAACCAATCAAACCAATTGCAAATGAACCTAGACTCAAAGAACTACATGATGGTGTTGGTTTTCTTTAATCTTGGCCCGAGAACACCTACCTTTATGAAGATCTAAGAATAGTCGATGTTCTGGACGCAGCAGAGGATGCAGGGGATGAAGCTCCGGGTTCCCAACGTTTCTCCTGCTCCCCAGAAGTTCTAGCCTGCCTCCAAATGACCCCAATTCGTTATTAAACCTTCCCCAAGAGTTTGAGGACGAGTTCTTATAGATTTAGGTTGTAGTTAAGAGTCCTAACGATACTACGAAAGGGGCTGCAAATATGTTCCCTGTTTTTCCCAAAATCTGGGACTCTTTCCTCCCAAAAGAGGTAGTAGTGGTTTAGGAAACCTTCTCTTAGATTTGGGTCCAGTTTTGACTTACCATACATGACTAATCACCCTTATTTAACCCTAAATTACCCATCCTAATTATAGCATAATTACCTACACGAATTTCTGGGTAATTCCCTGTCCCAGCTCATTTATATCCTTGGGCCATATGTGTTCTATAGCCATATGTGTTCTATAGGCCCAATCTTATTAATGGATCATTATTACATGGTGTTGGAAGTCTCTTCCATATGTTTATTTAATTTATCCCCCTTTATTTCTGAAAATTTTAAATTGCTAAATTTCCGGGGTGTTACATCACTAGTCCGGCGAAAGGAATATCCGATGGAGAGTTCACCACAAGCCAAGTAAAGTGTGTATATAAAACATGTGCTCGACGTTCTAGAGGAATTCTAGAACAGTGGAGAGTCGATATCAGTATATAAACAACACAAGAAATGAATATAAGTCCTTTTAAATAGGGCAATTTATATACTTTATTGCAATAAATTTCCAGATACATTATGAGATATTTTGTGCCAGATTTCAGCCATATATGGATGGTTCATGTGTGTGCATGTGTAAGAGAAATCATATATAGAAATAAGTCATGAATATGTATTTTTAAATCATTCAATGTAGCTCCATTTTTAAAACAAGTTTTTATGGGTTTTTATCAAAACCTGTGAAGGCGACATAGGGTTGTAAGGATCGCGACAGGTACCAGGCAGAACGCGACAGGATCATGTAAGGGTTGCGACATGGCCTGCAGACCAGGTACTGGGAAAGCGACGGCTTACCTGTCGCCTTCTTGGTCGCGACGGGTAGGCTGTCGCAATCAGACCCCAGAAGGCGACATATCGGGCAGTCACGATCTGGTGGTCTGCGCCTGACTCTGACAGGAGTCAGACCAGACATTGGATTGCGGACCAGAACATTCAAATTTTGATATAGGGTCATTTAGAAAATCATAACTAATTATATACATGATGAAAAATCATGAAATCAGTGGCAAATGGAACTAGACATGCGAGAGTACTTCCAGTAAATAGGAATTCGAGAGAGAGTATGGTTTGAGAATGAACAAGAATGAGTAACACAGAACATGATATAGAGAGCAAGATTGATTTAATTCGAGCAACATGCTTGATAAAATTTAGGGCTTTTAGGGGTGAAAGTTCCCTAATGATTATCAGTATCTCCCATAAAAATTTCAAGGCATGGGATTTAGTAATCATGGAGAACAAGAATTATGAAGAGGGTTCGGGGTCAAGAGAGTTGCAGAACTTCAAAATTCAAGAAGAAAATATTGGCTCGATGGAAAATTATGAAACTTGAGGGTTTCGTTCCTGATAGATGAGACATCTAACAGAAAAAGTTTCATGGTTTATGCTTGTGAGAATGCCTACCTTTGACTTGATTTATCTTCTAGGGCTTAGAACTCCAAGAACGAGGAAGAAGCTCCAAGAACTCCTTCTTCCCACGAGATCCTCTCCTCCTTGACCTCTTCCCCACATCCAACAACCTTTGGCAACGAGCTAGGGTCGGCCAAGAGGGTTTAAGAGGTGTATTTATATAAACACAAGTTCCTATTCCGACTACTACTCAAATTCCTCTTAATTCTGAGATTTCCTAACTCCACCTTTCCCTTCTTGCTTTCCAATCTTTAATTGGGTTAGAATAGTATATAAATTCATGCTAGACTATATAGGGTAGGTTTAGGAATCCAATTCCAACTCTAATTGCCAATTTTATTACTTTAATAACCCCTTTCCAATTATGAGATAATTAAACTCCGAATTTAGTGTATTTTCTTATTATTCCCCCTTTGTAAACTCATATTTTTGACCCAATACATTCTAGATGGTCCATTAAGCAAATCCCATTACTCTTTTCCATTTAATGGATTTTATTTAATGCTCTTTTCATTTAAATATCCATTTAGCTAGGTTTTAATTCTTTATTAAAATTTTTATTTTTCTTAAAAATTCAGGTTGCTACACAGGGCATGGTGGGAATCTATTGAAGCAACACTACAAGGCCAACAAGTGACCTGGGCACAGTTTGTTGAACACTTCAACGACAAATACTTTTTTAAAAGAGTTCTGGAGAGAAAGGCAGATGAGGTTACAACTCTGAAATAGCGAGGACTAACTGTGGCTGAGTATGAGGCTCAATTTTCTTGCTTGTCCCATTATGCTACTCATCTAGTCGGGACCGAGTGAATGAAGGCCAAATGCTTCTTGAATGGCCTGAGGCCCCAGTATATCACCTAACTAGCACCAATGGACAGCCAGACCTATGTTGATATGATTAAGAAAGCCCAACTAATGGAAGATGCTATGGAGAGGGCTGAGAGAATAAAAGGAAAGATAGTGTAAAGAGAATAGATATCTGCTATAGGGAGATACCAATCGACCATTGAGAAGAAAAGGCCCAATGCTGGTCTCATTGAGCAGAATGACAAGAAGCAAAAGGAGATATGCAAGTAGTTGAGAGTGGTTCCCTTGGAAAGATGCAAACATTGTGACAAGGCTAGTCACCGGTCCGAATAGTGCTGGAGAATTCAAGGAAGATGCTTAGGCTGTGGAAGTCAAGAGCACAGAATTTCTGAGTGCCCTATGATCAAAGAGCAGATCCTGCAGGATATGCGTCCGAATGGACAAAGGAGGCAAGGCCGCCTTCAAGCCATACTTGAACCAGAAGCAGTTGAGGAAGGACGAGCAGTAGAAGGTACTCTTCAAATACTTTCAAGACCTGCCTTTGTTTTATTTGATACTAGTGCCACACACTCATTCATATCACAAGAGTTCACAGATACTCTATCCACTAAACCAGTACCATTAGGTTGTGAATTCCCCATCACAATACCTCTTGGACAAAGGACCAAACATAACCAATATTTTCCCTCTGCTAATGTAAACATCGAACGGAGGAACCTTCCAGCCAACCTTGTATGCATGCCTATGGATCACTATGATGTGATTATAGGAGCTGAATGGTTAAATCAACATGGGGCTAGTGTCAATTGTAGAAAACGTAGGGTGACCTTCTGCGAGTATCCAAAATTAGTATACTCGGGGACTAAAAATCATAGACACTTATCTCTTATTTCTGTCTTACGAGCCCAAAGGATGATAAACACGGGATGTGTAGCATTTCTTGCTTCAGTGGTAGTGTAGAAGAAAGATGTAAGCATTGAAGATATCATCGTGGTCAATGAATTTCCAGATGTGTTTCCTAAGGAGCTACCAGGTATTCCCCCTGAGAGAGAAGTAAATTTCTCTATCTCATTAATACTAGGAGCTACCCCAGTCTTTAGGGCCCTCTATAGAATGTCACCTTTAGAGTTAATGGAGTTGAAGGAGCAACTAATGGAGTTACTAAAGAATGGATTTATCAGACCAAGCACCTCACCTTGGGGAGCCCCGGTACTATTTGTTAAGAAGAATGATGGGTCAATGAGGTTGCGTATTGATTATAGACAGCTGAATCAACTCACAATCACGAACAAGTATCCCCTGCCAAGAATTAATGAATTGTTTGATCAGATTTTTGGAGCTAAATATTTTTCCAAGATTGATCTCAGATCAGGCTACCACCAGTTGAGGATCTCAGAGGAGGATATTCACAAGATGGCCTTTAGACGCAGGTATGGGTACTATGAAATTGTTGTCATGCCTTTTGGACTAACAAATGACCCTACAGCTTTCATGCAGCTAATGAATGATGTGTATCGGCCATATCTTGATAAATTTTTGGTGGTTTTCATTGATGACATCTTAATCTATTAAAAAACTAAAGAAGATCATAAGCAACATTTGAGGATAGCTTTGCAACTGTTACGGGACAATCAGTTGTATGCCAAGTTGAGCAAATGTGAGTTCTGATTAGAGGAAGTATCTTTCTTAGGGCATGTAATTTCAAAAGATGTTATTGCAGTCAATCCATCTAAGGGTGAAGCGGTGATGAACTGGGAGAGACCCACTAATGTGTCTGAGGTTAGAAGCTTTCTGGGGTTGGCAGATTATTACAGAAGATTTATTAAGGATTTCTCCAAAATTGTTGTGCCTTTAACCAAATTGACCAGGAAAGAAAATCCATATGTGTGGGCAGAGAATTGTGAGAAGCGTTTTTGCACTTTGAAGGAATGTTTAACTATGACTCCTATCCTTACACTACCCACTGAAGGAGGAGGATTTGAGGTGTATACTGATGCATCTGGTATTGGTTTGGGATGCGTATTGATGCATCTAGGCAAGGTGATAGCATATGGCTCTAGGCAACTCAAGATACATGAAGTCAATTACCCTGTCCATGATTTAGAGTTAGCAACGGTGGTGTTCACAATAAAGATTTGGCAACACTATCTATATGGCGAACAATTCAAAGTATACTCAGACCATAAAAGCTTGAAATATCTATTTTCTCATAAAGAACTTGATATGAGACAACGAAGGTGGTTGGACTACCTAAAAGACTTCGACTTTGTTATACAATATCATCCAGAGAAAGCTAATTCTGTGGTAGATGCTTTTCGTAGGAAGTCTGTGGCGTCATTAGCCAACTTAATGGTTGGGGAGTGGCGATTGCTAGAGCAGTTTGTGTTTGATCGAGATGGCAATATGGAAGTCCTAAAGAAGGGGGGGGTGAATAGGACTTTTTGCACCTTTTAAAAATTTATCTAAACGATGAACAACACTAAATAACTTTGTTAGTAATTAATGTGAAGTGTGTGAATCAAGTGAAAAGACTTGGCGGAATCAATCACACAAAGGCACAAGAGATTTATTTTGGTTCGGCCCTTCGTAAAGGAAGTCCTACGTCTAGTCCCCAAAAAACTACTTGAGATTTCACTAAACTGCCAAGAACACTTGGCCTTCTCTCAACCTTGAGAGGAATTACAAACCCACTTTGCTCCCAGCAAGTCTTCCCTTGAACAAGGGGTACAAATACCATCTACACTAGTAGATCTTCCCTCTACAAGAGGGGAACAACAGGATACAAACCTCCTGTAGGTTTTCTTACAGAAAATGTGAAGGCTAGTGTGTTGGCTCAATAGTAATGAGCAGGCATAGTAATTCAGAAAGAAGAAAAGTATGAGGGTGAAATCTAATTCTTTCTGAAACACAAGAGTGGACTTGAGAAAATCTGAATTGCAGTGATCCACACGAAGAAGACTTCAGATTGTTGAAGGAGAGCAGAAGTTCTTTTTGACTGAGATGAGGCTCTCTTTTACCTTTGATTTGCTCTTCTAGCTTGCAGATTGGAGTGAAGTCTAAGCTTGTTGCATCTATGTGTGTTATGTGTGTCTATGTTTGTCTTCATGCTTCTGCTTCATCTTATAGGTTTCAAAACCTTTTGCCTGTTAGAATTTGGCCGTTGGAAGCTGGCCGTTTGAAGGAGATAGCCGTTTGAGAGGAAGCTCAAATCTTCTGAAGTTTTATGGATCAAATCTTTAGCTTCATAAGTCTAACATCTCCAGGCTATACAGTAGTTTCATGTTTGAAGGTTTTCTATCATGATTGTTCTGCACAATCTATAGCCATTAAATGTTCTGCAAACCTGAAAGGATAGGATAAGAAAAATGCATCCATGCATGCTTTCTGAGGTAGGTGAGATAAGAAATAAGATATACAGAAGTTCAGATCATTTATGAACGATCAGACAGTTGCTCACGTTTTTCTTTTAAAAGTCATGATATTTCTGACAGTAGTAGGTAGGTTCTGACAGATAGCCTATAAGACTTATCAGGCATTTAATTTTTGACCATCCATCATCCATAGATCAACTTATCTTTCTGTCAGAGAGAGAGAGAGAGAGCAAATATATCATATATATTTTACAGATCCCAAAGTAGATCTTACTCAGACAATATTTTGAATAAAATATTTTTCCCGCCAAAAAGAATAATAAGGTTTTTAAGAAAACTTTTCCAAGGAAGATATACTTCGATGCAGAGTTTGTTAGGTAGAGATTTGATATTTCAGCTAAGTACATATATGTAACAATCAACAAGAAATACTTCGACTAATAGAAAGCAGTAAACTTTGACTTAAATGAAGTCAAAGTGAGAATGACTTCAAATTCTTTGGGAAATTGGAGTACAAAAATAGACAGTAGACTTCGATTTATGTAAATTCGGAGTACGCCCAACTTCGATCATTAGGAAGTCGGAGTTATTCAGACTTCGACTTGTAAGAGTTGGAGTAAGAGCTTGAACGATACAAAGACTTCGATATTCCAAGAGTTGGAGTGAGGCTTGACTTCGACTTCTTAAATAGACTTCCATTTCTCAAGAGACTTCGATTTCTGAAGAGACTTCGACTTCTTCAAGAGACTTTGATTTCTCAAGAGACTTCGATTTTTCAGAAGTCGGAGTTACTGTGATATATTGTATACGTTGTGGACTTAGAAAGATTTTCCCTGTGATATAGTATACTCTGTGGACTTGAAATTTTTGTTGTTTTGCTTAGAGTTTGTGTATATATATATATATCTTTGATTTCCATAATTTTTGTAAAGGCAATAATATTATTAAAAGGTTTTGTCATATCAAAAATATTGTGATAAGAATTTTAGTATTCTATGAGTTGCTTAACAGTTTGGTAATCTGGACTTGAAAGTAAAAGAGGAAAATGAGCAGGTCTTGATTGCCAACATAAACATACAGTCAAATCTATTAACTGAAATAAGAGAACAACAAGACAACGATCCTATCTTAGTAGGGATTAAAGAGAAAATTGATCAAAGGCCAGACTTTTCCATAACCGAAGGTGGCAGGTTAGTTTTTAGGGAAGGATCTGTGTACTGGATAATGAAGAACTTAAGACAAAGTTGATGACTGAAGCTCACCGATCTAGGTATATAATTCACCCTTATGCAACTAAGATGCATCAAGATGTAAAGATAACTTATTGGTGGCCAAACATGAAAAGAGAAATAGCTTAATTTATGGCACGTTGCTTGACTTGCCAGCAAGTCAAGGCAGAGCACCTTAGGCCAGCAGGTGTGTTACAACCTCTAGACATACCTGAATGGAAGTGGGAAAGCGTAGGCATGGACTTTATCATGGGGCTGCCCAGAACCAGGGGAGGACTTGATGCAATATGGCTAATCATGGCTCGATTGACTAAGTCGGCCCACTTCTTGCCTATAAGGAGTAAGTGGTCCGTAAATGTGTTAGCCGCACTGTACATTAAGGAGGTGCTTAGATTACATGGAGTCCCCTCATCCATTGTATTTGACAGAGACCCCCAATTCACATCACACTTCTGGCAGGAGTTGCAGTCAACACTTGGTACTAGGCTAAATTTCAACACAGCCTTCCATCCCCAGATAGATGGGCAAACGGAGAGGACAAACATGATTGTGGAAGATATGCTCCGTGCCTGTGCACTTGATTTTGAAGGATACTAGAGTGAACAATTATCCTTGATCGAGTTTGCATATAATGATAGTTATCATGCAAGCATCAAAATGGCACCCTTTGAGACATTATATGGCAAGAGTTACAAATTGTCCGTGTGCTGGGAAGAATTAGGAGAGAGACAATGGCTGGGACCAGAGCTAGTGCCAGACACCACTCAAAAGGTCTAGATTGTTCGTGAATGCCTCAAGGTATCTCAGTCCAGACAGAAGAGCTATGACGACAATTGATGAAGGGACTTGGAATTTCAAGTTGGTGACCATGTGAACTTGAAGGTTTCACCTTCGCATGGAATCCATAGATTTAGAGTAAAAGGAAAGTTGAGTCCAAGGTTCATTGGCCCTTTTGAAATTCTTGGAAGGGTTGGAGAAGTAGCCTACCGATTAACATTACCTTCGCAACTAGCAACAGTACACAATGTCTTTCATGTATCTATGCTGAGGAATTATGTCTATGATGTCCAGCATGTGATAAGGTTTGAGGACCTGGAGCTGAGGAGGGATATGACCTACATTGAGAAACCAATTAAGATTCAAGATCGAAAGATACAACAACTGAGGAACCAAGACTTATCAATGGTTAAAGTTCAATGGAGCATACGAGGAGTAGAAGAAGCTACCTAAGAACCAAAAGCAACAATAAGTCTAAACTACCCCGACATATTTGGTAAGGCATCTACCCTATTGTGATTATATGAATTTTGGGACCAAATTCTTTTAAGCGGGGGAGAGTGTAGCAACCCGCTATTTTGAAGTAAAAGAAAACAATTAGAAATTTTAATAAAAGAGGTAAATTATTAAAATAAGGGTCCAATTGAGTTATTGGGCCAATAAGTGGTCAAACCAAGGAAAATAATGTTTAAAATTCGTAATGACCAAATACCTATGGATGACATGGGTCATTTAAGCTTAAACAAGGGTTAATTGGGCCATTAATCATGACCTAAACCTAAGCCCAACATGAGAGCATGAATTGTCTCTCTGTGACTTGCTAATTGGGGTTGGATTAAGATGGAAATAGCATAGAAAGAAGTTCTAGTCATGGTAGGACTGCTACCATGAGATTTGGAAACCCCAAACTCGGAATTAAGCAAACCTAGCTATATAAAACCATCATAAAACCCGCTAGAGCCAACTTTAGCAAGCTCTCTTTGTTGCTGGATGTGAGAAGGAGGCCCAGGAGCAAGGAGGATGACCCAAAGGTTTGGATTTATGATGAACATCTTCCCCAAGCCTCTACATTGACCCTTAGCAAACAAGGACTTCTAAGCAAGCAAAGGTAGGTGATCTCGGGCTCAAACTTAACATGGCATATACCATCTAAAATATCTTCGAGTCTACTTTCATTTTCCCCTATTTTTCCCAATGTTTATTGTGTGAGTAAAGAGTATTAAGCATTTTGTGATCGTCATGTAGTTTTAGGGCTTTTCTTGATAACCCCATGATTTCCACATCCCTAGGTCAAATTGGATGAAACCAAGCCATAGGGTTCTCTTTAGTTAAGTTTACAACAAGTTTCATGTTAAGCATTTTGTCAAAAAACCTCAAGAACCTTAAGTTTGAAGACAAACTGTGAGATCGTGCAGCCCAATCCGCGTTCGTGTTGAGCACTTGAATTGCGTCCAGTCCAGTAGTCACTATTTAAGGCCTCTGAAATGCGACGACTGAGGTGGTCACGAATTTGAGGTGGTTTTAACCACGTCCGGTCATCCCATCCTTAATTTTAAGTCAACCATAACTCCGATATGTATCATTTTGCGCACTATTTTAGCTTTCGAGTCATATGTAAACCGCGTCTAACTAAGTGGACGCAATTTTGACAATTTTTGTATCCTTTATGTCTGTGTGCACCCAAGACCCTAAAAGCTATCAACCACATGTTAAAAGTGTTAACAACATGAATATGATTCTAATGCTCTATATGAAAGTGATTGGTCATACTCTACCTTTGATTATGCCTCTTTGTCCTTATGATCTATGTTAATGTTAAATATGTCATGCTATAAGTTGTGCCATAAACCTACTTGAAGAGAACATGCTATATTTAGAGATGGACTTGCTCTGTTTACAGCTTTCCTTTAAAGATTCTTGCTATTTTGTGAATTTCCAAATTTGGACTTTCCTTATTTGCACAGTTTCTGATGTTTCTATAATTGATCATTAATTATATGCATTGTTAGGAAAGTTTCGAGTCACGACACTTACACGCTTGCACGATTAGGCACACCCTTCTTGGTGGATTGGAAACTCTCTGTCAAACATTCCGTATCAGCAGACTAGCGACCTTTCCTCTAAGATCTCCGTAAGTCTCCGTACTCTGTGGATTCCCTCATAGAGACCGAGCTGGTTGTACCATGAAGTTCCCTGGAGATAGAGAGCACTTGTTTCGTGTTAGATCTGTCATTTAGATATACACTTGTCAAGACATTAAAGTTTATGAAACTTAAGATACGTCGTTATGTTGTCCGAATGATATCTCGAGCTATAGTCATATCTTGAACTCTGTGAATGATCATGCCCTTATTACTATGAGCTTGTTCATGGAAATCTGTGACCATAATGTGTATATGTTTGAACGGCACAATGTGGGACTTCAGTCCATGTGACTAATGGCTATGCAAATAAGGGGCTCAGTCTAGTCCTGGAGAGGAGCCCCCCAACGTACTTTGTAATCGCGGTAGTATGGACATGTGGTGTGTGGCATGACACTGGTATATGTGCAATATTTGAATGTGCCTTTATGTGATATGATAAGTTTGTTCCAAGTGAATATGTGATATCTGTGTGAACATGGCCAATTCTTGTTATGTGATACGACCTCATTCTTGAATTCCTTGTGCAAAGCATATGAAAGTCAGTACATGATTCGCTATGATATTCGTTTATTATTCTACTGTGTTCAGGCATTTACTTGTTAGTAAGGTCATGCATGTGTAGTGACAATGTTATTGCAGAGATTATGCTTATTTAAAATGCTAATCATGTATATTAGTACCCACACATTGAGATGTAAATTCTATTGGGTGTTAGTGCGCTCACACCTACTTTCCCAAACATTTTCAGGTAGTGGCAATGAGCATGAGGATACTGATGTGGAAGGGCACGAGTGAAGAGCATCCCTACTAGCATGAGGCCATAGAACCATAGTTTAGATATTGGAGCAACGTTTGTAATAATAGTACATTTCCATTGAGTTGTCATGTCATTTGAATAATGGGCCCTATGGTTGGCTCTGATGTTTATGGATGTAGTAGAGTGTTGTTATTTAAATTTTAATGAAATTACTTCTTATTGATGTCACATCTAATATGTATTGCTCTATTTATGATCTGATTACAACTGCGCGTTATGATATTCCACATCGAGGCGTGACATCGCTGCCCTATTGACGTCGTCGATGCCTGTTCCCGTCAACGCGCCGCCTCCCGCATCACTGGTAAGATTTCTTCCTGTCGCTCTCTCTATGCATGCCCCCCCCATTCCACCGTCGTGCTCTGCCCTCCTACCTAGCCACCCACCCCGACAGTCCCCAACTCCCATCTCCCCCTTCTCCCTTCTCCTCCTACTCGGCCCCCCACCCCTGTAATGCCCAACCCCCATCTCCCCCATCTCCTCCTGCCCGGCCGCCACCCCCGCAATGCCCAGCCCCCTTCTCCTCCTACTCGGCCCCCCACCCCGATAGTGCCCAACCCCCATCTCCCCCTTCTCCTTCTGCTCGGTCCCCCATCCCCACAATGCCCAGCCCATATCTCCTCCTTTTCTTCCTGCCTGGTCCCCACCCCGACAGTGCCCAGCCCCTATCTCCCTTATCTCCTCCTACTCGGTCCCCCACCCCCGCAATGCTCAGCCCTCATCTCCCCCTTTTCCTCCTGTCAGTTGATGGTTTCTCAGCTGATGGTTTCTCAACCCCCATCTCCCCCTTCTCCTTTTCCCTAGTGTGTCTGTGAACCTGTTGACTCTTGATGTATTGCACAATGTTTCTTGTTGATGATTCATCATCATCCATGCATGCCATATTCCCACTGTTAATGAAATATTAGGTAGGCAGAAAATCTTTGGTGGTGGCTTACTCCTTTAATCAGTCCTAATGTTTACCTTGAAAATTCTATTTCTAATAGATGCTAGAACATTTTGCTTCATTCTAATGTTCATTCAGCTTTCCAGTTGGTGGGTTTATATGCTTTCATTTTATCCATTAGTCACCTGGATGTGGATGTGGCTGCCATCCCTTCATCTGGTCTGGATCTCATTAGTCACTAGAGACCATGATGTGTATCTTGCCTACCAACATGATGTGCTTGTTGTTTTGTGTTTTTAGAAGGTGCTATTATCTTGTCAATATTTAATTAGTTGGGAGTTGTATGTAAGCTGAGATGCGTGGATGCAACCTAACATTGCATGCATCTTAGGAGAGCGTGTTAAGCCCGTGTCAATCAACCTACCCGTTCAAGACTTTGGGATGGATGTGCACGTTCTCATCTTGAATGATGAGAACGTGTATATCTAACTCAAAGTCTTGAATTGTCCGGTTTGGATAGTCTATAAATGTTTGATCACACTTAGGTGGTTAATTACTATATGTGTTTGTGTTGTTTGTTAAAACTTTTGGTTGCATCTTCTCACTCCTTTCTGATATACCTTTGATTAATTTTGATTATTTTGTTAACCACTTACTGTAGATGTGTTTTTTTTCAAACACCCCCACAAAGAGTGATAAAAAAGGATTTTTTAATGAAAAGAAATACGAAGCGTGGAAAGGAAAAGAATAATATGCGTGTGCGCACAAGAAAGGATGTGTGATCGCCAGGTATGCCAGGGTACCGAAGGAGATGGGCTAAAAGGAAGACGGAGGTACTTACCTTCACCCGAAGATAGCGGGAGTTGTGATTGCGGGTCACTTCTACTTCTTCCACCGGCTGGATGGCGAAGATGTTTTAGCTTGAGCGGTTACCTTGCAAGAAAGAGAAAACAAGAAAAAACAAGTGATAGGGGAATTAGACTATGAAGTGTAGCACCAAAACCAAAGAAGTAAATGGAAAAGACAATTGCATGGGCTTGAACACACCTCGTGGGGTGGTGTTAAACCCTAAAATTATAGGTGTGAGGGAAATGATGTGTGTGTATTGTGATGAAATGAATATACTAAGTGATGAAATGAAAAGTAAAAAAAATGAAAGGGGGAAAGAAGAGGGCGATGTGAGCCTGCTGCTGCGCTTGGATGGAATGGAAGAAGCGAACTCCTCCCGTCTCGCTCCGATGTACCTGAGGGCGACGGAAGCTCCGAACTCCAATGAATGAGTGCTCGCGGTTGCTTGGAAGATAAGATACTCCTATTTGGTTCGGAATGTGAGTCTCCAATATGGCAGGGATTCACCGTAGTGCGTGAGTTGTTCCCAAAACAGTAGCCTCGGGGGTCTATTTATAGGGGGGGGGGGGAATTCTGAAATCGCGTCGCATACAGTGGATGCCTATCTCGGTGAACTGCATCCAATAAGACCGTCGCGATTACCAAGATCTACTTGCTCCGATTAAGCCTTTCCAAACAAAGATTATAGCCGTTTTAAGAATCGCGATTGGCAAAGGCCGCCGCGTTTCAAACACTTTCGATTTCAAATGATTCTTTCCAAATATTAAAAATGGAAATATGGAATTGTGACGACATAAGCTTCTGCGTATTTAAACATAATCGTTCTCTAATGGAAATCGATCTTCATAGGAAGGAAGGTTTGAAACGTGTCAGCCTATGTGGACACGGTTCTATTTTAGCAATAAAATCTTTCCAAAAATAATTTTGGAATTTGTCATAATTCGAAAATGGAAACTCTTAATCCCGGCGACTGTTTGGACGTGATTCAAAACAGAGTAAGCACCAGAAAAGGAAGTGTAGTACGCGTCAGTTTTACCCACTGTGGATCAGGCCTCCTAAAAAGGCGTCCACTATGTCAGACGTGAATAACTGAAGCTCAACAGACCCCTTTAGACCCCTTTGAAAAAACCCAAAAATCCTAGAAAAATCCAAAAGAAAAGGAAAATCACTCAAGAGGTTAATTGAAGAAATCCACTTTGAGGCATTATGGTATAACATGAAATTTGCTCGACATGTTGTAAAAATGGCGTGTCTACAGCTGCCTCACCTTGGCGTCTGCTTTGTAAGGAAATGGAGCGAAATGACACGAAATGAAAGCAATGGAATGGTGTGAATTGAGTGGAATAAGGTAGAATGACTGAAAAGTAGATGCCAAGGTTTGATGAGATGCCCCTCAACAACATATGGCTGGAGCTATTCATCAATTCATAACGCAGCGGCTTGCAGAAAACCTCAGGAGCGAACTCAATGCTTGGACAAAAGGAAAGGGTGTGCACGTGGGCACGAAGAGGAGATAGATCAACTTCCAACGTCGGGGAAGTACCTACGGACACAATCCTGTAGGTTTCACCATTGGGGGCGTCTGCCACTGCCAAGGTGGATCTATAAAGAAATTAGATGAATTGAAATAGGAATCCAAAGAAATGAATTTCTCAAGGGATGAACTTCAAACATCAACAAAATGAACTGAGTACTTGACTTGGAATGGAATATTTCATGTCAATTGGTATTGAGGAATAAATGGTTCTCTTCAATTAAGCACAAGAGTGATAATCTGGAATTATGCTCAAAGTCCTATATGATGTATGCCGGGCTAAAAGGAAAAGATTAAAACAAAAGAAAATATAAAATAATCAAGAATAATATTTCTACGATTCCGAAGTCAAGATACCGGACGAAATCCGTCGTCCTTCTTGCAACGTAACGGCCTATCCTCAAGTCATAAGAGTCCTCTAGAATTATCATTGTTTTTGGCGGAGAAGGGGAACTCAAATTCCATATTCATCAGAGCCTCGAGGTCCTTGACATAGTCTAATAAAGTATACCATATAGTAAGATGCAATTATATACAATACCGGATTTGGGGATCGTCGAAGATGATCATGAAATGCACGGTGAGAAATGTGCCCAAGACTGCGCTCAAAGACTGATTAGTACGAACAAGCAACAAATAATAGATCAAAGATGTGAAATAATGATGCTTGAAATCGCGGCAGGAAAAATGGACGCTTTTCACTTGCCTGAATCATGTCGACTCAGTTGGTCGCGATTTAACTTTACCTATCACAATGAAAGTCAGATTAAGCGCCTTGAATCGTGACGTATGTGTCGGACACGATTTTGACTTTCCACCCGAGGCTTGATTTTCTTGCATGTTTTGGGCTTTTTGCTCATTTTTGGGCTTGCCTCTGGGCTTGTGCAACTTGGGGGCTTAAAAGCACCTCTCCCCAAGCTCTCTTCATGCTTTCTCCCTCTCCAAAGACTAAGAATCCATCAATTGAAGCAAGGAGAAGAAGGAGAGAAGGAAAGGAAGCCATGGAACATGATGGAGCCCCCTCATCCAAAAGGCCAAGAGTTGAAGGTTTTCAAAGATTGAGCAAGGTGGAGGGACACACTTGTAAGCTTATTCAAGCAAAGTTGGTCTGTACATGTGACTCTTGCATTGATTTTGATGTGTTCTTACTCATGTTCTTGATGTTCTTAATATTCTTCTTGGTGTTCTTTCTCTTCTTGTTCTCTCTTTTTTTATATATTTTCTTCTTCCTCTCTTCTTCTAAACCTCTATGGCCGACCCATGCTATGACCATACTCCATCTTCTACCCATGCCTTGACCATGTTCCATGCAACTCACCTCATGTGCAACCTACCTATGACCATGTCAACCATGTGCCACTCCTCATCATGCCATAATCTTCCATGCCTATGCCATTCTCACCATGGCCAAACAACCCATAGGAATATCCCCTCTTCTCGGGCAACCGTAGGTACATGAGACTCCAATGGATCCAAAAGCTAACATCCTCTATTAGTCTTGACATGAAAGCCATACTCTCCCGGTGGGGAATCAACAATCTAGCCATTCATGCCAAAAGATACCATGAGATTCACCTTGATTGGGTGGCTATGGGGGCTTTGGTAGAGTTGTGGCATCCTCAAACCCATACTTTCCTCTTCAAAACCTTTGAGGTCACTATTCTATTGGAAGAAGTTGAGATTTTGCTAGGTTTGAAGCGTATGAAAAGAGGCGAGGATGACGAGATGGCGATCATGCCGAGAAGCTATACAAGCAAGGTGGTGCTTGAGGGCTTCATGGATACCAGGGTGGCCCGAGACATCTAAGCCACAAAAGGAATTGACTTGCAAAAATTGGCGGCTTAGACAACAAGAGAAATACCAAAGGCGAGAGATGATGAGTGGTTGGACAAGGTGATGAGAGGATTTGCCATGTGCTTGGCAGGTGCACTCCTCTTCCCATCAATTGACAACATCTTGGAGGAGGACTAATTAAGCGCGGTGTGTGGCATATGGGAGGGCAAGAGACTGGGACCAAAGGTGCTAGCCTTCCTCTACAGCGGACTTATGACAGCGAGTTTGTGTAGGCCTCCTTACGGTTCCATGCTTCTATTCACTTGTTGGACTGACCTGTACATTATGTTTGATGTAAACAATGAAGTCCCTAGCTCGTTCCGGATCTTCTCCAAGAGTCTGCTCCATTACATGGCTAATTGAGTGCCGCAACTCAAGATGCGAACAGATTGGCGTGATCACCTCCGAAGCATGCCCAGGAATGCGTTTACTTGTATTCTGGTGCCTCTTCTGACCAAGGACCTACAGACACGGCTAGCACCTGCTGTGGACTTGCAACTGATCGGAGTGTCCGAATTTGTGCTCTACAACCCACACCACTGCCTCTCTCAACTCGGGCTCCCATGGCGCAACTTCGAGGGGCCGTCTCACCTTTCGCCAATCAAGAGGCAGGAAATCAGGACCAACAATGACGGGGAGGAGGCAGACACCATCAAAGCTTTGTGGAATGTCTGCTCTCTTAGGCAGTTGCTCCCACATGTGGAGGAGGTGGAGGATGATTGGATGACATATGTATGGGAGCTCCTAAAAATTTGGCCCAAGGTGGCCGTTTGTAAGCGCCAACATTAATTCATCAATAAGAAATATATTGCATCCTTTATACGGCCAAATTGCACCATTATACATGATTATATCATCCAAACAGTTTTGATTTTCTCCTCAAAATTATCCCTCAAGTGAGCACTTTGAATCGCGATGGATACACACGACGCTTCATATCCTTTTGATCCGCATCCAACAAAACCGCTGCATCCACTCACCCCGACGCATTTCAATTGTACTTGAAAATTCAAAATTTGCACGCCTTAAACTCAACTCCAGGGCAATGATGGCTCTCTGAATCGCGTCGGCGACCTTCGACACGTTTAATATGGACGCTCCAAATTCACGTCGTCTGTAGCCGGCGTGTTTTAAAGTTCTGCCGGAGGCTACAAACCACCCGAGGGCGCCTCCTTCTCTCCCTTTTGCCATTCTCTCCTTCGAGCTCTCTTCTCTCATGTCCTTATGCCCTCTCTTGCTCTCGCTCTACTCTCTCTTCTCTGATGACGAAGAAGGTAGCGAAGCTCTGATGGGATGAAGGGGCATCAGCAGCGGAGGAAGTGACGGCGTTGCCAGTGCCGGAAGAGGTGACGGCGGCGGAAGCGAAAATGCCGGGCACAACGGCCCGGTTGATGGTGGAGGAACTCCTCACGGTCGGCGAGGAGTTGACAATGGAGGAGGTGGCATCGGCGGCAGAGGAGGGCACGACGGCGGCATCCCAGAATGAGGAGGACACATCGGCGGGGAGATGGCATCGGGAGCGACTCGGACGGGAGGCCCCCCCATGGGCGGATTCGGTAAGTACCTTAAACTTGTCCCTTAAGTTTGAGGGAAAGAAGAAGAGGAGAAGGTCGGTCGGGCTGGAGAAAGAAGATGAGTGTGAATCGTGGTTCACAAGGTTGAATCGCGATGGCCTAAGCCGTCACATTTAAAAAATGAAACGCGACCGATACAGTGGTCGCGATTCAAGTTGAAGCGCGACCACTGTGTTGGTCGCGATTCAAGAGGCTTCCCGAGAAGAGGGATTCTGGGCTTGATTTGTGCACAACTTTTAATTATTTTAAGTTGTTTGACTTGTGCTAACTTGCGTCCCCTTGGATGTGCAGGGAGTTATGAGGCCGAGGTTGCAGTGGCCGCTAGTGATAGCGGCATACCAGGGGCTCCCGGACTTCCAGAGGGAGAGAGTCGAGGGGATGGGGTTTGGGCCGACCTTGGAGATCGAGCCCTTCTATGTGGAACAACTCCCTAGTATAGGCGATCAGGGAGAGATGGGATTGGACAAGCAAGGCATTCTTGTTTCCCTGGGGGCACATGGTGCCGAGTTTGGAGGATGTGACCCAGATTACGGGGCTTCGGGTGGATGGAGAGGCAGTGACAGGCGTCACCTATGCAGACTACACGGAGCATACCCATGACTTGCTAGAACTGGAGCCCATGGGAGAGGATGAGCTCGGTGACCGGAGGATGGTTGATCGAATAGTATTTCTGGAGAGTATAGGTCTGCAGGGGGTGAGGCAGGCCAGGGAGGAGTCACTGCAAGAGTTCATGCAGCGAGCAGCGGGGTTGGCGAGGGCAGTTTACTGCCAGGACCCCGAGGACCGGGAGAGGGAAGACAAGGTTCTGAGGTGGTTCCTTGTGTGGTTCCTGGGCAAGATGTTGCTGGGGACGAAGGGAGATGGCATTCATTTCCGATTTCTAGAGATCTTGGAGGACTTGGAGTGGGTAGGGTAGTATGCATGGGGTGCGGCCTTCCTGGCGCACATGTTTTCCGACCCATGCAACGGTACCGGACATGAGGCCACCGTGGGCGGGTTCGCGCCCTTTCTCCAAGTACACATTCTTTGCTTTTAAACTCCTTTCATTTCCTGCATTAAATTTGTTAGTCAAACTAATCGATGCGTACATGTATGCAAGTGTGGAGCTACTACTACATCCCTCTTGGGAGGGCCACAGAGATACGGTCAGATGCGCTGCCCTTGGCGAGGAGGTGGTTGCCTGTGGTGACAGTGGCATCATTCTCGCTCTAGCTCGACACCCTTCGTCGAGATATTCGAGACTTCCCGACACTCTTGGTATGTGCCTTCCTCATTTCTTGTCCATGCATTTAATATGAATTATGATATGTGATTGACATATGCATGTGTGCAGGTTGTGTGGCAGCCCTATGTGGGCATGGGTGATGACGGCCAGCCATGGGTGGAGAGTGGCCCTCCTCGGTTCGGGCGGGACCTGTGGGTCCTTTGCTTAAACGAGATCGAGCCACTCCATCTTCGGCCCGCCGCTCGAACATTAGGAGTGCACCAGGTGTGGTCCGATGAGGTGGAGCCCCGAGGGATAGGGAGGAGGATGAGGGGGAAGGCAAAGCGGGTGGACTGGTGCCTGTGCTTCCCCAACCAGTTTGCAGATTGGCAGCGCAGAGGGTACCTAGTGGAGTCGGACGCCGTGGACAGCCTCGCCTACCTCCATCAGTACCAGGAGGTGTACGGTGAGCAGGACTTCATGAGGCCAGTGAGGGTATGCACCTTTAAACCTGTCATGTTCATCTGTGATATGCATGATTGTATAATAATGTGTGCATGTGCAGGATGCTCGTGACGGCCTGATTGACACTCTGCGGGCCCAACTGGCGAGCACAGAGGCACGGGACGCACTGGAGGCTCTAGTAAGTTTAGAACAGTCATACCTTTGCTTTTCCTTTTACTTACAATGTGTTAACTTGACTTTTAATTTGCCCAGTGTGTGGCGCAGATGACCGTGGAGCACATCGATGCAGCAAGTACCTCCACGAGTAGGAGCGTGTCCAACCCGGAGGTGACCTCACTCCGAGAGCAGTTGGCGACAACGGTGGCTCGAGTGGAGGCAGCGGAACGTGACCTCACTACACGGGTAAGTAAATTGAGTAGATATACATAAGAATTGAATTACTTTGTACTTACTTGTGCCTGATTGTTTGCAGTCTGCCGAGCTTCAGAGCACCATCACCCAGGCGACTCTAGCAGGTGCTGAGGTGACTGAGTTAATGTAGCAGCTATCCGAGCTGTGCACTCAGGTCTCCCAGCATAACGCGGACCTCCCTCGTAAGGCTGCGGAGCTGCGGATCACGCTCTCTGTGGAGCGTAGGGAGCGCGAGGAGGAACGCGACCGATGGGTGGAGGAGAGCGTCCACGAGTGTAGCTGGTGGCCTGAGGAGCACAGCCGTTGGGAGCAAGAGAGCAGCCGGCGGTCGGAGGAGCGAGAGCGCTTGACCTAGTAGGCCGTGGACACGCACGTGAGCTTGGGTGTCTCCGAGCACTTGCTGCAGGAGGTGGAGGACCGGTACCGGCACAGACACGAGTGGGCCGTGAGGGAGGGGCGAGCCAGTGCTTGCTCCGGTAGTTACCTAGTGACGTCCTCTCAGTAACAGAGGAACATCCAGGAGGGGTGTGCCGCCCAGGGGTCGACCGATTTACGTGCCTCCATGAGGCCTCTGGCTCCACGCTTGATAACTACTAACTTTTTCGTGTAAAGTTCATACATATAGTTGATTTTAGACATCATTTTTTCTAAATAATGTGCATTTTTGAGTTTAAATTTTCATTTCATCCGTAAATAAATTTTGAACATAATTTTTTGGTAGAACGCAGTTAGATACTCATACCTTTTGAATAGTTTTACAAATAAAAGTTATTTCTCTTAGGTATACTTTGATAAATGTTGTTATAAATAAATTTTGCAAATATCTTTTAATAGTAAATGTAGTTTGTAAATAAATAAAGATTTTTTAATTTACTAACCATATATCATACCACATATCTACCCATCCCATTAATAAATACCCCCTCTCATCCAACCTAAACAAACACCAACATTTAAATAAAGTGTTTTTATATACCTCCACTTAAGTTTTTATTAAACCCTTTTTGTTTCTTCCACCAGGTGGGCGAAGCTACTGAAGCAGGGCTGAGCTGGCTGGGTCTTGTGCTCTTGAGATTTGGGTGAGTTGGGGCAATGGCGCAGTTGCAGAAGCTGTGCACAGCGATGGCTCCGGAGCTGTGCAGAGGGTGTGTGAGCGGCCAAGGTTTGTCAGATGAGCTGCAGCGGCCTGATGGCTTGAGGCTAGCCAGGCCCGTGGTGCTGCTGGGTGCCCTGGTGATGTGGCTGGTCCTGTTGAGCTGGGCAAGGGAGATCTGCTGGGCACGGGTGATCTGCTGGGCATGGCTGAGGTCTCGTGCGTGGCTGTGGTGATGGGCCTGGCCAGATGGTGTCCAGGCTGAGCTGAGGTGGCCGAACTGGTTCGGGGTTGGATTTTGCAGATGGAGGCACCCAGATCTGCTGGGCCGTGCGATGGACGATGGCGGTTTGCTGTGAGCTCCGAAGGCGGCTGGGTGGAAGTGCCATGCGGATGATGCTGCTGGGCCGAACCGGCTGAGGTGGGCGGCGTGTGTCGCTGGACGCTAGCAGCTAGGCGGTGCGCTGCGGTGGTGTGGATCCGGCGCACGCAAGCGGTTTGCTGAGCTGAGGTGGCGGCGGCATGACCTGCTGGGCGTCCAAGGTGGAAGCAGGTGGCATCTGGCAGGCGAGGCTTTGGCATGCAGAGGTGAAGCGGCTGGGGCGGCCAGCTAAGTAGATCCGACTGGGCATGGCGATCTGGGTGTACGGCGATGCAGGAAGCTGATGCGGCTGGTTCGCTGTGGAGTTCCCGTGCGACGCAGAGGCTGTGGATAGCTGGTCCGTGCACAGCGGCCAGATGTGCTGAGGTGGTGATCCGCGGCGTGGTGTGAGATGGCGATCTGGTGCTGCTTCAAAGTTGGTGATCCAAGAAGTGCAAAGGAAGGCGCCTGGAGCCCTATAAGAAGACCCCAAGGCCCTTCTCTCCGGGGGTTCGCAAGTAGGGATTTTTCTTTTTTTTTTAGTTTCCATTTCTTGTATTTTCTGTTGTTGCAGAGCAGAGGAGGGAGAGGGATTAGCCAGTGGTTATTTTTTTAGGAATTTGTTCTTTCAGCTTTGTTATGTATTTTCTTCTTTCAAGCATATGTGGGAGGGAGACGAGGCTTGACCTGTGATTTTTTCTGAATTTTAGTTTGCCATTTCTTTCTGTAATTTTCTGCAGTATTGTTTTTGGTTCGGACTGGGGAGGCTTTGCTCCTGCTCATCGGTAGGGAGTTCAACATTTCTAGAATTTCTCAGTTCTTCCCAGTTCTTCCCAGTTTTCTTTAAGGTGTTCGCCAGTTTAAAATTTTTAGAGAGTTGTTTTTAGTATTCAGAAAATTGCTGGAAATTTTTAGTTCAGATTTTAGTTTGTTTCTGTCATTTCCTTTCTGTATTTCCTCTCTTCAGCAGAGTAGCAGGCGAAGTTTGGCCAGTAGAGAGTTTTGGGGATTCCTGGTTCTTCCTTTCTCTGGTTCAGCAATTGGGGATTTGTCTGTTGGAGTTTGATGTTTTTTTTTTCTTCTGTGAGAGAATGGCTCAAGTTCGATTCTGTGGAGTTGTTCTTTTCAATTTTTCTATTCATCCGGAGGTGACTGTGATTTGTTAGAAGTTCTTGTTTCACTTTTTCTGCTGTGGAGGATTTCGGCTGCTGGGAAGGGGATTAGATGGAGAGTTCTTGTTTCGGGGATTTGAGTTTAACAATTTGGGTTCCATTTTTTCATCTTACTGTTTGAGCAACTGAGAGGAGATCGATCCAGTCTGATTTTAATTTCTATTTCATCTCTTTTGTGTTCAGAATTTTGAATGTTCCTATTCTTCCAGTCTTTTGCTACTGTTGTGTGATTGTTCGGATGCCCTTCTCTTCTTCTTTTGATTGTTCAGAATTTTGTCTGGGTTTTGCTGGCTCTACTGTTGGGGAAGAGCAATAGAAATTTTTTGGATTTTAGCTTCTCCCATCTCTTCTGTGTTTGGAGTTCACTCCAACATCCGGGAGGTCCTCAACATCTGGTTTTGTTCAACAATTTTGAGATTAGGATAGTTGAGTGGTAGTGGTAGGCAATTGAAATTTTTTTTGAGAGCTACTGTGTGAGCGATTGAGCGTTTTCCATTTTCCTTTTCTGCTATGATGGTACAATAATCTGGTATTCTTGCTGTTCTTGTTGATCTCAATTTAAATTTCTAGTTGAGTTCCTTTTTCATTATCTCAGTTCGATCTTTGAGTTGTGAAGATAGTAGGCGAATGCTTGTGGAAGAGCTGATGTTGTTGCCTATTCATCCCCTGAGCTATAGGGGTACAGTGGGTTGATTTTTGAGAATTTCTTTCCAAATTATTTCAGATTTAGAGGTGCATCTGTATGAGCCTAGTTTAGATTTCTCTCGGTTTGTTTGATCCCTCAATTGAGAGGGTACAGTGTTGCCAATTTTTTTGTTAACTTCAATTCATCTTGTTCTTTCATTAAGTTTGATCTGTTGAGTTGATGGTTTTTACAGAATTACTTTTAATGCATTGTCGATAGAGATTTCAAGTCAAAGTAGTTTAATTCAAGCTTTATTCTGCCTCTCCGTGGATATGACCTGTTCTCACCACTGTATGAGTTCATTTTTGCTATTTTATGTTTGCGAGACAGTTTAGAGGAAGTGCGCATGTTGACTTGTGCGACGAACTCTAGCCAACAGAAATGCACAGTCAACAATGTCGCGCGTTCATCTTGGCGCCGTTGCCGGGGAGGCATTAGAGTTTGATTTAATTCAGTTTTGATTTGATTTCATTTGCTTTGGGCTTTACATTGACTTGTTATTGGGCTTTCATTTCAGATTTGCACAAGGAGTGGAACTTGGATATTGGGCTTGACCTTTGAAGCCCATTGGAGGAGGAGCTTGCTGAATTGTTTTAATTGCTTTTAATTCCGAACTTTAGATAGAAAGAGTGTGAGTGAACTTTGTAGTGAGGCTTTGATGTATTCTCTGTGCATGTACAGAGATTTCTTTCACGTTGGCATGTAATAATTGGCCTCTTGGTGGTTTGATTGGTTTGGCATTAGTCTATAATACCACTTCATATTTTCTTAGTTAAATTTCATTTCATTCAGTTTAATAACCAAATAAAAATTAAAAAATTCTAAAATCTAAAATTTTTTCCAAATCGCTCTTTCATGTTAGCCGTTTGTTTGTAAATAAAAATTTCATCTCTCAAGATTAGAATCCCATATTTTAGGACATTCATCATCTTAATTGTCATTCATTCTCTTGCAATGAAGAGTGCGGGGGAAAGGTAAGGTTTCTAACATTTGTTTCATGCATTAGACTTAGCATTAGAAATCTATTGTTCAAATTTGTTTGTTGCACTTCACATTTTTAAATGGGACTGCTTAAGGGCTTCACCCATTAGAATAAAAAGATAAGGTGAGGGATTTCATCACCCTTTCCTTTGCCAAAAATCACAAAAATTTCCACTTTTTTGCATTTGCCTCAGCTTTTAATAAAAATCAGTAGACTTGGCCCTATGGTTCATAATTAGATTTATTCTTTCTTAAATTCAAACTTCTCTTTTAAGTCTGGTGTCTAGGATTAGAGGTTAAAAAGCTTACGCTTAAGTGAGTCAGAGGTTATTTAATTGGGTCTTTGCGAAAGGCAG
Source organism: Colocasia esculenta (assembly GCA_014218235.1). Classification (NCBI taxonomy): domain Eukaryota; kingdom Viridiplantae; phylum Streptophyta; class Magnoliopsida; order Alismatales; family Araceae; genus Colocasia; species Colocasia esculenta. Next base: position 148,875,020 of record CM024757.1, read on the forward strand.
AGGGGCCTCCCTCTACTCCACCTCTTACCTGGCCGTACAAGAAGAGTTAGAATTGGATTTAAGCAAGCATAAATCTGATTTTGAGAAAAATAACATAAGTCCAAGGAACACTTAGTGTTTAGGTTAATTTGTTTTGAAAGTGTTTTTTTGCTTGTGTTTGTTCATAAAAATTCATAAAAATCAATAAAATTCAAAAAAAAATAGAGTGTTTTCCAACTGTGCATGCTTGGTAGAAGATCATTCAACTAAGATTTGGCTCAACCTATCGCAGAGATTGAGAAATTCTTTCATACCATGGCCTATCAAGAACAAGTCCAAGGTTTCTACAAACCCCTCATGATCTATATTCTACCACATACATCCTGGTTGGAGAAACCACTCGAACTTTTCTTGGAAAATCAATCAGAACAAATTTCTCAACCTGCTTTCAATCAATTCATGTACGGTCAACCCTATCCCAATCAGAATCCGGGATTTGACCAATCTTCTTATTCCAGACCTCAACAATCCTAAAAAATAAAACTTCAATCAATTTGCTCATACCAATTTTCAGCAACCTTCATACAATCAACCACCATCTTCTCAGCCCAATTGGGAAGATAAAATGAATCAACTTCAAACATGATGATGACTCTTTGCCAAATTGTCCAGAACAACAAAATCAATATCAAAATCAGAACCAAAATATTCAACAAAATTTGATAGGATAGAGTTTCAGATTGTTGATGTGTGTAGGAGGGAATTGGGTCAGTTACCAAGTCAAACTATAACAAACCCAAGGAACAACCATCATGGATTTTATCAGAACCAGCAAAACCATCAAGTCCAGGGGTACATACCACATGCACCTCCACCATCAAACACACAACAAACTTTTGTCCAGAACATTCCAGCACCACAAATTCAAAATCAATTTATACAACAGGACCATTCTCCTGTCCAAGCTAGGGGTCCTCAAGTAGAAAATGTGAAAATAGTGTCAACTTTAAGAAATGAAAAAATCTTGATAAATCTTCACCCACACATGTCAACATTGCATGCGGATAAAGAAAATGAAAATGAAACTAAAATTGAAGAGAATGTTGAAAATGTTGAAAAATCCAAGGGAAAAGAGAAAATAACTGAAGAGCCTCTAGACACAATCCAAATAAATGAAGACTCAAGTCATTACATACCAAGAGTCTCTTTTCCTGAAGTTTTAAAGCCAAAATCTAAAAACAACCAACTGGTAATGAAGAACTCTTGGAAGAATCTTGTGAGGAAAAAGCAGTAGACCAACCCTGTGCTTTAGGGTTTGAGGGAGAGGAAGGACAACTTAGTTCCATATTTCAGAATAATGATCCATCATTTCCATTAGAATGTTCTCCTAAGGTTGAGCTAAAACCACTCCCTGCTAATTTAAAGTACATCTTTCTTGGAGAGAACGAGATTGGCCCGTCATAATTGCTAGTGATCTTGAGGAAGGGCAGGAGAAGAAATTGATTGAAGTCTTGAAAATTCATAGAAATTTTTTTCAAATGCAAGAAAAGGTTTGGTTGTTTAATTCTAGACTTCGTCTGTTTCCGAGAAAATTGAAGTCCCGATGGGATGGTCCTCACATTGTTGTCAGATCTTACGACAATGGTGCTATCATTATTCTCGATCTTAAAACTGGACAATCATTCACTGTCAATGAGCAAAAACATTTCTTTGAAAGCCCACTTTTCTTAAAAATGGATTCTACCAAGCTAGCTGAGCCAAACGAAGCCTAATTACGTCCGGATGAAGACGAAATAAACTTAGCGCTTCTTGGGAGGCAACCCAAGTGTACAGATTTCCTTCATCAGGTAATTCTCTGTCTTACTTTCTTTTCCTGTGAATAAGTAGGGGGGAAGAGGTAGAATAAGCATGCATTCATAGTCCTCATCCCGAACATTGCTTCATTTCTTTTTCTTGAGCTTGTACATATGTAAATAAAAAAAAATTCACAATGTTTTATCTTTGAATAAAAATGCGTGGCTTTGCGCATCCCAGACTAAGTGTATGATCTTTAACCATTAAATTTTGTGATTGTCACATCCCTTTGCAAAATCCATGTTAAGTAGCATCTGGTAAAGGATTACATGTACTTCTTGTCTACCTTATGTAAGGATTTATGGCAAGAAGTTTTCATACACACTACACAGCCACTTAGACTAGTTGAACCCGAATATAGCAAATTGTCAAGGCTAGTAGGAGAGAGGTGATTGGTTTTCCCCCTCCCCTTAAGTGAATTGTGAAAGAAGTGAAGGCATGTGATCAAGGAACCTGACTGTCCATCCTTCCTTTAAGAGGAAAGAAAAGAAAAGAAACAAAAAGAAAAAGAAAAAGCAAAAGCAAAAGAAAAATATATCCATGAAAAATGCCCCGGATCTGAGTAAAGTTGGACTCGCTACTCTTGAAAAGTGATGGGTTGTGCAGCATTATGGATGAAAAAGAAAAAAATTCTGAGTGCACAAAGTGCAAATAAAGGGACAAAAGTCCTCAGCTCAGAACAAAATAATGCTCAAGGAAGTTGGGCAGAATGGAACTGAGAGAAACAACCAGATCTGACTGAGCAAGGATCTTATTCCACGATTCTTTTCTTCTCCCTCAAATTAATCTAATCTCAAATACTAGCTGAGATAGAGGAGCTCCAGGAGGGCTGATGTGAACTCTTAAGTGAGCTACCACTTGTGCACTAATTTCTTGCCATAAGCCCATACAATTAGGATAGACATATCTTTACATTAATCTTTTACATGATGGATAGTTAGCATGAGATATTACATCTTCTAGTCTTATATTTTGAGTAATTTTTATTGCTAAGGGACTAGCAATGTTTAAGCAGGGGGGAGTGATAACTACTAAATTTTTCGTGTTAAAGTTCATACATATAGTTGATTTAGACATCATTTGTCTATAAATAACGTGCATTTTGAGTTTAAATTTTCATTTCATCCATAACTAAATTTTTGAACATAATAATTTTTGGTAGAACGCAGTTAGATACTCATACCTTTTGAATAGTTTTACAAATAAAAGTTATTTCTCTTAGTATACTTTGATAAATGTTGTATATAAATAAATTTTGCAAATATCTTTAATAGTAAATGTAAGTTTGTAATAAATAAATTTTTTTTAATTTACTAACCATATATCATTTTTGTTTCTTCCACGGTGGGGGCGAAGCTACTGGAAGCAGGGCTGAGCTGGCTGGGTCTTGTGCTCTTGAGATTTGGGTGAGTTGGGGCATGGCGCAGTTGCAGAAGCTGTGCACGGCGATGGCTCCGGAGCTGTGCAGAGGTGTGCGAGCGGCCAAGGATGTCCAGATGAAGCTGCAGCGGCCTGGGATGAGGCTGGCCAGGCCCATGTGCTGCTGGGTGCCCTGGTGATGTGGCTGGTCCTGTTGAGCTGGGCACGGGAGATCTGCTAGGCACGGGAGATCTGCTGGGCATGGATGAGGTCTCGTGCGTGGCTGTGGTGATGGGCCTGGCCAGATGGTGTCCAGGCTGAGCTGAGGTGGCCGGACTGGTTCGGGGTTGGATTTTGCAGATGGAGGCACCCAGATCTGCTGGGCCGTGCGATGGACGATGGCGGTTTGCTGTGAGCTCCGAAGGCGGCTGGGTGGAAGTGCCATGCGGATGATGCTGCTGGGCCGAACCGGCTGAGGTGGGTGGCGTGTGTCGCTGGAGGCTAACAGCTGGGCGGTGCGCTGCGGTGGTGTGGATCCGGCGCGCACAGGCGGTTTGCTGAGCTGAGGTGGCGGCGGCATGACCTGCTGGGCGTCCAAGGTGGAAGCAGGTGGCATCTGGCTGGCGAGGCTTTGGCATGCAGAGGTGAAGCGGCTGGGGCGGCCAGCTAAGATCCGGCTGGGCATGGAGATCTGGTGTACGGCGATGCAGGAAGCTGATGCGGCTGGTTCGCTGTGGAGTTCCCGTGCGACGCAGAGGCTGTGGATAGCTGGTCCGTGCACAGCGGCCAGATGTGCTGAGGTGGCGATCCGCGGCGTGGTGTGAGATGGCGATCCTGGTGCTCCTGCAAAGTTGGTGATCCTAGAAGTGCAAAGGAAGGCGCCTGGAGCCCTATAAGATGACCCCAAAGCCCTCCTCTCCGGGGGTTTGCAAGTAGGGATTTTTCTTTTATTTTTAGTTTCCATTTCTTGTATTTTCTGTTGTTGCAGAGTAGAGGAGGGAGAGGGATTAGCCAGTGGTTATTTTTTTAGGAATTTGTTCTTTCAGTTTTGTTATGTATTTTCTTCTTTCAAGCATATGTGGGAGGGAGACGAGGCTTGACCTGTGAATTTTTTCTGAATTTTAGTTTGCCATTTCTTTTTGTAATTTTCTTCAGTATTGTTCTTGGTTCGGACTGGGGAGGCTTTGCTCCTGCTCATCGGTAGGGAGTTCAACATTTCTAGAGTTTCTCAGTTCTTCCCAGTTTTCTTTAAGGTGTTTGCCAGTTTAAAATTTTTAGAGAGTTGTTTTTAGTATTCAGCAAATTGGTGGAATTTTTAGTTCAGATTTTAGTTTCTTTCTGTCATTTCCTTTCTGTATTTCCTCTCTTCAGCAGAGTAGCAGGCGAAGTTTGGCCAGTAGAGAGTTTTGGGGATTCTTGGTTCTTTTCTTTCTCTGGTTCAGCAATTGGGGATTCGTCTGTTGGAGTTTGATGTTTTTATTTTCTTCTGTGAGCTGCTTCTGTGAGAGATTGGCTCAAGTTCGATTATGTGGAGTTGTTCTTTTCAATTTTTCTATTCATCCGGAGGCGACTGTGATTTGTTAGAAGTTCTTGTTCCACTTTTTGTGCTGTGGAGGATTTCGGCTGCTGGGAAGGGGATTAGATGGAGAGTTCTTGTTTTGGGGGATTTGAGTTTAACAATTTGGGTTCGATTTTTTCATCTTACTGTTTGAGCAACTGAGAGGAGATCGATCCAGTCTGATTCTAATTTGCTATTTCATCTCTTTTGTGTTCAGAATTTTGAATGTTCCTATTCTTCCAGTCTTTTGCTACTGCTGTGTGATTGTTCGGATGCCCTTCTCTTCTTCTTTTGATTGTTCAGAATTTTGTCTGGGTTTTGCTGGTTCTACTGTTGGAGAAGAGCAATAGAATTTTTTTGGATTTTAGCTTCTCCCATCTCTTCTATGTTTGGAGTTCACTCCAACATCCGGGAGGTCCTCAACATCTGGTTTTGTTCAACATTTTTGAGATTAGGATAGTTGAGTGGTAGTGGTAGGCATTTGAAATTTTTTTTGAGAGCTGCTGTGTGAGCGATTGAGTGTTTTCCATTTTCCTTTTCTGCTATGATGGTACAATAATCTGGTATTCTTACTGTTCTTGTTGATTTCAATTTAAATTTCTAGTTGAGTTCCTTTTTCATTATCTCAGTTCGATCTTTGAGTTGTGAAGATAGTAGGCGAATGCTTGTGGAAGAGCTGATGTTGTTGCCTGTTCATCCCCTGAGCTATAGGGGTACAGTGGGTGATTTTTGAGAATTTCTTTCCAAATTATTTCAGATTTAGAGGTGCACCTGTATGAGCCTAGTATAATTTCTCTCGGTTTGTTTGATCCCTCAATTGAGAGGGTACAGTGTTGCCAATTTTTTTTTAACTTCAATTCAACTTGTTCTTTCATTAAGTTTGATCTGTTGAGTTGATGGTTTTTACAGAATTACTTTTAATGCATTGTCGATAGAGATTTCAAGTCAAAGTAGTTTAATTAAAGCTTTATTCTACCTCTCTGTGGATATGACCTATTCTCACCACTGTATGAGTTCATTTTTGCTATTTTATGTTTGTGAGACAGCTTAGAGGAAGTGCGCATGTTGAGTTGTGCGAAGAACTCTGGACAACGGAAATGCACAGTCAACAATGTCGCGCGTTCAACGCTCAACAGTAGACCCTGGCAAGGCAGAGAGTAGTAGACACCCCCGACCAGTTGAGAGTGGTGGCGAGAGCTAGGCGACCTTATGATATGTACCTGTTTTCTTTTTTGATGCTGATGTGTACCCGATGGGCTACCTTTATGATGTACTTTTGAGGCTGGCCCCCCTTTTGGCCATGATATATATACATCTCATGTCCTTTGCCTTCTCTCTTCCTGTCTTGCCTGAAAAACACTTAACAAATAAGTTAAATGTCTGTTCTGGCTTAGCCCCTTGCACATTAGGTGGATTAGGCTTCATGGTCTTGTCAAGGGCCTGAGCCTTTATAAAATAAGGCAAACATAATGAAACAATATAATAATAAAAAAATGCAACACGCAGGCATATGCTAACATGAAATTAAAAATGAGCATGTGTTTGATGCATTCAAGCTGATAGAGTGTTTTTTTTTTGTTTTTAGCATATATGGAATTTTTTTGGATTTTGAAGATATTCAATTTTTTTTGGATTTTGAAATATGTAATTTTTTGGCTTTTGAATATTCAATTTTTTTAGTTTTTTGAAAAAAATTTTTATTTTAAAATATTCATTTTTTGGGTTTTGGAGTATTAAAAAAAAATAGGTTTTGAAATATGCAATTTTTTGGGATTTGAAATAAGTGTTGCAACCTGGCATAGTCCCTTCCAAAAAAAGATGCGCGGAACGAAGGGGATCCACTCTAATTGGAAAAACGTGGTACTTGGACCCTTCAATTACTCAGCCATCATCAAGAGTTCATTAATAATTCTTGAGTGTGTCAAACAGAGATTGGACGTGCTTAAGTGGTGCCTTCACCCCAGGTGGCTTTTGGCTACATCCTCTTTAGTTGATCGTCGCCTTGCCTTGACCCTAAGACATATCCGTGGGGGAGAAGGGAAGAAGATGTTTAGGAAGTCTGCCAAAAGTTTAGGCGACCGGGGAGATACTCATTCCCCTACCCTACACTCAGTGGGGTTCGATCTTTTGGCGTATGGGGTTTTGGCACGCTTACGACCAGGTCCATTTGGATCTCTGCGGGGACTTTCATATTTGATTTGCCTTGTTTGGCTCTTTTGTTTTGATTTGTAATGTTTTCTTTCTTTTCCCCTTATTGGGCCTTGACCTACACCCTTTTGAGCTTTGGACAGATTCAAAGGTCGATCCTTCAGGTTCCCCCTTTGTATTGGCGGACCAAGTGGAAAGAAATGGGTAATGTTCTAGACTCTTGGTTCGGCATTGATCTTCCTTAGATTCTGTGCTTTTAGCTTCCAAAGGAGGGCGTGTAAGTGTGTGGGTGTCGACACCTCAGGTTAACCCACCAAGAATAGGAAATGAATTAAAAATTATAGCCTTTTAGTTTAAGGTCCGTGTACCATGTAAATCCAAACACCTAACTAGGGGTAGTACTTCTTAAGATATAGCCCATTCCAAGGATGAGAGAGCTCCTCACCCTCCGCGTTCACTAGCCTGTACGCGTTGCCAGGATATGCTTCTTTGATTACGTACGGCCCTTCCCAATTTCGTTGGAGTTTGGATCGGGGACCACTAGGTTTTACAAAATTTTCTTTTGACCACCATTTCACCAAGTTTAAACTTTCTCTCAATTACATTCTTTTGATAAAAATGAGTGAACCTATTTTGATATGATCTTGTATGTTCTGCGGTGACCAGACGCTTCTCATCTAAGAGTTCTAGTTGTGCTAGGAGCAATTCACGCCGCTCATCGATTGACAAGTCCTTGTCAAGCTGGATTCTTAGTGAGGGGATGAGAATCTTGTATGGTACTACAACCTCCATTCCATAAGTGAGGGCGAACGACGTCTGCCCCGCGGGAGTACATATTGAAGTGCGGTAGGCCCATAGAGCTTCTACAAGCTTTTCTGGCCAATCCGAGAACTTGTTAGCCTCACAGGTTTTCTTGACGATTTTAATTAAGGTTTTTTTTTGGCCTCTGCTTGGCCATTTCCTTGCGGATAATATGGTGATGAATGGTGCAATGTGATGATCAGATCATCCCCATATAATTTCATGAATTATATATCTATTTTGGTGATTAACAAAATCCTAAAAATTAGTATCTAACAAGTTTCTATGAAGCATAGTCACAGGAAATAAACCAGGCAAAATCAAGCATAGACTTGTAAGTAAATCCTTACTTTGTTGTTCTTAATTTTTCAGAGCATGAAATTTCTCTAAGTACACATCGACTCTCTTTGAAGCATAACGATTTCATAAGTCATCGCAAAGAATAACTCTTTCATAAATTTCATATCATTTTTGCTTTATATCGATTTCGATCTCACAACAATTTCGTAAGTAAGCATAACGATTCGACAAGTGAGTATAACGATTTCAATCTCACAACGATTTCATAAGTGAGCATAACAATTTACTCTCTTAACGATTCGACAAGTGAGTATAACGATTTCAATCTCACAACGATTTCGTAAGTGAGCATAATGATTTGCTCATAACGATTTGCTTATAGTGTTATAACGATTTGGTTATAACGATTTGCTCATAACGATTTGCTTATAGTGTTATAATGGTTTGGTTATAACGATTTGCTCATAACGATTTGCTTATAACGATTTGCTCATAACGATTTGCTTATAGTGTTATAACGATTTGTTATAACGATTTGCTCATAACAATTTTGTTATAACAATTTGCTCATAAGGATTTTGTTATACCGATTTGCTCATAACGATTTGGTTATAAAGATTTGCTCATAACGATTTGGTTATAACAATTTGCTCATAATGATTTGCTTATAATGATTTGGTTATAACGATTTGCTCATAACGATTTGGTTATGAATGCATAACGATTTATGCGTACAACAATTTGTTTACGAATGAGCAACGATTCACATGAACAATGATTCATTCACAAAGATTCTATAAGTCATGTTCATATCGACTACAAGAGCTATAACGACTTGATATTTGAATATCTTGACAAGTCAAAGTCATCCTGTGTATTTCTCTGTTATCCATGCATTAAATATAACCGTACATTTCTCTGCACGATACATGTCCAGATATCTTCTATTCTTATGCTCTTGCATGTAATATCTTTTTGGAAAGACAGAATGAAAATTTCTATCTTGATGTATTCTCACTCTAACATTGACTGACAATAAGAGACAACTTAGTTGTCTATGTTTTAGCATTTAATGTGTGCAGGTCTCTGACAGCACGACTATATACAATGTTGGATAAAGTAGAAGCTGGAGGATATCAAGAAGGATTTTCTTCTTACGTGCATGGAATGTAAAGAACCGTTGACTACAAAGGAAAGCCATGTAGTCTAACATTCTCAGAACATAGAGACAACGGATACTTCAACGACTACATTTTCAAAAGAAGATACAAATAGAAGACTGGTGCCTACGTAAAGAAGTATGAATCTTAAGAATTCAAAATCTGCAAGCACCGTAGAAGAGCTTAAGTCTCACTCCATCGTCTTGTTCTAGCTCTTTGCTCTCTATGTCTAGTGTAGAACCTTGAGAGAGATTTTGTGAACTAAGAGTGTTCTTCTTTGTAGATCTTTTCCTCTCAGTCTTCGCTTCGGATCAAGCATTGTGCTATTAGGTTAATCCAGGGGCGCATCATCCCTTGAAAACATCTTTGTGTTATTCCCTTCATGTTGAAGGAAGACCTGAGGGTTCCAGGGTGTTTTTCCCTTCGTGTTGAAGGAAGACCTGGAGGATTCCAAGGTGTTGTATTCCTCTTCGGGTTGTGAAGAGACCAGCTGCGGCTGGGTGTGTAAGTGTCCTTGAGGGGGACTGTACCCTTGGGTAGTGAATCCTGAGTTGTTGCTCAGGGACTAGACGTAGGACTCCAATGGAGAGGAGGTCTGAACCAGGATAAAATCTGGTGTTGTGTGATTTCTTGCTTTGTGTTTGTTGTTTACTTTTCACTAACACTAACAATCAACGAAGTGCTTGTTGTGTGAACATTTTTGTGGATAGGTTTAGGTATTCAAATTTTAAAAAATCCCATTCACCCCCCTCTGGGCTTGCTGGCTGGGCAACAAGTGGTATCAGAGCTAGTCTCTTCGACAAAGAAGAAGATCCAACGATCTGAAGAGAAAAGATCAAATGGTAGCCCAAGGTCACTTCGAAGGTCAGTCAGTAAATAGACCACCGCTGTTCGATGGTGAATACTACACATATTGGAAAACAAGAATGTAGTTCTTCCTTCAAGGGATCGACTATCAAATTTGGTCGATTGTAGAATAAGGAGATGTTCTGGTCACCAACGACAAAAACAAATGCATAGAAGATGACAAGAAGAAAATTTCTCTCAACTGCAAGGCCAAGAGCATATTGTGTTGTGCTCTCAGCTAGGAGGAATTCAACAAAATTTTCGCCTGCAAATTTGCAATGGAGATGTGGGAGAAGCTGAGGATCACCTACGAAGGCACATATAAAGTAAAAGAAACCAGAATAGACATTCTGGTAAATGAATATGAAAGATTTCAGATGCAATCTGGTGAAACAATTACACAAATGCACAGTAGGTTCATCGACATCACTAATGGATTGGCTGGTCTTGGTAAGACCTATCAGATGGGAGACATGGTTAGGAAATTTCTCAGATCCTTGCCTGCCTCGTGGACTCCAAAAGTAACAGCAATAGAAGAGGCTAACGACTTGAAGATAATGTCGTTAGAAAAACTCATTGGGTCCCTTGGCCCATGAGATTAACATGGAAAGGTTGGGAGAATCATCTAACAGAAAGAAGCATTCCAACGCACTCAAGGCAGAAGAGGACACATTAGAAGAAGGCTCATATAGCCAAGAAAGCATGAACAACAGTGAAGATGAAGAAGCAATGCTATCCAGAAGGTTACAACGCATCTTGGCTAAGAAAAAGAAGTATCAGTCCCGAAGAAGATATTTCAAGAAGGGAAAAGACTTCAAACGTCATAAGTCAAATATGCAAAGAAGACTGAACCGATTTGCTATGAATGCAAGAAGCCCAGATATATCAAGCCAGAATGTCCGATACTCAAGAAAACTGAGTTCAGAAAGAAGGACAGTTCCAGAAAACTCAGAAGATTTAAGAAGAAAGCCATGGTAGCAGCATGGGACAACAGTAGTGACTCTGACAGTGAGTCAAGCCCAAGCAATGAAGAAGAAGAAGAAGCCAACCTGGCATTCATGGCCAACCTCGAAGACAAGGTAATATCAGACTCATCTTTCTCTTCGTGCAATGAATCTGATTCTGACAACTTAGAAGAAGCTTTTAATGAACTGTATTGTAAATATAAAGAAGTGTGTAAATCACTAAAAGCCAATAAGAAAAATCTCACATGCTTAGAAAATACTAATTCAGACTTAAAATCTAAAAATGAGCAAATGGAAAAACAAATTACTGAACTAAAAAGGAGAAATGAATTGTTATACGAAGACTTGAAAATTAAAAATGAACAATTAGTGAGTTTGGAAAACCATGCAACTGTAAATAAACTAAAACAAGAAGTTAACACTTTAACAATAGAAAATGAAAAATTGTCAAGCACACTAGAAAAATTTACTAATGGCAAAACAACATTAATATTAAAAGGTGCTAGACGGTCAGTGAAAGGAAACATGGATTAGGTTATACTCCTCCCGATAATGAGGAAACAGTAGTATATCCTAAAACATATCCAACTCTTAAATTTGTACCTGAACAAGACACAACATATGAATCAAATTTTAAATACATTCCAATTGAAAAGATAACTAAAATGTCTTGTTGTAGCCATTGCAATAAGTTAGGACACATTAAAGTATCATGTCCAACTAAACATAAATATAGATAATTAAAAGAAAAATTCATGATACTAACCAATCAGGACTCAAAAGAACTTGGGTACCTAAAGCTTAATATTTTTAATGCAGGGAAACCTTCGAGCATCCAAATGGTACTTAGATAGCGGATGCTCAAGGCATATGTCAGATAACAAGAAGCTATTCTCTCACCTTGAAGCTGAAGAAGGCACAATTACATATGGTGACAATGGAAAAGGAACTGTAATAGGTTGCGGACCGCTTGGTAGCAAAGGAAAAGTTATCATTGAAGATGTACATTGTGTGAAAGGACTGAAGCACAACCTTATTAGTATCAGCCAACTATGCGATAAAGGACATCAGATCAGATTTCAAGAGTCAAAGTGCAGTATTATGAAGGATGGTGCAGTCGTGTTTGAAGCCAGTAGGGAAAAGAACCTATATGTACTTTATTTAGAAGAACTAAAGGATCAAGACATATGTCTGGCAGCAAATAAAGAGCAGTCAACAGAGCTCTGGCACTGAAGACTAGGCCACTACAGCTTGGATGGCATGAGAAAGTTGATCAAGAGAAGCTTAGTGGAAGGTCTACCCAAGGTTAGTGCAAAAATGAATGGTGTATGTAGGCCGTGTGCAAAAGGGAAGCATACCAAGTCATCCTTCAAGTCAAAGACCATGGTAACAGCCTCTAAACCCTTAGAACTACTACATATGGATCTATTTGGGCCAATGAGGACCACAAGTCTCAGGGGAAAGAACTTTGGATTTGTTATAGTAGATGACTACTCCAGGATTACATGGGTTTCTTTCCTAGAACACAAGGATGATACTTTTGAAAGTTTTGTTAGTTTCAGCAAGAAAGTTTAAAAGGATAAGAAGTATAGCATCATTAGTATCCGATCAGATCATGGAGGAGAATTTCACAATGAGAGCTTTGCAAAATTCTGTGATAGCCAAGGAATTAGAACACAACTTCTCAGCACCAAGGACACCACAACAAAATGGAGTTGCTGAAAGAAAGAATAGAACCCTATTGATATGGCAAGGACAATGCTATCAGAATATGATTTGCCAAGATATTTTTGGGCCGAAGCCATCAACACAACATGCTATATCATCAACAGAGTAATGATCAGACCAATCTTGAAAAAGACTTCATATGAGTTATACAAGCAGAAGAAGCCAAAGATCAGCCACTTCAGGACATTTGGATGTCCATGCTTCATCCACAACAACGGCAAAAGTGATATTAGTAAGCTAGATGAAAATCAGATGAAGGTATATTCATGGGGTATGCTTCCAAACCCAAAGAATATAGAGTATTTAACAAACGAACTTTATTAATTGAGCAATTAGTGCATATAATTTTTGATGAAACTAACCCTTCCTTGAGAAAGGAAGTAGATAGTGATATTGATGATACATATGAATTGTCCAAGAAGCTAAAGAACACATCTATTGAGGATAAGGATGATCCACCCTTGGAAGATCTACAACAAATGGATGCATCTCACGATAATCTTCCAAAAGAATGGAGGTATAAGAAAGATCACCCACTAGAAAAGATCATTGGTGATCCATCGGTTGGGGTAAGAACTAGAGGTAATATAATTCCTTGTGACTACATTGCCTTTGTATCTCAAATATAGCCTAAGACAGTCAATGAGGCACTATCTGATGAATCTTGGATATTAGTCATGCAACATGAACTTAACCAGTTCAAGAGAAACCAAGTATGGTTCCTTGTTCCGAGACCATCAGATCATCCTGTGATTGACACCAAATGGGTGTTCAGGAACAGGTTGGATGAAGCTGGTGTGATCATAAAAAACAAGGCCAGATTGGTAGTTCAAGGCTATTCCCAGGAGGAAGGCATAGATTTCGATGAAACCTATGCACCAGTGACTAGACTTGAGGCAATTATGATTTTAGTTGCATATGCTTCTGCATCAAATTTAAAACTCTTTCAAATGGATGTAAAATCTGCTTTTCTGAATGGTTTTATAAAGGAAGAGGTATATGTAGAACAACCACCTGGTTTTGATGACATGGATTTTCCAAATCATGTTTTTAAGTTGCATAAAGCTTTATATGGTTTAAAGCAAGCACCTAGAGCTTGGTATGAAAGACTTAGTTCTTTTTGTTAAATCATGGTTTAATTAGAGGAAAAGAGGAGAACACATTATTCATTAAGTCTAAACTTAAAAATGTGTTACTTGTTCAAATATATGTTGATGATATAATATTTGGCTCTACTGATGAATCTCTTTGCAAGTATTTTGAAAAGCTTATGCGGGAGAATTTGAAATGAGCATGATGGGGGAGCTCAACTACTTCCTCGGATTGCAAATCAAACAAGGAATGGAAGGATCTCACATCTGTCAAGCCAAGTACACCAAAGAATTACTAAAGAAGTTTGGATTTGAAAATGCCAAGCCACTATCCACACCCATGACCACATCAACAAGGCTACACAGTGACAAAAATGGTAAGAAAGTAGATCAGAAATTTTACAGAGGTATGATAGGTTCATTACTCTACTTAACAACAAGTAGACCTGATATATTGTTCAGCGTATGTATGTGTGCTAGGTACCTGGCAGATCCTAAAGAGTCTCATTTAATTTGTGTTAAAAAGATCTTTAGATACTTAGCAAAAACTCATGATCTAGGATTATGGTACCCAAATTCATGTGAAATTAATTGAGTAGGATATTCTAATGCTGACTATGCTGGATGCAAGGTAGATAAGAAAAGCACCAGTGGATTTTGTCAATTTCTTGCAGGATGTCTGATATCATGGTCCTCAAATAAGCTAAATTCAGTAGAACTATCTACAGCTGAAGTTGAGTACGTGGCTGCTGGAAGCTATTGTACACAACTCTTATGGATCAAACAACAGTTTGAGGATTTTGGACTAAATATCAAGACAATTCCCTTGCTGTGTGATAACACTAATGCAATAAATCTCACCAAGAATCCAGTTCAGCATTCAAGGACAAAGCACATTGAGGTTAGGTACCATTTTATTCGTGATCATGTAGCTAATGGTAATATAGACATTTCTTTTGTAGATACACAAAATCAGTTAGTAGATATCTTCACAAAGGCCTTACCTGAAGAGAGATTTACTTCTCTTAGAAGGGAACTAGGCATGTGTAAATTGTGAAAGATTTATCTGTATAAAACTGAAATATAAATTATTTCAAAATAACCAAATTTTCTCTCCCCTGTAGTTAAGCAAAATCTCATTAAAATATTACTTGTTTCTTACTTATCGGAGACAGTTCGATTATTTTTAAAGTATTTATTTGTCTCAAACTGGTCACTTTGTCGTTTTCTGCCATTATGGAGCCTCTTGTTTTGAAAAGTCACCTTTATTGTTTTTTTTTTGATAAAAACCCGAAATCTGTGGTACAACGATTCACCCTTCGTCTTCATCATCTTCAACTTGCCTGAGGCGATACCCTATCGACTCCGGCATCGACTCTCTGGGATTTCAAAGCCTCTAACTCCTTCCCGCGAGAAATTTCCTGCGGGCTTCTGCTCCTTTCGTCATTCCAATCATCTAGAAACTTTCCCCATTCAAATCCATGGCCACGTCTGGTGTATCCGGCAGCGTCGGGGGCTATGAAGCCGCGTTTCCTACCGGCGAGCAGCAAGAGAGGTATACCTCTGTGAAGATCAAGGTCTGTGGGAACAAGGCAGTGGATGTTTCAGATTTGCAGAAGAATGGAATGGGCAGCATCATTGCAGCAATGGAGAGGATGAAATGGTCGAAGATGGCAACTCTATCAGAGGTGAGTTATCCAGACCTAGTGAAGGCATTTTTCGTTTGTTTGAAGACTGAGGAGGACGGGTCCTTGACATCCACTGTCAAAGGAACCCAGATTAAGATCACCTATGAGTTTTTCGAAATGTTATTTGGAGTTTGCACCACCGGTCATAGTGGGGTTCACACTGTGGATATCCAGGCGAAGGGATTAGGGTTTGTTGGTCCCGAGTACAAACTAAAGGATGGAAAGATACACATCAACCAGCTGAATGCATTCAACCGGAATCTACATTTCATAGTGTGCCAGATTCTAGTCCCTAGGAGTGCCACCTACTCGACTTGTACAAAGGCGGACTCAGATATGATGTTTTGGGCTATCTAGAACCAGAGCATAAATATGGCAGAGGTTATGATAGAAAGGATGAAGTTTGCATCCGCTCAGGTTTGGGATAAGAAGAGCAAGGTAAATGTGTCTCTGCCATATGCACATCTGCTCACCAAGGTATTTCAACATTTTGGCATCAATTTATCTGGAGTAGTGTCAGAGAAAATGGGCCAGGCTATTCGAAGCAGAAACTTAAAGAAAAGTGGATTCTCATTGGTTGGAGGTATATGGACCAAGACCTCAGTGGCTGAGGGTGAAGCCATTATTGGAGAAGCCCAAGATGTCGAAGAAGAAGTAGGAGAAGCAGCAGTACTAGTAGGACCAGAAGTTCAAGAGCAACAACAAGAAGTTATCCGTTCAAAAATTGCAGTGGAACAAGTAGCAACAGCAGCAGAGGTCCGAGCAGAAGAATCGATGATCATTCGAAGCCAGATTGAGGACATTCCTCAAGAATTTATTGAGCCTGTTGGACAGAATTCAGAAGTTGCACCTCCATCCTCTCAATTAGCTACAATTCTTCGGAGTGTACTGGACTCATTAACCAGTACTCAGGTGGAGCCAGAGATCTTGGTAGATCTAGTTGCAGAGGTTGTAGCATCTGGCCTCAGTACAGATGTTGTCGTGGAGGATGCTCCTATTCAGAGGGAGCAAGAAGAAGAAGATATTCAAGTTGATACCCATATGGAAGATGCTCCTATTCAGGGGGAGAAATCTATTGAAAAGGAAGCACAAATCTAGGGGGAGCACACTGCCAATGCCCCCATTGATGTTCAGTTCAGAGAAGGCATTGTGGAGAGTGCCTTAGGTGAAGAAGATAATGATAATAATGTGGAGCCCGTTGTAAGGGCAAGCAGCAAAAGGAAAGAAGCAGCTTCTGGGATTCCTCTCTTGACCAGGAGGCCTCATCAGAGGCAGAGAAAGAAGAAATTGAAGGTCAATTTGAAGCCCTTAGTTGCTAGAATGGATGAACAAGGAAAGATTCAGTGCTCTGTGCAATGAGATATTCAGTCAATTTTCATAAGCCAGAGTACTTCAGCTAAGAAGATGGGCATGGTTAGAAATGCAGTAAGATGGGTGTGAAGTGAACTTATTAGCATTAAGGATTCTATTGTCGCACTTGGAGATCTGCTCAGGACACAGTCCTCAAATGCCCCTCCTGCTCCTTCTTCTGCAGAACCAGTCCGAAGTTCTTGGCCTTGAGAGGCAAGTCAACAAGATGCTGGGCCATCAGGGCCAATTTCAGAAGAACCGACAGGGCCATCCGGGCCACAAGTTGTTCAAGAGGCAGCATCTGCAGTGCAGGATCATGCTGAAGCTGTGAAGTCTGGGCCATCAGGGCCAATACAGGATGTTTCTGGGCCACAGGGCCAGTGGTTTCCGAGGGTGAGATTCCAGAGTAGAAGAGCCAGCTGTAGCTCCAGAAGCCCTGATCCTTCTTCTCTTGCAACTCGGACCCTCCTTCACCACTATCTTCCTCCACAGCACCACCACACCTATCCCTTTCAAATAGGGCTGCCAATGGATATCCGATTTCCGACTTTCCGATCCGTTTCCGACCTTTCCGTATCCGTTTTTGGTTTTCGATTATTTTCCATTTTCCGTTTCCGTTTCCGATAAGATATATTTTGTATTTTATTTACAAAATATATACTCTTAAAATCTTATTTCTTAATATTAAAAAACTTTAGACTAAGTTTTTAGCTTCTCTTTAATTGTAAATAGAATATAATTAACTTATCTCTCTCGTAGTATGTATTATACATATTATTATCAAAGACATCTCTTTTACCATTGCTTCTAATACTATATACATCTACCATTTGATCGTACAAATGTTTCCGATTAGTTTCCGTTTCCGACCCGTTTCCAATTTTCTTATAGGAATGGATGCGGAAAGTACCATTTCCGATCCGACTCCTCCGACCCGTTGGCAGCCCTACTTTCAAACAACCCCGACTCTCTCCATTTCATCTCTAACACCATTTCCTTCTGAATCCTCCTCATCTCCTGCCATCTCCACATCCATTCCTTCACCTCCTCCTGTCATTGAAGACCCTCCAAGCCTCTCATCAGCTGGAGCCTCCTCTTTCCTTTGGTCCTTCTTCTGCTGGACCATCCCTCATATCTCCTCCTTCTCCAACACTCTTGCTCTTCCCAAGTTTCCTCCTCTTGGTTTTCCCTTACTGTTGACAATCAAAGGAACCAATCTATTGTGTATCTCCAAAAGTGTATCTTTGCCACCATTTTGGTGTTCCTTTTCTCAATCTCACTAATCACCTCATGTTGTCCTCCCTACTTCCACTTCTCCAAGCTGATCAATAAAAATCTTCCAAATGGCTGAATGCAAGTCTGAAGATCAGTGGGCTAAAGGGCACAAGGCTCTCTATAGGAAATTTCTTCTTGCAAAGTCAGATCGGTTTTCCACCCTGGGATCACCCACTCACTCTCTTGAGTGGTTTGTCATTCATCACAAGACCACCTGGGCACCTTCATCAAAGGAAGTAAATCTCATCCGGTACTTCCAGCTATTCAATGACTATCGTTATCTTCAACGAGCTACCTGAAGTGCAGTTGGGTCAGTTCCAGGGGGCCATTGCTTCGTTAAAAATTGAAAATCCAGTTAATGCTCATTCAAAGTGGATTTTGCTACCCTGCACATCCCAGACAGTGGGTTCTCCCTAAACTGCATTCTTTGGTCATGGACTCCTTAGTTGGTCTTGTTATTTTTGAGAGATATTGCTCGTGTAATGGGTAGGATCTCAGCTCAGTAGGGTCGTCTCCCCTCCTTCCAAAGATTCCTCTTCCGAGAATTCCATCTAGGCCCTATCACTTCTGAGTTTCTTACCCCTCTTCCTCTCTGAAAAGGTGAGAGGCTCTCTCCCTCCAATTGGGAAAAACATTACAACCAGTCAGCCCAGTTGGAACCCTTGAATAGCTCCTTGTTTAAGGCAGGCAAGCCTACTCTCTCACTGAAGCATTTTTAGACTTGAATTCCATCCATCTGTTCAAGAGCCTATGATCAGTGGGGTCGAGCGGTACAAACTTTTTATGGCTTGAAGAAAGATCTCCAGAAGCATCAGTCTACTCCTATCAAGATCAAACAGTTTCTTCGGTTTGCCAGCTTTGGATCTTTCATTTCCTTCAAGTCTCCCTTGGCAAAGATGAATATGCTACATTTTTAGAAGCTCAGTGCCAACTTCACATCAAAAGAATGCTACCTGTCATGGGGTCATCTTATCTATTTACCTTTGGGTGTTTTTTAGACCTATTTGAGGAAAAGGAATGCAAGGCTTTGGCGCATTATTCAAACGGCATGCCCTCTTTTGTCTCCTGCTTTCTAGCTTCAATAACCCCTCCAGATAAATAGAACAGTTCTGTGCTCTCTCTTTTCTCTTCTTCTTTGTCTCCGAATGATATCTTTTGCTAATGATAAAAAGGGGGAGAACCATAGTATTTCTAAAATTTCCTTAGATTATTTCAGAAAGTCTATGCTTATGATATGTTTTGTCATCACCAAAATGGGGAGATTGATGATCAGATCATCCCCATATAATTTCATGAATTATATATCTATTTTGGTGATTAACAAATCCTAACAATTAGTATCTAACAAATTTTCTATAAAGCTTAGTCATAGGAAATAAACTAGGCAAAATCAAGCAAAGACTTATAAGTAATCCTTACTTTGTGTTCTTAATTTTTTAAAGCATGAAATTTCTCTAAGTACAAATCAACTCGCTTTGAAGCATAACGATTTAATAAGTCATCACAAAGATAACTCTTTCATAAGTTTCATATCGTTTTTGGTTTATATCGATTTCGATCTCACAACGATTGCGTAAGTAAGCATAAACGATGGCTCTCATAACGATTCGACAAGTGAGTATAACGATTTCAATCTCACAACGATTCGTAAGTGAGCATAACGATTTGCTCTCTTAACGATTCGACAATGAGTATAAATGATTTCAATCTCACAACGATTTCATAAGTGAGCATAACGATTTGCTTATAACAATGCTTATAGTGTTATAACGATTTGCTCATAATGATTGGTTATAACGATTTGCTCATAACAATTTGGTTATAACGATTTGCTCATAACGATTTGTTCATAACAATTGCTTATAGTGTTATAACGATTTGGTTATAATATTTGCTCATAACGATTTGGTTATAACGATTTGCTCATACGCTTTTGGTTATAACGATTTGCTCCAAACGATTTGCTATAACGATTTACTCATAATGATTTGTTTATAACGATTTGTTATAACAATTGCTCATAACGATTTGGTTATGAATGCATAACGATTTATGCATACAACGATTGTTTACGAATGAGCAACGATTCACATGAACAATGACTCATTCACTATGATTCTAAGTCATGTTCATATCGACTTCATGAGCTATAACGACTTGATATTTTGATATATCTTGACAAGTCAAAGTCATCCTGCGTATTTCTCTATTATCCATGCATTAATATAACCTACATTTCTCTGCACGAGCATATCCAGATATCTTCTATTTCTTATGCTCCTGCATGTAATATCTTTTTGGAAAGACAGAATGGAAATTTCTATCTTGATGTATTCTCACTCTAACATTGACTGACAAGAAGAGACAAGCTTAGCTGTCTACGTTTTAGCATTAATGTGTGTAGGTCTCTGACAGCAACGACTATATACAACGTTGGCTAAGTAGAAGATGGAGGATATCAAGAAGGATTTTCTTCTTACGTGCATGGAACATAAAGAACTGTTGACTACAAAGGAAACCATGCAGTCTAACGTTCTCCGAAACATAGAGACAACAGATACTTCAATGGCTACATTTTCAACCCAATATACAAATAGAAGACGGTGCCTACGTAAAGAAGTATGAATCTTGAGAATTCAAAATCTACAAGCACCATAGAAGAGCTTAAGTCTCACTCCATCATCTGTTGTAGCTCTTTGCTCTCTGTGTCTAGTGTAGAACCTTGAGAGAGATTTTGTGAACTGAGAGTGTTCTTCTGTGTAGATCTTTGCCTCTCAATCTTCGCTTCAGATCAAGCATTGTGTTATTAGCTTGATCCAGGGGTGCATCATCCTGAACACATATTTGTGTTATTCCCTTCATGTTGAAGGAAGACTGGGGGTTCCAGGGGTTGTTTTCCTTCGTGTTGAGGAGAAGACTTGGAGGATTCCAGGGTGTTGTGTATTCCTCTTCGGGTTGTGAAGAGAAGACCAGCTATGACGGGGGTGTAAGTGTCCTTGAGGGGACTGTACTCTGGGTAGTGAATCCTAAGTTGTTGCTCAGGGACTGGACGTAGGACTCCTGTGGAGAGGAGGTCCGAACCTAGATAAATCTGTGTAGTGTGATGATTGCTGTGTTTGTTGTTTACTTTTCACTAACGCTAACAATCAACTAAGTGCTTGTTGTGTGAACATTTTTGTGGATAGGTTTAGGTATTCAAATTTTAAAGAATCCCATGCACCCCACCCCCCACCCCCCCTCGGGCTTGCTAGCTGGGCAACACAATGCAATTTTGTACCTGTTGTACAGGTCATGAAGCTTTGAGAGATAAATGTTGTCCATTGTCGGTGATGATGGTGCTTGGAATCCCGAACCTGGTGATGATGTTCTTCATGATAAACTTGCACACGGGTCATTGCCTTGAACCTCCGTGTAGGCTTCAGCTTCCGCCCACTTGGTGAAAGTATCTGATGCAGTGAGGATGTATGACTTGGTTTGTTCTGGGAGTTTGGATCACCAAGGGGACCAATGATATCGAAAGCCCACATAGTGAAAAGCCATGGAGAGGATGTTGGTGGATTATAGAGGCTGAAGAATGGATTTTGTCGGCATGCCGTTGGCACTTGACACACGGACGAACAAAAGATAGAACAATCCTCCTCTATGGTGGGCTAGTAGAAGCCTTGCCTAAGGATCTTTTTGGCAAGCATTTGGCTGTTCACATGGCCACCACACACACCTGAATGAGCCTCCTCGACAACTTCAACACCTCATCATCATCCAAGCATCTGAGCAAAACTCCAGTGAGTTGCCCTTCTATCAAGTGTGTTTCCAACCAAGTGTACTTCTGGACAGTCTCCTTATGGCCTTCTTCTCATCAGTTGTGGCTTCCTCAGGTACGTCTGATTCCTACAATATTTAGCTATCTCATAATACCATGGCTTCTCATCATCCTCCAATTCCTCTTCTAGCTTCACTAACATGATTCTATCTTGCCCTCCTTTATATCTTCTTTAGCATTTCATCTTTAATCCATAGGAAGATGGGGTCTTGAACAGTAGGGGTGTTGTGTCGTTCAATTTGAATGCTGTCAAAATCCCCAAGATAGCTCATGTTCATGGTTGCGCCGATAGTGGCGAGGGCATCTACCAGAAGATTCTGATGACGAGGGATATGGAAAAATATGAGCTTGGAGAATAGCTTGGCATAGGCTAAGGAACTTCTTGATAAGGCTTGAGCTTCAGATCCTGAGTGTGATATTTGGTGAGCACTTGGCGTAAGACCAATTGACTATCACCTACAATTCGCAGATGGTTAACACCATAGAAATGGGCATGCTCAGGCCAACCAACAAAGCTTCATATTCAGCTATGTTATTGTGTGGTAGGAAACTCCAGTTTATAGGCCGGGGAATGGTGACACCCTTAGGTGATAGAAGAGCATCCCGATACCCTTTCCATGAGCATTCAAAGCTCATCAAAATATAGTGTCCACATAGGATCCGATTGGCTAAGGGACATTAATTCGTCATCTGGAAACTTCGAACGGACAGGATCAAACTGAGGAATAGGGTGATGAGCGAGATGTTCTGCTATGGCATAGCCTTTGATGGATTTGCTGCGAATGTAGAAGATGTCAAATTAGGATAGAAAGTTGCAACGGCTAGCCTATCAGTGAGAACGGATTTTTCAAGAAGGATTTGATAGGATTCATGCGGGCGATGAGATGGACCTCATGAGCAAGAAAGTAGTGCTTCAGAGATGTTCTGCTATGGCATAGCCTTTGATGGATTTCTGCTGAATGTAGAAGATGTCAAATTAGGATAGAAAGCTTTGCCAATGTGCTAGCCTATCAGTGAGAACGGATTTTTCAAGAAGGAATTTGATAGGATTCATGCGGGCGATGAGATGGACCTCATGAGCAAGAAAGTAGTGCTTCAATTTCTGCAATACCTATATGAGAGTGGCACATGTCTTCTCCATTGCAGTGTACCTCTGCTCGCAGGCGTTGAGAAGCTTAGACAAGTAGTATGCTGCCCTTTCCTTGCCTTCTTCATCCACTTGTGCAAGGACAACTCCTACTGAGTCTTCCAGGACATATACATAGAGAATGAGTGGTTTGCCTGGAGTCGGCAGCCTCAGGACAGGGGGATTAGCCAAATACTCCTTTAGTCCATCAAAGCTGCCTGACACTTCTCGTCCCAATGAAATTCGACTCCCAGATTGGTGAGGTCATAGAACGGTCTACACCTCTGCGAGTGTTGGGAGATGAACCGGCGAATAAACTGCAGCCTCCCG
The DNA here is from genome assembly GCA_014218235.1 of Colocasia esculenta. Taxonomy (NCBI): domain Eukaryota; kingdom Viridiplantae; phylum Streptophyta; class Magnoliopsida; order Alismatales; family Araceae; genus Colocasia; species Colocasia esculenta. Next base: position 148,898,398 of record CM024757.1, read on the forward strand.
ATCAGTCCTTGAACTTCCTTCAAATTCTTAGGAGGGGGCATCTCTCTTATTGCCTTCGCCTTGTTGGGATCTATCTCAATACCCCTCTTGCTCACAATGAAACCTAACAACTTGCCCGATGACACACCAAACCACACTTCTTGGGGTTCATCTTCAATTGGTACTCTCTTGACCTCTGCAAGACTTTTGTTGGAACCCCAGGATGCTCAACCATTGTCCTTGATTTCACCACTAGGTCATCCACATACACCTCAATAAATATGGATTATATCATGAAAATAGCCATCAAAGCTCTTTGGTAAGTAGCTCCAGCATTCTTGAGTCCAAATGGCATGACCACATAACAGTAGTCCCCCATGGTGTAGTGAACGAAGTCTTCACCTAGTCTTCCTTAGCCAGCTTAATTTGGTTGTACCCTGAGAAGCCATCCATGAAGGAGAGGTTTCATACCCAGCCGTGTTATCTATGAGCACGTCGAGGTGAGGCAAAGGAAAATCATCTTTAGGACACGTACGGTTGAGGTCCCGAAAATCAATACAAATCCTTACTCTTCCATCCTTCTTCATAGCCGGGACATGTTCGCCACCCAATTCGGATAAAGTACGACTCGAATAAACCTGGCTTTGTGGAGCTTGTCGACCTCATCCTTCATTTGCAAAGCCATCTATGGGTGGAAATGCCTCAATCGCTGCTTAATGGCAATGGACCCCGGCTTAAGGGTAAGACGTTGTTCAACAAGCGCAGTGTCCAAACCTGGCATATCTCCATAGCTCCATGCAAACGTATCCTTATACTCCTTGAGAACCTCAATAATTGCCTCATCTTCAGCTGGTGATAAGTTACTACTTATGAGGATGGTCCTAGGGTTTTTCTCAGTTTCCAAGTTGATCTCCTTGGTGGTTTCTTCTACAACAACTAACGGTTTGTCAAATCTTTTCATTCCACTCGTGAACGCATCAACCTCATCCTCAAACTCTTCATCACCTTCCTCAATTGGGTCGTCATCATCCATTATTTCATAGACTCTGAACCCGTCAATAATTAAGCACAGTGACTTCTCATATTCAATCTCTGGCAACTGCAAAGGCTCCTCTACAAATTCCGGAATCGCTAGACATGCCTTGCACCTATGGGATAGATCAGTGAGGAATCGGTGTGGAACTCCCCTATCCTTGGACTTCTTATGGGAGACTACCCCTAGCTTATTACTACCCTGTCCTAGACTCTCACTACAACTACCTGAATCTACAGTAGGGGATGGAGGAGTAGGAAAAGCAATAAAGGAAGATTCCCGCGTGGGGGAAGATGGAGAAGGATTTAAAGCAGCAAAACAACTTCCCTGCGTGGGGGAAGGAGGTAGAGGAGAAAAGCAGTAAATGTCCCCTGCATGGAGAGGGTAGGAGATCCCTGTGTGGAAGGAAACAGGAGGCCGATCACAGGACTGGGGATGAGAGGCCCATAGGTTGGGGTACACACGGAGGAAAGGTAAGAAGTCTCCTCAATGGAGACGATGAGTCAGCCATTGGAAAATTGGCATTTTTTTTGGGATTTTTATGTTACTCAAATTTTTATGGTTTTCATTTATCACGTAAAGGAAAGAGGACAAGGTGACATTGCCAATCTAGAAAGTTGAGACACGAGCGTGTGCTCGAGAGGAGGAGATTGGGGGAGAGAGGGAGTTTGGAGGGTGAGCGTCTGCTCCGAGGAGCGGAGAGAGATAGCAAAGTGGGGCGTCGGTGCCCGGGGAATGCTGAGAGAAATAAATGAGGGCCACGTGGTGGCATGGAGGAGAGAAGGCGCGATGCCTGGAGAGAAAAGGAAAGTGGGCACGATGCCCGAAGAGAATAGGAGAGTGGGCGCGATGCCCAGAGAGAAGAGGCCAGCCCTGGATCTATTTGTTGTGGCGGCTTCTTTAACATGTGTACTCTGCTCAGCTTCGTCTACCTACTGCCTCTTGTCTGTGGCCACTGCCAGCTGCTCGGTGTCTGCTAGTGTGAAGAGTTGACTCAAAGATGCAGCAATGTCACTCATGTCGAACCACCGGCTCCATTCTGACTCGAACTCGCCCCTCTTTACCTGCTTTGGGGTCTAAGGTTCCCCACAGCTCTGTATGTTGCCAGGGGTGAATAGTGAATAGGTTCAGCAGTGATGGTGGACGTCTATTCACTCCCCGGCTGCAGCGGTCCCCTCTTGAAATGCTCGTACAGGGTCCATGTGAGTGGCTGCCCCTGCTGGTGATCTGCCCTGCCTAGCTTGTACCCCAGTCCTGCCCTGGGTCTCATCTTGCTGTCTTTCACAGCTTCTCCTCCCCTATATGTTCCCCCAGCCCTTTACCTGGCTGGTACCCCATTTGAAGCATAATGTGCCAACCCTTCTCGTTAATGATCCTGCTCCTTTTCGTAGCACTACCAATGAACTAACTAGGCCCGGATGCATGCTGAGTGTGTCTAACACAGACATCAATGGTTGGTTGCTTGGCCAATGGAAGGGACTGAATTGTTAGTCATGGCGTCCACTTCCAAGATGGTCATTGTAAGAAATTTCAAACACTGAGGTACAATCGAGATGACGGCGCCGAGTGCCTGGACAAATGGGTTGTCGTAATCCGTGACAGTGATGGCGGAGGGTTGGACTGATTGTAATGTGACCCCACAAAAGTTCAGCGTTGTCCAAAGACAGACATTGATTGAGGCCCGGTGTTCACTAAACATTGGGAGACGTAGATCCGTTGATGCTGATGTCAGACATAGGGCATACCGCTGAGACTCCGCGACGCTTACTCAGATCATGGAATTCAATGGCGAATGTTGGCTGGTGAGGGTCAAGACTACAATGATTTCATTCACTAGAAGGTCTTCATTAAGCATCACCTTCTGCAAATACTGCATGAGGGTTCCTGATGTACCGGGACCTTTTGATCAACTAAAATGGATATCCTGGCCGGTTGTCTTATCCAGATGCTTGAGCAAATCATACTGAGTCCCTGGAATGGATCCTCAGATGGGGCTTCTTCTTCCTGTGGAAAAGGTGCTTGTTCCTGCTGTGGGAATAGCGATTGAATATGCGCCCACTCCGGAGCACCATTGTTCTTTAGAGTATCTCCCGCTAAAGTTGGCGCGGTGGCGGAATGGAAGGTGAATGAGAGGTGGAAGGGTGGGGGGTAAACATTTGGTGCGGTAGTTGGATACCTGCCGCACTCGGGGGTGGAATGGAGGTACGGAGGAAGGGAGCTTGGGGATGGGGGGTAATGAGGGGCACGGTTCGTGATGTGCGGAGAAGAGGTGGGTTAGATGATGGTGGATATGAGGTGGTAGTGTTAGGAGGTGGTGTGCAAGTGGGTTGATTGGTTGTGATGGATATGTGGAGGGTGCGCAGAAAGGGAGCTTGTGGCGACGTGGAGACTACGGGGGTTGGCATATAAGTGGTGGGTTGGATGGTTGGCTAGAGGGTGTTGGACAGTGGGTGGTAGTGTAGGAATGCATAGAAAGGAGGATAAGTGGTTGGAAGGGGTAGGTGTACAGATGAAGGGGGATAGAGTAAAAGTGGATTGGGAGGCGGAGGCGGAGGATACTTCCATAGACCGGTCGAGGGTTCCTTCGGTGTGGGAAGATTCCTGAGAGCATTGACCTGCCAGATTTGGAGCTTGGTGCCGCAGGAGAGGGTTCTGAACTATGCCCATATTGGACTCTGCTGGGGTGCCTGGGGCTGTTGTTGTTGTTGTTGTTGCTGGTCCTGCCTGGGTAGTCTCTAGCCTTCATTTCTGCTATGTATTTCCACATCTCTTCCCAGTCTATGCCTCCAATATCATTCAGATATAGATGTAGTCCTTGAAATGGAAAACACGCCTCCAAAGTGTGGCCCGGTCCCCGGTGGAATGCATAGTAACGGGAGGTATCAACATTGGGAGGCCATTGTAGCCATTTCCCTCGGCAAAGGACTGCATTGGCGGCCATCAGAGCATTAAAGATGTCAGGGAGAGTCTCCGGCAATGGAGGATAAGGGCTCTTCTTGGGCCAGGGGATGTCTGGGCTGCTATGGTTCATGGTGCCGGAGGAGGAACTTGATTGGTTGTGAGGAGGTCGAGCAGGTTGTTGTTGGTATTAGGGAGGGTCAGGTTGCCGGTACTGAGGCTGTTGTGGTATCGGTATTGAGGAGGTGGTGGAGGAGCTTGATAGTATTGGTTGGGAGGGGGTTGTTGATAATGGGGCTACTGAGGCTGCTGAGGCTATTGGGGTGGCGCCCTAACATTGAAGGGTTGTTTGGCTTAAAGGCTGGCTGTTGTGTTTGTTGAGTCTTGGTGTGGGGTTAGGACGGTAGGTGGAGGGACTAGGATTGCCCATAGCATTCACCTCTCATTTGCATGACCCCTCAATCATGGGGACCGTAGTAGGGGGAGCACCATTGCTCTCTTAAATGTCTGAGCCTTCGGCTCAAACATAGCCATGATAGGGGAGTCCTTTAGCTGGGTCTGGATATAGCGGGCTCTCTCATATAACTCGTCCATGGTCGTCAGCTTATTCATTGCCAAAATGTGTTAAAAACTATGACGTGGATTTGCCGTGATCATCTTGATTGCTCGGACTCGGACAAAGGATTCCTCAGCCTCTTAGCCATAGCTCTCCACCAGTCAGTATAGTGTACAAAATCCTCGTCTACTTCATTCTCTCAGCCATAAGATCAGTGATAGACAATGCGGGGCCAACCCAGTCCCTATACCGCTGTAGGAACTTTCTTTGAAGTGCTTCAAAATCTTCAGTGTCTATAGGCTCTAGAGAATAGAACCACTCGAGGGTGGGGCCATCTAGAGATCGACGGAAGAGGAAAGCAAGAGCATGATTGTCATTTTTCCAAAAGGATGACTCATACATGAACTGCTTAATGTGGACAATGGATTGCCACTACCATTGTTGCGGCGGTAGATCGAAAGTTCGAAGGGGGTGTAATAACGGGGAATGTGCACCCCAAAGACATGCAACAGGATATTAAATCTAATAATATGGAAATAGGATTGTGATCGCCACCTAGATAGTTGCCATAAATAATAATTAAGTAAGCTAACAATGCTAGGAAAGGAAAGAGGATAGTGGACTTACTGATGATCGCGACGGGTGACCCGTCGCGATGGGCTGTTATCGCGACGCTCGTACAGGGCGTGTCAATGCTGTCGCGTCGCCCTCCTCTCCGCCGTCCTCTGTAGTGAGGGGAATGATGGTTGGGACCTTCTTCCTGCCCTCTGGCCGGTCAGAGGATAAGAGCCGCTCATGGATGTTCGCTTGGGTGCCTGCCAAAACAACAAAAACAAGAAATAAAAGCCTGTTAGACTATGTTAAGTGTAGTAGCTATTCTTAAATGAAAGAAGATGTGGAGCATTGAGGGAACGGACTGGGGGGTGGTTTTAAACCCTTGGGTAGTAGGAAAACGTGGGGAGGAATATGCATGGGGAGTAATCAGGGAAGAGGGGAAGGAGGAATCCTAACTCATGTATACATGTGTAAAACATGGAAAAGAAAGTAAAAATCAAAACTAAACAGATACTACCCCGTTGATGTGATTCCAGTTGGAGGGCGGAGGAGATGTCATGAACAACTTTCATGAAGATATCTTGAAGAGAACTGGCCTGGTTTGGGCTGTGGAAGAGGCAATAATCCCTCATGTGCAGATCTCGATATGAGAGAGAAAGTGAAGATCAATCTGCTGTAACTTTTCGCACAAGCCACCAATCGATGTGAGATCAATCTGCTGTAACTTTTCGCACAAGCCACCAATCGATGTGATTCGCTTTGCGGTTGTAGAGTATCTATGGGGAGAAACTTTGATGAAGAAACCTCGAAGAGATCTGGCCTGGTTCGATCTCCACAAGCTGTGCAAGCACTGCTGGTCCTGGAGGTGATATGAGAGAGAAAGAGGAGAGAGAAAGAAGGAAAACGGGAAGAACAACTTCTCCTCTGCGTTGGGGACGATGGGACCTCGTGAGCAGAGCCTCCAGGGACTTCTCCTCGTGGTGGTAGCCTTCCTCTATCCCCTAGAGACTCCTAGGATGTGTTCAAGAGAGAGATAGAGTCCAATCCTAAGTTAGAGAGAGAGTCCAAGTTGTGGGAGAGTTTGAGAGTCTATCTAGAGTGTGGATGGACTTGGGGGCTCCCTAGGGATGAGGATAGGAGGTTTAGGTCGTAATCCAACTCAAAGGGACTTTAGATAGGTTCTAGGATGGAAGGATAAGTCAAAAATAATGTAAAAATGTGTTTACGTGCTTGGCACTGTCGCGTCGGATCGTGGGGCTGCGTTCTTGTCGCGACCATACACCAGGTCGCGACTATAAGACAGTCCACGTAGGTCCCACAAAAAGGGCCATAACGCTCGCCATAGATATTGGATTGATGAGCCGTTTGTTGCGTTGGATTCTAGACTTAGAGGGCTACAAAATGATATTATGATATGCCATATTTGGATTATAAATGAGAAAGTTATGAGCTCTCAAAGTGAAGGCATGTTCACAGGATTGGGCAAATTGCACAGTTTTGATGTTTCAAGTTGATCTTAGCCATGGGCTTGAGAATGGACTTAAAATTGAGGGTCAATGGGCTCATGATGGGCCAGAGAAGGACTCCAAAGTGATGACCAATTTGGGACATCAATGATATGGACAAGAAATATGCTCAACTTATAAGCTGAAAATGGGTGTCTACAGATTGCCCCTCCATGATGCCCGCTTTGCAAGGGAGCGAAGCGGAAAGAGAACGAAGTGTAATGAAATGGAATGGAGCGAGGATGAAGAAGAGTGGACTGAAAAGTGGGCTTCATGGAAAAAGAGGACACCCGTCACAACCAATAAGCAATAGAAATTCTCTGGAAGACTCTAAACTAACCTCAAGGAAGGGCGAGCACGGACGGCTCCTGTCTGGAACGACAAAAAAAGAAAGCAAAAGAAGGATGATCAACCTCTTGATTAAGAGGTACCCTAGCCGATTGGCCTGCAGGATTCATCTTGGGAGGACATGTACGTGCCAAGCGGGTCACGATGACTCAAGGCCTGGGAGCGGTTCGCAACCAAGACAGATCAGGGGGATATTTAAGCTGATTTAGATGAATGGAGTGAGTAAATTCCAGACAGAAGTCATACTTGCCAACTAGACCAAGGGACTAGTTCAAAAAAGACCTTTAAATTGTAAGTGGAATAGGATTTCTTGTTCAAGAAACTTAAGCTTGATTGATCACCGCCAGGGAAACAACCTTTGACAAATCATGAGGCATGAAGCTTAAAGTCCTACATGATGCATGCTGGGCTAAAATAAAAAAGAAGTCATCAAATCAATATGCAAAGAAAATAGAAAATAGAAAATACTCAAGGATAATATTGTTAAGATGAATAAGAATGGGTCATGAAACTACCTGCAACCGCAGTGCATGCATGTATCCATCGTCCCCATACTTACTTAACTTAACGGCCTATCCAGCGATTAGCAATGTGCACCTAGATCATCATTGTTTTTGTTGAAGGGGAACTCAAATCCCAGAACACATTGAAAACTAGCCGGTCCTTGAGATAATATAGTAGCATAAGTACCATATAGTAATGCAAGGGAGAAAGGTTAGGGATACTTACTTGAACTTACCTGTGGAGCGCAGAACTCGCCATTTTTTGGGTTTTGCTTTTTCTAATTTTTTTTACTTTTTTGTGTAAATGAAGAAATAAACAAAGCACTAAACAAGCTAACAACAACAAACATAAACAACTCAGTCATCCACATGATTGAAACAAAGCACTGAAGAACAGCCAGGTTCACACATAGAGAGTCCTCTCATGGAGCCATTCAGATGAAGGAGAATATGTATGGGACTTGGAAGGACTTGGTGGGATAATGAGTTTGAAATTCAAATCATGGGTGGACTGAGGAGGAGAGACAGATCGTAAAGATGATGTGAGAGCAAGACTCAGACAAAAGTTGAAGAAATGTGGAGATCTGAGCGATCAATGCGTGGGAGCCAATGTACCTGCACACTTAGCATGTATGATTAGATCTGCTCATTTTTGTTATTTTAATTGAAAACATTTGATTTTTTTTTGTTTGAAATTATTGATTTTTTTAGATTTTTGGAGATTTTTGATGTTTTTTGGATTTTTGGCAATATTTGAATTTTTTTGGATTTTTGCAATATTTGATTTTTGGGATTTTGAAAATATCAATTTTTTTTGGGATTTTTTTTTGCAATATTTGATATTTTTTTGGATTTATGGCAATATTGTTTTTGATATGTTTGGCAATATTTGATATTTTTATTTGGAATATTGATTTTTGGATTTTGAATAACGCCTAAAGCCAATATTTGATATTTTTATTTGGCAATATTTGATTTTTTGGATTTTGAATTAACGCCTAAAGCCGACGCTAGCCCTTCCTAAAAAGACACATGAGATAGAAAGTACTCACCCTTGCTACTACAGTACTAAAGTAAGATCAAACTACTGGAAAAGGGTCCCCATTCATTGCCCTTTCATTAAAGACCACCAAAAGGTCAGATGTGCATTAAGATTGTGGCGTCCTGTATATGGTTGCCCCTAGCTTGCGGTACCACTACAAAGGCCATACTCTGGAGACGACCCAACCTTATAGAGAGAAAGAGAAGAAAGTTTGGGGATAAGTCTAGTGTAGGTTTTAAAGGACAAATTAGGCTTAGCTTCCTTCCATGGCATACCCCTTTGAAGTTCAATCTGTTGAGGAGGGACTTTTGGTCACTTTATTGTGCATGTTTTTTGTTTGGGGCATGCGTACGACCGGACTCAAGGGTGTCCCGCGGGGAACTATACTGCCACTCTTTGCCATGCCCCTATTGCTTGATTTTCTTTCATTTGTTCTTCTTCTCACTTTTATTTGGCTTTTCTTTTGCAGGCCTGATTGACCGTCCCTATTTGAGATTTCCTCTCATTAAGGTGTGCTTAGGTCGGCCGCCTCACCCAAATAGTCTTTTTGCCTTTACACTTCGACCGAGTAAAGAAGAGAACAGCTTTTGCACCACCTAGGTATGGCCTAAATAGCAGCGATGTTTGCTAGAGGAGCCGACTAAGGTTGCCATGTGAGTGTGTGATGATCCTTGCTTAAGGTGACTTTTAATGACAGAGAATGAACGTCGGTTCCCTAGCGCGGAGCAATCTCTAGCCTGAGTGCTGCAGAAGCAAAATAAACCTAAGACTAACTTGACCACTGTTGTTGTGAACTGAGATGACTCTCTTTGATGCTCTTGGTGTTGAAACAAATATTTACATGGTTACTTTGGTGCACAATGCGACCCCTTTATTGAAAGAACGACCTGCATTAGTCTTTGAACTTTGATTTTGGTTGATTTTAATTAGCTCATTTGCAGGAGAAGGTAGGGATGGCAAGAATTGGAGTCAACTCAATTACAAATAAGAGGGAGACAAGACTCTACAAGAATATGACGGATAAAAACCCTCCAACAAAATATTTACAAGGGAGGAGAAGAATGTTAGTGAGGACTGAAACCTCGGAAACAATGAGAGAAAGGGTCAGGACCCTGAGTAGGTAGTGAAGAAGGAATCGGGTCAAACCCGAGATCAGGAGGGGTTGGAGGAAGGAACTGTAGAATGCAGGGTGGAGGATCTGGTGGATCAGAAGGTGAAGTGGAAGGAAGGGAATCAGGACCAAGATTAGATGTCCCTGTAGGACGTGGACCCGGCCTACAATCAAGAAACTCGGGTGGAAGAGGAAGAGGGGAATCCTGAGCACCAGAAAGAAAGTTAGGTGACCTAGATGGATACGGAAAGAAACCCTGAGAACCCATAGGGTGATCGGGTGGCTCAGGAGGAGAGGATGAAAAGGTATCTTGGGTACCTAGAAGATGATCAGGGAGCTCAAGTGGAGAAGGTGAAAAGAAACCCTGAGTACCCAGAGGGTGATCAGGTGGCTCAGGTGGAGGAGATAGGTGAGGGTCCAAAGACCCGAGGGGAGTAGGAGGGGAAGAATGCGGCACTAGTCCAGGATTGAGAGATCGGTCGCCTCCTCTGGGAACTAGATTGACAAGGATGAGTAGCATTGAAAGATCAAGGTCAGAGGATGACAGGATAGGGAGATTGACATTTTTCTTGAAGAACTTGAATCTTGATTGCAACATCCTTTGCTTCTTGGCAGATTTCTTCTTGTGACGCCACAGCTTCTTTGCTCTCACAGACAGATACGACGGTTTCTTCTTGTGAACTGATGTGTAGCACCATAAGCTTGAGACTTGGCATCTTGGCTGACAATCTGGCATGAAGACCAACTCCCTTGACAGTTGAAGAGGGAGGCTTCTGGGAGTGTGATGGGTGGCACTAGCACGGCCAACTGATGACAGGCTAAGGCAAACTGCAAAGGACTCTTGGCAACCTTGAGTGTTCTTGGTGACATAGCAATGTGCCCCTGGTCAGGTTGAAACATGGCAGGAGGGCTTTGGATGCTTCAGGCAGCGTGACTTCTTGCCCCTTGAGTGATAGCTGATTCATGATGGCCTTAGCAGCCGCGTGAGATAGCACGACGTTTGTAGAGAACCCCTTCTCTTAACCAGCCATATGCAAAATAACTGAGCGAGGAGTGATGATGGCATTAATGGTCGCATTTCCAATAAGCAACGTAATGGCTACCATCCCCGCTTCGGACCTGGCTGGCACTAGGGCCTGGGAACTCTTTTTGACAGAGGAGATGAGGCTCATCCTTCCCAAATGTGCCTGAGATATATTGAATGAAGGTAACCAATACATGAAACTTCATGAACATATCACATTAACATATTAGTTTTTCCACATGCAAGCACATTCTTATAACACTAACTTTTCCCTTTACTTAACTTTTCACATAATCCTCACATTACTTACTCTTTCATTTCCATATATCACATGTTCTCACATTTGTACTCATCACATGTCACTTTTGCATATCATTATGCACTTAATTATATTCCAATAATTTAAGGATGCCATGACACATAGTCCTAACTACCTATTAGATGACACAAACAAATGTCTCATACTCATAACTCATCGCATCTCATAACACACAACTCATAATACATAACTCATATCACATAACTCATGTCACATACTCACCACCTAGGCAATGTAGTGGTGAATCTTGGTAGCTGCGCAAACCGGGAGAAGCACTCTCCACCCTGTCTAGTGGTACATGTCCACCTCCAGGTTTTCCCCAATGCCCTTGGGACAAACATTTCACACATAGAGCCTTCCATAGGGACTTTTCTATGTACAGCTCTCGAGGCCTCTAGGGTAGCAGTGTCATTCTTGGCCCAATTATTACACATTTACTTATTCACATTTTTCTCTCATTATCCACACACTTTTCATAAGTCACTTAATCACTTTGCATGCACTATTGATTATACATAAACTTTAGTAAACCTAATCATGATACTACCATTAACAGAGTTTAAACACTCAGTAAATTTACGCTAATCAGGTTGGAAAACACATATTAATCAACCTCATAATAGCATGCTTTAAGGACTCATTTTCGCATGGAAATTTCACAACATACACTACTATTATCTAAATCACGCGAAAATTTGTCCACACACTGCTTGCAGGGTTTAGATTACTCATGCAAATCTTCATATTTTTCTGAACTACATAGAATTTACAGAAAATGAAATAGTCATTCATATGCCATTAATAACTCAATTATCATGAAAGAACAACATAAATGTTGGATTTGACAATTTACAGACCTATACCTAACATGCATATTATCACCTGAATTTTCCCCAGATTTACGACACATCATATGATTTACGGTGATCTTTACAAACCTATGCATGCTTTCTATTTTCAAGACAGAAATTTGCAATAAATCTCATGAGCATGGGAAAATTCCCAAAATTCCAGAACATAGACTGACATACCTACACCTGGTCTAGCTAAATTTTGGCATTCAAATTCCTCACGAATTATGCAAACAATAAACTATCATGACCAATGTCTTATCTAACATGCATTTTCCATGAATGAAACCATTCACACTATTTACAGAAATTCACCCTATTTCCACAACACATTCTATTATCTATATTATATAACACATAACATTTACATTATATCCTCATGCGTCAAATTCTGGAAATAATCATATAGGGCAGAACAGTTCTCTGTTTTGTCTAGATGAACTAGACGGCAAGGTCTGGCCATTCACATGAGTTAACCGCAACATCGTCTCCCGCCGGATGGAGATCTTAATGGCAAGGGATCTTGCTGTTAAGTTCCTATCTGTGCAGAAACACAAACCGAGCTCCAAAGATGGGTGAATGTGGGGTTCCAGGAGTTGAGGAAAAATTTGCAAAAATACTAAAACTCAATGGGACATGTGGGGGATCAGGGTCTATGTTTAGTTGCCTCTCTAAAAACCTCCAAGGGGATCAAAATAGGCGGTGAAGCTCTCCTTGGGCAGTCCCAACAAGCCTTCAAAACACCTTCACTCCGTCTTCTGTGGTGTTGTAGCTTCAGTCCGAGGTCGGGGAAGCCTTCTCCTATGTCCAAGCTAGCTTCTAGTTGTTTTAGATCACCGGATGAAGCGCCAATCCACTGGACCTGAGCTCTCAAAGTTCAGGTTTTCTCACAGGGCTTAGGGTTTCTCTCCTTCTCCTTGCAAAGAGCCAAGAGAGGGTCTTGTGGTTGCAAAAGGGGTTTGTTTATAGGAGAGAGACCTCTTGTCTCACGCAGAAGGTGATGTGAAGGGCTCAGAGCCGTTGGGGACATCTCCCCAATGGCTGAGCTTGCTTCTTCCGAAATTCCGGGGTCTGCAGCGCACTGAGATTCAGTGATATTAACGTCCACATACATGGCCGTTTATTTAAGTATGAACGTCCAACGGTGTTGACGTTGACTATCACGGACGTCCACCATGTTGACGACAACTGCTCTTCGGCCAGAGCTTAAAACATGCAGAAAATCCATGCGTACGATGTATGTATATGCATGCAATATGTATATGATATGATGTACACACTACCACACATGCAAACATACAATATTTATAATCTAATTATACACATGCGCACATAAGTATAACTAGCTAATACGTACGTAGATATTTACATACATGCATTCACAAGCATGAATTCACACAACATAATTAAAGCAATAAAATTCGAGGGCCTTACAAAATTAGATAGGCAAATATCACATGCGTAAGATAACGTACATATATATACATACATGTATATACATATGTACTTCATATATTCACACACAATATCCATGAAATATGTGGTATAGGATATTCTTCAATACTTAGATAGTACATGCATAACATGCATAGGATTATTCAAGTATTCTAAGTCTTAAGATTCTTAGTATTCATAATACACCTCAATTTTAGCTAATTGCTCAATTCCACATGGATTATCATACATACATATATATATATATATATATATATACATGCATATGCTCAAGAGAAGTATAAAACTTATAGTAGACACAAGGAACTACATATGCTATGCACACAACAAGTGAATACCCAACACACCATATAAAAGAATAAAAATTGGGGGTCTAACAGAGATAATGCTGTAGAAAATCAAGGTGGGTGTAGTGCCCAGGAAGAAGGAAGAGGACGCATGTTTGATGGACAATGTGCGTCTAACGACCTCCTGGAAACACTTTGACCACTTCAAGGAGGCTTGAAGGAAAAATCATCAAACAGGAAAGCTGGGAAGGGAGAGCTGACTCAGAGGACTCCGAGAGAGAGGAAGCGGTGGCCTACTCTGGAATCTGTAAAGAAACTGCAAGATAGGGCATCTGAGCCCTGGGGATGTTGAACGAAGAAAACATATTTCCTACCATGGCCTGCAGGAGGGAGGATGCAACAGTTGGTGAAAGAAAAAACGTATGCATAGTGGCTGGAGAAGGAGTGAGGTCAGTCCCGAGGATGTCAAGAACTGAAAGCGGAGTAGGCACGATATCTAAGACAAAATAAAAAATAGGCGCGATGCCTGGAGCAGGAATAAAAGTGGGCGCAATGCCCACAGAAGAAACTAAAGTAGGTACGGAATCTAAAGCAAGAAATGAAGTGGGCGAGGTGCCCGAAACAGAAATAAAGATGGGCGTGGTGCCCGAAACTGGTAAAGAAATGGGGGCGATCCCCGGTACTGAAACTAAAGTGGGCGTAGTCCCCAGGAGCTGAAAAAACGGGGATGATGCCCGGATCTGAAATAAAAGCGTGCACGATGCCCGGATCTGACAAAAGGGTGGGCGCGATGCCCGGTGCCGAAACAAAAGTGGGTGTGGTGCCCGAAGCGGAAGGACAAGCGGGTGTAATGCCCAAATCTACAATAACAGTAGGGGTGCTGCCTAGACCCGATGAAATGGCAGAAGAAGAATCTGCAATGATATCTGCCGGAGTTGGAGTTAAAATGGTGCCTTGGCCTGCATCAGCTACTTGTGGATTTGTAGAAGGTGGTGGCACCTGCTCTGGATCTGTTAGTGCAAGCAGATGGTCGAGAGAAGTAACGAGGTCGCTCATATCAAACCATATGTTCCACTCTATTTCAAACTCCCCGATCTTGCCCCTTTTAGATGGTGCTTGACTGTCAGGTGCCCAAAAAACATCACGAGACAAACAGTATGCTTGGTCAGATGAGGTGGCTACCAGCTGTGAATCACCTGGCTACAAGGGGCCTTGCCTAAAATGTTCATGTAAAGCCCAGGCAAGAGGTTGCAGTGGTGATTGCTTGGACTTTCCTGGCACATAACTCAATCCGACCATGATTTTCTTTTTAAAAGCTTTAACAATGCCTATTCTACCTTGCAACTATACACCCAGACCCTTGCCTGGCTGGTAGCCCATCTGTTTCATCATATGTAGACCTTTCTTGGTAATGATCTTGGTGGGGTCAGCAATTTGAATAGGTGGACTGCTTGGGCCCGGAGACTTGCTCAGTATGCCTTGCACTGACATCAAGGGCTGGTTACTGGGCCAGATAGCAGGAATGGAATTGTTTGTCATGGCATCGACCTCAGCAGTCGTGGGTTTGCTGACAAGCTTGATTATACGACCCTTATATGGAAATTTGAAACATTGGTGGACTGTCGAAATGACAGCACCGAGGGTTTGAACAAAAGGTCTGCCCAGAATAATGCTAAAGCTCGAGTCCATATCAAGAATGTGAAAGTCCATCGCTGTGATAGATGGGCCCAATCCAATCTTCAATTTAACGACCCCTCTAGGTGTCCTGCGAGTGTTGTCATAAGCTGTGACGGTAATGACAGGGGGTCAGATCGCCTGAGGTGGAACTCCACAGAGATCTAGTGTGTTCGGTGAAACCACATTCACAGACGCTCCAGAATCCATTAAACACCGAGCCACTCAGACGCCATTTATATTCACTATAAGACACAGCACGTACTATTGTGACTCAATTGGTGCTAGCTCATTCTCGCAGAACATGATAGACGGATGTGAACTCGCCGGGGTCAATACTGCGCTGATCTGGTTAACAGGCAGATCCTCATTAACCATCACCTTTTGGAGGTACTACAAAAGAGCTTCTTGGTGACTGGCTGACCACTTAATCAACTCCAAGATGGAAATCCTGGCTGGAGTTCTATCTAGATGTTTCAGCAGGTCATACTGTGTCCCCGACACTAAATCCTCTGCCTAGATTTCTTCTTCATCTTGAGGGACTGCCTGTTCTTGCTGCTGCTGAGGGAAAACTCTGTGGACCATACGCCCGCTTCGGAGCACCATGGCTAGCCTTGAAGAATCGTCCGGTGCGGATGCCACGGCCGGCTGTGTGGAGGTGGAGGGTTGTGAGGTGGAAGGTTGATTGGTGAAAATTTGGTGCGGCAGCTGGAGACCTGTCGCACCGTGTGATGTAGTGGTAGTGGTAGCAGTGGTAATGGTGGTGGGGTAGAGAAATGGAGCTTGATGGTTGGGATTTATAAATGGAACAGTGGAAGGCACTTAAGGTGATGGAGGGTTGAATGACAATGATTGTGGAGTGGGAGAGGTGCGTAAAAACGGGGCTGATGTATTAACAGGTGGAGGTACAGTGGTGGATGGCTGGGACGTGGACGGTGGATTATTTAAATGGGCGGTAGGAATATAGTTGGGTGGAATGCATTAAAAGGAAGGTAATGGATTATTGGGAGTAGGCACGCGAATAAAAGGTGGTAAAATAAAACGTGGCAGAGTAGCGGGAGTGGATGTAGGAGCTCCTTCCACATGCCTGGGCCGGGCCGAGAGGGCACTGACTTGCTCGTTGGGGGCCTGGTGCTCCGGCAACGGGTTCTGAACTATGCCCATATTGGGTTGTTGTGGCTGTTGCGGTGGCTGTTGTTGTTGCTGCTGTTGCTACTGTTGCGGCCTCCTGGCCTTCATCTCTGTAACATATTTCCTCATCTCCACCCAGTCAATACCTCTAGCTTCATTCAAATTATGAATATAGTCTTTAAAGTGGAAGCACCGTTCAAGCGTGTGGCCCGGCCCTCGGTGAAACTCACAATACTGGGTGGTATCAACATTGGGAGGCCATTGTAGCCTCTCCTTAGGCAAAGTAAGTGCGCCGGCAGCCATGAGGGCATTAAAAATATCTGGCAATGTTTCTGGCAATGGGGGGTAATGTGTCCTTCTCGGGCCATGTGGGGGGCGAGGCTGTGGAGGCCCATAATTACCCGAAGGAGGGACTTGGTTAAATTGGGGAGGTGGAGCAGGTGGCTGCTGGGGTTGGTACTGCGGAGGGGCGGGCTGATATGGCGGTTGCTGAGGTGGTGGCTGTGGATACTGTGGCCGCTGGAGTTGCTGGAATTGGGGTCGCTGAGGTGGCTGATAATAAAAGGGCTGCTGGGGTTGCTGTGGAGGGGGCGGTGGCGCCCTGTATGTAGGCTGGGTGTTTGGCCTATAAGCTGGGAATTGAGGGCGTTGAACACCGGGGTTGTAAGGTGGACGATAAGCAGGGGGATTTGGGCCACCCATTGCATTTACTTGCTCGTTATTAATAACCCCCTCGGTAGTGGGCCCACCATTAGGGGCAGCAGCCGGCTTCCTAAACACCCAAGCCTTGGGCTCAAACATGGCCACTATGGGAGAGTCCTTTAACTGAGTTTGAATGTAATGGGCTCTCTAGTATAACACTTCCATAGTGGTCAGCTTGTTCATAGCCAATATGTGTCTGAATTGTGGCGTAGCATTTGTCGTAATCATCTTGACTTGCTCAAATTCAGACAGTGGGTCTTTTAATTTCTCGGCCAGAAGCCTCCATCTGTCAGTGAAGTGCACGAAGTCTTCATCGGCCTTCATCTTTTCAACCATCAGATCAGTAATGGACAACACCGGGCCTACCCGGTCTCTGTACCTCCGCAGAAATTTCCTCTGCATAGCCTCAAAATTCTCCGCATCGGCAGGATCCAGAGAGTAAAACCAGTCCAATGCGGGCCCATCCAAAGATCGACGGAATAGAAAGGCAAGGGCCCGATTGTCGTCTTGCCAGAATGAAGATTCGAACATAAATTCCTTGATGTGTACGAATGGATTACCAGTGCCATTGTAACGGCGGTATACTGACATCTCAAAAGGCGGCAAATGAAAGACTGGCATTGAGGGGAGTGTTAAATCAAGGGAATCATTCGGTGCAGACGCCCTTTTAAGGTCTCGCTCCAGCCTGTTGACTTTTGCGAGAAGAGACTAGGTGAGCTAATCGAGAGATTGTTGGGGTGCACCCGAATGAATTGTAAGAGGGGCATTTGCCGGAAGAGGATATCGAGAAGGAGCACTGGCATCCACAGGACCTTGGGTCGGAACCTGAGATTGATAGGTGGGTCGTGCGATGTCAATAGGAGCCCGATGTCTATCCTCGGGACTGTGGTGGCGGGAATGAATGACTGATTGAGCCCGAGAGGGGGCTGGTGAAATTCGTCCAGTTGGGCCACGAGGGGACTCGATGCGGACTCCCATGCTGGGATAATTAAGGGGATCAGGATTTACGATGGACTTCCCCTTAAGGGCAGCTTGAACCTCCTGGATCTGTGGAGCTTGGAGGTTTTGCAGGATGTCCACAAGCTGAGATAAATTAATGGATGCAGAGGGAACATCAGGATCACGCCTCTGTGGAATCTGAGGAAGCTGAGGAGGCAGAGTATCCACCATGTCAACGTGTGGATAAGGCGGGTCAACTGGGAGGTGTTGACCGAAGCCCGCATATACTTCCTCATATACTTCATCCTGAGGCACATTCTCGTATTCGGCCATCGAAAAAGATCGGCCGGAACGAAGTTGCATGTAGGATGTCCCAAAAGGAAAAGTACCAGACAACTACTCAAACAAATTAGGGAGAAGATTATCCAATTTTAAACACACACTTGAAAATGATTACGTGCACTTTAAGGATTTGAAAAAGATTAAGGTGGATTCAATTAACAGTGTGTTTCTCTCTTCAGGAAGTGAGCCTAGCAACGAGTAGAGTGACAGCTCCGGGCAGCACTTCTAAGCAATCTCTCCATGCACAAATGGGTACTCTAAACGGGTCACCGAAATAGGTACAACCAGCTCGGTCTGTTGTGACGGAATCCACGGGGTACGGAGACTTACAGAGGACCCGATGAGAGTTCTCTAGCCTGATGGGACGGACTGCCCAAAAGGGAGATAATTCTCACCGAGAAGGGTGTGTGGATCGTAGGGAAGTGAGGGAAGGTGGTCCCCCGGCCGATGATATGTAATGCAAATAAAGTAAAGGCAGAGAACTGGGCATTCTAAGATAGGCCAAAATCACGTCCACTATAGTGGTCACCTATTTGACAATGGCGTCCGTTCTGTCAGCCGCGGATCTGACAGCTCTCACAAGCTGTAAGAGCCGAGGCGACTCCCTCCGGATTCTGTCTCAAAAATGCGTCAGCTACAACCGCCGCTAAACACACAAGGACAAAATCGCGTCCACTATATGTGACGCGTATAAAGACAGTAATTAAGCCCCACATAAAATTAAACAAACAACAGTAAAATTGCGTCGACTATTCTCGACGCGATTCAACATAGGCACCAGGCTGACAAAATCGCGTCGACTGTCCCCGACGCGATTCAGTGTAGTAAGCCACCGAACAAAAAATTGCAGGGATTGCACAGGATAGCATGGCTTTGATGGAATGAAAGGGGGATGGGGTGATTTAAAGAGTATTCATGCTCTCCTAATGATAATTAGCAAACATAAAAAGAATATAATGGAAACTTTTATATATTTATTAAACTATTTTATATGCCTAAAAACACAAAGGAAGAGTATTAATTAAAGAGGTGACAAAGACAATAAAAGGAGACTAAAAGAACGCCACGCGGGGCGAAATGAAGTGGCACACGTGGGTGCCAAAGGAGGTAACCGAGCCAAAATACAAGAGTGTCCCACCGTGATTGCTAAGTTGTAGACTGCATTTTCCTTCCCTTTTTACGGGGAGGTGAAAAACATGGGTCCACACGAATCGTGGTAAAAGATGATGGCGAGAACGGGGAGATTAGAATACTATATAAAGGACGACGAAGAGACAATGAACAAGATAAATAAATAAAAAAGCAGCAAGCCATGATCGCCAGGTACAATGTAGGTACCGAATGGAAAACGGGACAAGGAAAGAAGGGTACCTTTTCGCCCGTTTAAAATAGTAGGATTTGCAGCGTGGGTTCTACCACCTCCTTCCACCGGCCAGCCAGCGAAGGAGATTTGGCTCGTACGGTTACCTGACACAGAAAACAAGAAAAAGACAATGGAAAGAGGTCAGACTATGCGTGTCGTAAATGAACACAATAAAAGAAAGACGAAAAGGACATTAAAAAGGTGTAAACACACCTCTTGGGGACGGAAAGGAAAACCCCTAAATAAAAATGGGACGGAAAATATGCACGTGTGTGCGACGTGTACTATCTAAAAGGGGGAGGCCCAAAGAGGGAAGAGAGATGGTGAAGAAGCCATTTCTAGACAGTCGGGATGATGACGTCTCCACATGGGGGTCAGAACGGAGGATCGTCCGGCGCTCCGGAACATCGTGTTCAACATTGCGGGACTTCGGGAAGATCGGAAACAGAGGCGTTGCACGTGCAGGGCTTCACCGTTGGGGAGATGGAGACTCTCTCTCTCTCTCTAGATTCTCTTTCTCTCTCCAAAACCCCCGGACCCTCTCTCTCTAAAAACCCTCTCTCCCTTAAAACAAATGGCCAACCTCCTGGAAATGGGTTTCTGCGTGAAGTTTTAATGCTGGGCGAAATCACGTCGAGAACAGCCGCCGCATTTAAAGAGGTTAAATGCGTCGGCCCGACTCGCCGCGATTAACAACCGCCTAATGTCCCATCAGCTTGCCAAAACGTGATGATTACGGTGCGCAACAACGATAATAATTGCGTCGGCTTCAATCACCGCGATTTAGAAAGACAAATTGATTTGACAGGCATGACCGCATTCAGGTTCAAAAATGCGTCCACTCAAGGCGTCACGTTTTGCCAACCACCTCTTCTTTGGTGCGCTGTAACTGGCAGTTAGAAAACGCAGCATTCTAAGTGGTCATGATTATACTTCTGACACTGTTCTGACACTGACAATGTCATGGTGTGTACAGGGCGGCTAAGAATCGCGTCGTACAGACCCGACGCGTTTATATTTGGAAACGTGGCTTCCGCCGTGCGTCAGAACGTGCGTGCTCTGACACAGCCATGAATGTTGACTTATAAATCGCGGCGGGCTTGGTGGATGCCATTAAACATCGGTTATCCAGTGCGCTATAAAGGCGGTAACAAAATCGCGTCGGCTCAGACCGCCGCGTTCATAGCGCCACAAAAGGCGTCGGCCGTACTGGACGCGATTTCAAATAGTGCCCAGGCCCCTTTTCCAGGATTTTTTGTGATATTTTGTAGCTTTTCTAAAAACCCTAAAAAACCCTAAAAAAGTAGGAAAATAGGAAAATTACTTAAAATGTTAACTTAAGACCGTCACTTTTGAGGCGTTACTGTGCAAC
Organism: Colocasia esculenta; assembly: GCA_014218235.1. Classification (NCBI taxonomy): domain Eukaryota; kingdom Viridiplantae; phylum Streptophyta; class Magnoliopsida; order Alismatales; family Araceae; genus Colocasia; species Colocasia esculenta. The sequence goes on from CM024757.1 coordinate 148,919,387, forward strand.
CTGAAACTTGTCCAATTTTGGGAAAATTGGCGTGTCTACAATAAGGAGGGTCATTACAGAGATTGGTATCAGAGCAATCAGGCTGAAACTGTACATAAATATGCACATACCATCATCTTCATTGTATGCTAAGTCTGTGTAGATTGTCCACATAGATAAATAAATAGTTAGAAATTAGATAGTCTAGTTCTAAATTGTGATTAAATCGTTTTGCAGGGTATGGCTTCACGTGGTAGGCGTGGTGTTCCTACTCGTGAGGGTGAGCAGAGGAGAGATGAGCCTCGGCGTGAGGATCAGGGTGAGCAGCAGGCCCCAGCACCCAAGGGTTTTGTGTTTCCCCCACCGCCACCAATAGACTATGGAGTGTTCATGCAGGGTTTAGTGCAGGCTATGCAGACGCAGGCCCACACCCAGGCTGCACTCCAGGCTCAGCTGGAGGCTCAGCAGGCTCAGCTCAAGGGCCAGTTCCCCACGCTCAGGACCATGGTGGACCCTCCATCATGGAACGGTTCAAGAGGATGTCGCCACCCTCTTTTAAGGGGGAGACCGACCCGTTACTTGCTGAGAGTTGGATGAGGGAGATCGAAAAGATCTTCAGGGCTATTAGGTGCGCTGAGGATGACAAGGTCACTTTAGCCACCTATATGCTGCAGGAGCGAGCCGACGTTTGGTGGTCCTCGTTATTACGTACTAGGTTCGAGGATGGTGCTGTGGAGGTTGGTTGGGATGAGTTCGTGAGGCTTTTCCGAGCCAAGTTTGTTACGGAGCACATCCAGGACAAGATGGAGCAGGGATTCCTCTCTTTGACTCAGGGCTCCATGACCGTGCTAGAGTACGAGGCCAGGTTTGCCGAGCTATCGAAGTATGCCCCTCATATTGTAGCTGATGAGCGCAGGAAGGCGAAGAAGTTCGTGATGGGTCTGGGACCATCATTGAGGACGAGGTTGGTGGCTTTCGACCATCGTACCCTCAAGCAGGCGCTCAGCGCGGCGTGTCGGCAGGAGGGAGAGATGGAGCAGTACTTGGAGGAGAAGAAGACTTCTCAGAAGAGGCCTGCAGCTCCTTTCCAGAGGCAGGAGAGGAAGAAGGCGACTTTTCAGTCACTGCAGCGTCCTGTGGCATCGGGAAGCAGTCAGGTATCTTCTCAACGTTCCCCTAGTGGCCAGAAGGAGTGTCCTCATTGCGGGAGGGTTGGAAGTTGGCGGGGAAGTGCTTGAAGTGCGGGAGCAGCGACCATAGGATCAAGGATTGCCCCAGACTGCAGCAGGGAGGTCAGCGTGGAGCGGCACTAGCCCCAGCAGCAGCAGAAGCAGCAGCAGCGCCACTGACAGGATGACCAGGGAGACCTCGAGCGCCAGCTCGAGTGTTTGCGTTAGCTCGTGAGGATGCCGAGCAGGCGGATCATGTCACCAAAGGTATGGTTTTGTTCTTAGGTGTGCATGCTCGGGTTTTGTTCGATACAGGTGCTACCCACTCGTTCATTTCCAAGCATTTTGGTAGGTAGTTAGCCCTAGAGTCTGGACTAGAGTCTCAGGAGTTAGAGGTTCCTCTATCTGTGCACACACCCGCAAGTACAGTATTGACTAGGAAGTGTATTCCGTCTTTACCGGTGTGCATCGAGGATAGAGTCCTAGAAGGGTGTTTCTTCTTGCTAAAGATGAAGGACTACGATGCTATTCTTGGTCTGGATTGGCTAGAGGAGCACTATGCATTAGTATATTGTCGTGGGAAGAATATCATTTTCTGCATTCCTGGTGAAGATGAATTTTCTCATCCTTTGCCAAGGAACTTGGCAGGGAAGTTTGTCATCTCTGCCATGAGGGCGATGAGAATGGTGAACAAGGGTTGTGACGCTTTTCTTGCCAGCGTGGTATTAGTACCCAAGGCTGATGAGTCACCTACTCTTGCAGAGATAGATGTAGTGCGAGAGTTTCCAGATGTCTTTCCTGAAGACCTATCTGGTTTGCCACCGGCTAGAAAGATAGAGTTCACCCTAGAGTTACTTCTAGGCACCTCTCCTATCTCGAAGGCACCTTATCGGATGGCACCTGTGGAATTAGCTGAGGTAAGGAAGCAGTTGCAGGATTTGTTAGATAAGGGATTTATTCGCCCTAGTGTTTCCCCTTGGGGCGCACCTGTCTTATTCCTGAAGAAGAAGGATGGATCACTTAGGTTATGCATTGATTATAGAAAGCTAAACCAAGTGACGGTGAAGAACAGGCATCCCTTAACTCGGATTGATGATTTGTTTGACCAGCTGCAAGATGCATCAGTCTTTTCTAAGATTGATTTGCGGCCTGGTTATCATCAGTTGAGGATTAGGAGTGAGGATGTGTCCAAGACAGCTTTTAGAACCCGTTATGGACATTATGAGTTTTTTGTTCTTCCTTTTGGTCTGACCAATGCCCCGGCAACATTCATGGATCTCATGACCAGGGTGTTTAGACCGTACCTAGATAGTTTCTTCATAGTTTTTATTGATGATGTGTTGGTCTACTCTCCGAATGATGCCACACATCGTCAGTATTTGAGAGTAGTATTAGAGGTTCTCCGTGAGCATAAGCTTTATGCAAAATTCAGCAAGTGCGATTTTTGGTTATGTGAGGTTCATTTCCTTGGGCATGTTATCTCCGGTGATGGTGTAGCAGTAGATCCAGAAGAAGTCCAGGCTGTTATGGATTGGGAGATTCCCAAGACTCCTTCGGAGATTCGGAGTTTTCTTGGTTTGGCGGGTTATTATCGCCGATTCATTGAGGGATTTTCATCCATCGCCACACCATTGACTCAGCTAACCAGGAAGGGAGTAAAATTTGTCTGGTCTGAGGAGTGTGAGAGTAGTTTTCAATTATTGAAGACTAAACTCACATCGGCTCCTGTGTTAGTTTTGCCGAGCAGTGTAGAGGGTTTTGCTATCTACGCGGATGCATCTTGGATTGGCCTTGGCTGTGTATTGATGCAGCAAGGAAGGGTAGTAGCATATGCTTCTCGTCAATTGAAGGAGCATGAGCGAAACTATCAAACTCATGATCTTGAGCTTGCGGCAGTGGTTCATGCACCGAAGATCTGGAGACACTATCTTTATGGTGTCAATTTGAGGTGTTCACTGACCACAAGAGTCTAAAGTACCTTTTATCCCAAAAGGAATTAAACCATAGGCAGAGAAGATGGATTGAGTTCCTGAAGGACTATGACTTTGACCTCCAGTATCATCCTGGAAAGGCAAATGTTGTAGCGGATGCCCTTAGTAGGAAGAGGTCGTCTCTCCAACAGGATTAGAAGATGTTGGAGGATGCAGCGTGTGCGATGACTGAGTTATTGCCATCATTGTGCCAGGCTTTTGTAGCTCAGTTGTCCATTAGGTCTTCGGTGTTGGATGAGGTGATCGAGCAATAGAAAGCCGACCCTAGACTTCAAGAGTTAGTGGGCAAGGCGGGCATTGCTCGTGATGAGAATGGCGTGATTAGATTCCATCACCGTGTTTGTGTTCCAGACATCGTGGACGTCCGTGAGCATGTTTTAGCGGAGGCTCATAGGTCTAGATTCTCTATTCATCCGGGTAAGACTATGATGTACCAGGATTTGAAGAGATCTTTTTGGTGGTCTGGCATGAAGAAGGATGTAGTGGAGTATGTGTCTAGATGTCTAGTTTGCCATCAAGTGAAGGCCAAGTGGCAGCGACCATCTGGTCTTATGCAGAAGATGGATATCCCAGTATGGAAGTGGGATGTGGTAGATAGATTCTCGAAGACTGTGCATTTCTTGCCCATGAAGAAGAAGCAGTCAGTAGAGAGTTTAGCTAGATTGTATATTAGTAGCATTATTAGATTGCATGGTGTCCCGAAGTCGATCATTTCGGATCGAGATCCGAGATTTACTTCGAGGATGTGGAGGGTCTTCAGGATGCCTTAGGTTTGGAGCTAAAGCTCAGTTCAACATTCCATCCCCAGACAGATGGACAGTCTGAGAGGACTATCCAGATGCTCGAGGATATGTTGAGAGCATGTATTCTGGATTGGAAGGATGATTGGGAGCGCCATTTACCTCTTGTGGAGTTCGCATATAACAACAGTTTGCATGCGAGTATTGGTATGGCTCCATTTGAGGCATTGTATGGTAGGCTTTGCAGATCTCCTTTATGTTGGGAGGAGACAGGCGATAGGCAGTTAATCGGTCCGGAGTTAGTTCAGGAGACTTCGGACAAGGTCCAGTTGATTAGGAAGAGGCTTGTTGCGGCACAGGATAGCAGAAGAGTTATGTCGACAACAGGAGGAAGGATTTGGAGTTTGAGGTAGGTGAGCATGTCTTTTTAAAGATTTCGCCTACTCGTGGTGTAGTTAGATTTGACAGGCATGGTAAGTTAAGTCCTAGATTCATTGGCCCGTATGAGATTCTCAGACATTTGGGAAACGTGGCATATGAGCTAGCTTTACCCCCAGCGTTAGCTAGTGTCCATCCCATTTTCCACGTATCTATGCTCAGGAGATTTGTCAGAGACACATCTCATGTTATTAGCCACGAGCCAGTGGAGATCCAGCCAGATCTTTCCTATGTGGAGCAACCAGTGGCTATTCTTGACCGGAAGGTTCAGCATCTCCGGAACAAGAGTATTGCATCGGTGAAAGTCTTATGGCGTAACTTCTCGCGAGAGGAGGCTACTTGGGATCTTGAGGATGCAATGAAGAAGAATTATCCTCAATTGTTTGAGTAGTGTCAGTCCAACTTCGAGGATGAAGTTTCTTGAAGGGGGAGATGGTGTAAGGCCCTTGATTTTGATCTTTGGGTGATTTCTTATGTATGTATAAATGTATGCCATCGATGTATAAACTTTACTGTGCATAGTACTTACTTGTTTACATTGCGTGAATAGGTATTATTTTAATGTGTGCATTGTAGATTATATATATATATATATATATATATATATATATATCTGTTGTGTGTGGTGTACATAGAATTTCTGCAGTTTTAAGTTCTATTCTGGCGGTTAGTTGACGTCAACATCAGTTGACGTTGACCATAAATCAGCAGCCACATCGATGGATGCCTACTCAGAATTTGACAGCTATTGATGTTGACGTTTACCTCCCAGATCTGTTGCGATTTCAGATCTAGAAACGCCTCCGAAATGTCACCCTTGGCTTAGGAAACCGTCCCCCAATAGTAACCTAGACCCTAAACACATTCCTAAAAACCCCAACCCTATAAAAGAGGCAGATTAGGGCTCAGTTAGGTCCTTTTGACTCTTTGTCAAAAACCCTAGCATTTTATGTGCGAACCCCGATATTGGCACTCCTTGATCCGGCGATTTGAGGCTTCATCCGACGTTCTAGAATGACTGGAGAGGGCTCTGAACATCCAGGAACGGCTTCCCCACACTGGTGTGCAGAGGAGATCAACACAGAACTCGGATCGAGGGAGTTTTGAGGACTCTTTGGCTTTGCCGAGGAGGGCTTCTCCAGCTTAAATCATTGCTTGTGGATTTTCCAAGAGGCAAGTAACCCTTTCACATCACTCTTACATACGTCTAGTAGGTCTTAGGTATTTTTCTGGAATTTTATTCGTGTCCTGGAACCCCAATTTCACCAAGAGTTTACGTTCAGTCTGTGTTTTGCACAGACAAGAACTTAACGGAAGGATCCCTTGCCGTTAAGATCTTGAGTTGGCGGCGACCTTTATTTCCGTTAACCTGATAGACGGCCACATGCATGCCGTCAAGTTCGCCAGACTGCAACAGTGTGCATGTCTGACTTATATGACCTATTTTTCAGATTTCTACGTATGAGGATATAATGTAAAAGTGATATGGTATAAAATAGTATTATTGGATCATGCTGTGCAAATTTTATGAATTTATGTGGAATACCCTATTTATCTGAAAATTTTGAAATGCATGTTAAACAGGTTTTAATCTTGTAAAATTTCTTTTGTGCAATATTTGTGGAATCCAAGTGTCATCAAAATTATGTGAAATGTTTATGGGTTTCAGTTCATGCTGTTAAAATTTGGGAATTTTCTGATAACTATGTAAATTTTTAGATTTTTTGAACTGAAAAACAGTGAGCATGCTTAATTAGTGAAGAAATTCTATTAAATGACATGGAAACAGTTAAATCTCTAGAATTTGGCACATGATTAGAACTGTCAGTATACATGTATATAATGAATTGTGAATCCAAACAATGAAAATCCATGTTAGTTTGATTATTTTAGTCTTATGTGATTCCACTGTTAGAATTTTCATAAATGGTGGATAATTCAGAAAAATGCAAAATTTAGTATGCATGATGGGTAACCTATAAAAAATTAGTGGTTAAATTTTTGTACTGAAATGATGACAGTAATTACATATGTTGGTTTTAGGTGAGCATTGATCAATTAATAAATGTTAATGAGGTTGTTAATGAAATCTACTCATTTCAGCATGATTAGACTTGTTTCGAAACTGTTTAATATTGAGAACAGTAGTACCATGCTAGGTAATACTGAAATGTGTAAATGTGTGAGCATGAAATGGATGTGTTAAAATTTGTGCCTTAAGTGTGTGTTGAAAATTAAGAAAAATGTGTAAATGTGCCAATGGGTGACACTGCTACCTTAGAGGGCTGTGGAACTGTACTGTGGTAAAGTCCCCACCGGAAGGTTCATAGTGTGTGATGTCCCACGGGAATTAGGATTAAATCCTGGAGGCGAACAAGTATCGCTGGTTAGGGTGGAAAGTGCTTCTCCCAGTTCTGCGCAGTAATTAAGATTTATCACTGAAATGCCTAGGTGATAGATACGTGATGTGATTAGTGTGTGTCCTTCTAAATGGTGGTTTGTGCTATGTGTCACGACATTTAATAAATGTGAACTTGTCTTTAAGTGAAAGTGAATGTGTAAATTGTGAAATTGTGTAAGTGATCATGTGTTAATATGAATTCTTGTGAAAGCATGTAAATTGATAACTTATTAAATGA